>CAWUFW010015257.1:0-370056 GCA_963921515.1 Calotriton arnoldi
GTTGTGGGTCGTGGGTGGCTGGACACCCACTGACACCGATTGCTGTGGACCGTGATGTCTGCTTTTCGGCTGTCGCTAGGCACTGCGGTGGCTGACACGTGGCTGTGGGGTGTGGGGGATGCTCCTCCTTGCTGTGCTGTGGGACTGGGGCCTGGTGTGTGTTGTACTTGGGCTGTCCACCGTCCCACCCACTGCATTTTGTGTTCCTGCCACTTACCTGTTACTTGTCGGTTAGTGCAGCTGTGGCGGACACATGGGTGTGGTGGGTGCTCGTTGTGGCGCTTCTGGCATATTTGGGGACCTGTTGGTGGTTACGTGGCTGGCTTAGTGTACACATGTCCCCACGCATCTTACAGTTGTTCGGTTTGGGCTGTGTGTGGTAGTGTCTGTTGCATGTGTGTGTGATGTGTTGTGTATTGTGTGCTGGACATGGGGGTGTTTGTCCCTGGGAGCTGTGGCATGGTGGTAGTGCTTGTGAGTACATAGCGGTGTGCTGGTATACATTAGTTTGTACTTACCAGCCTCCACTCCTCTGCTAATCCGGCGAGGATCTCCGGATGGATTACGACTCGCACCTTCTCCTCCCACGCTTTGAAGGTCTTAAAGAGCGCGGATTCCCTCCGCCAGTGACGGCAGCCAGCTCTCTGTTTTTGCCCTCCTTCTTCTTGACCAGGCTCTTGACGTCATTCCAACGTTTGTTAATCTCGACTCTGTTCCTGGGCAGGGTCCCGACTGCATTGACCTGGTCTACGATCCAGTTCCACATTCTGTTTCTGGTGGCTAGTGGTGTGTGCTGGACCATGTTCCCATAGATTTGTGGGTACACCTTGATGATCTCGTCGACCATGACCGTCAGCTCCATGGGCGTGAACTTGGGCATCCTTTGTGGTGCCATGGTGTTTGTGGTGCTGGTGCGGTGTGTGTTGTGTTGTGTAATGTGCAGGGGGTTTGTGGTGCCGGTGTTTGGTGGTGGTGGTGGTGTTTGGTGGTGGTGGTGTTTGGTGGTGGTGGTGGTGGTGGTTGTGATGTGTGCGCTTCTGTGGTGTGCTGCTGTCCTTGCTGTGTCACTGTGTCCTCTCCTCTCCTCTCTGGTTTGCAATGTAGCAAGGGGTTGTGGTCTGTGGGAGTGCTGCTTTTGTACTCACCTATGTGGGTGTGTCCTAATGGTCTGTTGTTTTCAGGTGTGTTGTGTCTGGGGTTCTGGCCTTTGTATTTTTTTTTTTGTCCGGGGGTGTTTTCGGGATGTGTACTGTGCTTGTGTATTTGTGCGTGCCTTGCTGTGTGGACTTGTTGGCCATGTTGTGTGCTATTGGTTTTGTGTGCGGATGGTTTCTGTGCAGGTACGTTGGCGCCATGGCTTCTGCCGTGTCGATTCTCATCGGCGTTGTTTGCGCTGGCGGGCGGTATATTTGTGGTTTTTCCGCGCTCATGTCGGTACGATCGTAATTTCACGTGCGGTGTGTCGGCCGTGAGGGCGGGCGGTTTTGTGTTGTCGTGCGTGTTTCCGTCCGTGGCGGGCGGTTTGACTCCGACTCGGACGTTGGCGGGCGGTATTTTGTGTGATTTTTCCGCCGATGGCGGTATTCGGTTTGTGTAATCGTAATGGCGTGGTCGGTGTTCAGGCGGTGTGTGCGGGCGGATTTTTGCCGCTTCCATGCCTGGCGGCTTTATTTACGCCGGGTATCGTAATGGGCCCCTTAGAGAAGAATTTCCAAGTGAAACCAGTCAATGTTAGCCTACGGAAGGAAATTCAAGTTACTGGTAAGTACGGTTAGAATTACTTTTCAGGATCTGTACTGGGCTGAAAGATGCAGCACTGAGGTCTCTCCTGATAACAGGTGAGTAAATCGGAATTCGTAGTTTTGCTGATTTTAGAGGAATATTTGTATGTTTCAAAAATCGACACAGAAACTTTTTCAGCAAAAAAGCAGGCAATGATATCCTATGGAAGGAAATTCAAGTTACTGGTAAGTACGGTTAAAATTACTTTTCAGGATCAGTACTGGGCTCAAAGATGCAGCACTGAGGTCTCTCCTGATAACAGGGGAGTAAATCGGAATTCGTAGTTCGGCTGATTTTAGAGGAATATTTGCACAATGGTGAAGGAAGGGGGTGGGGCCTGAGGTGACATGTCTGCAAACACGCCCTGTGGCGCGTTTTAGTTGGAGAATTAATTCCTCCTCAATCCCGAGGGTCCCTAGGGGCCAACTGGCCCACCAGATACCTCCAGTATGCACCAGAGAGCTGCGTTGCAGAGAGGTGTTCAGAGGCCACGCCCCTTTTACAACACTCTGTAACGCAGCTCCGTGGCGCTTACTGGAGGTACCTGGTGGGCTAGTTGGCCTCAGGGACCCTCAGGATTGAAGGGGATTTAATTCCCCATCTTAAAATGCGCCATGGGGCCTGTTTGCACACATGTCACCTGAAGCCCTGCCCCCTCCCTTCACCACTGTGCAAACGCGCCCCGTGGCGCGTTTAAGTTGTTTCGCGCCTGCGTCGCCTTAAAGGTCGTTGGCGCTTCTTCAGGACCAAAATAATCAAAATAGTGAAGTGCACGTGAAACAACATAAGTTAAGTTAAAATACCCTATCCTTATCAGTCAGGGCGGGGCAGTAACCTGTATACCCTCACTGTGGCTACAGCTGCATGGTGGAAACCGCTCCTGATCAGTACCTAGCACTGCTAAGAAAGTCCCTCCACTGGCAAGAGCAATAGACGCCCGCACATAACCGGGAATTTCATACGGGTGCTAACTCCTCTACACCGACCCCGTCCATGCGTCTGCCGGTAATACACTGGACCTTCATTAGCTCCTAGGTCCCCCCCTTCTTTTTTTGTGATATTGGAGTGTTGACAGCCAATTAGCATGTAGCTCGTGGTCGTGAGGGTGCGCGGATCCTCCGTGCCTCTAAATATCGAAACTTTTATTTTGGATTTTCTCAGCAACTACTGAACGGATTTACACCATGTTTAAAAAGGGTGCTTTCTGAACCAAGCACTACCTTTTTGCAAATTTGGTGTCATTCCGTTCTGCAGTTTTTGCTGTAGCCTTGCATAAAGTTTCCTATGGGAAATCGATTTTTTCACTCTTATTTTTTGAATTTCTCCGCAACTACTGAACGGATTTACACCATTTAAAAAAAAGGTCACTTTCTGAACCAAGCGCTGCCTTTTTGCAAAATTTGGTGTAATTCCGTTCAGCAGTTCGGGCTGTAGCCGTGGCTAAAATTTCCTATGGGAATTAACATGGAGAAAACGGAGAAAACGCGTTTTGGGACCCCCCTTTTTTCTCGGCCCCCGCTTGTCGAATCAACCCGAGACTTTCAGGGTAGAAGCGGAGCGCCCCAACAAGTTGGAAGCTTTCGCGAAGATTCGTCAACCGGCGCAAGAGTTATTTCAAATAGAATGTTGCGGATTTCCTATGGATAAAGGTCCTAACTATAACTATCTACTGGCGACCGCCAGTAGATAATATATATATATATATATATATATATAATATATATATTCACTGAAAAACCACAGGTTTCAGGGATGTTATAGTTAGTTGGACATTTCAGTCGTACAAAACCAGAGAAATTTGGCCGTTATAGTTAGTTGAGCTAACTATAACTCGCGCCCCTGCAATGCACTGCTGATGACGTAACATATTACATCACTCATGACATGGTCAGTGACATTACTGATGACATCACTGATGACATCTCAAATGACATCACTGATGACTTCACTGATGACATCCTCCAGTGACTGTGAGTTTCTGTAAAGTTTAAATATACCTACTGGCGGTCGCCAGTAGGTAGTTATAGTTAGGACCTATTTTCCATAGCAAATTCACAACATTCTATTTCCAATAACTTTGGCGCCGGTTGATGAATCTTCGCAAAATTTTCAAAACTCGTGGGGCGCTCCGGTCCGCTCCTATCCTGAAAGTCTCGGGGTGATTCATCAAGTGGGGCTGATAAAAAGGGGTCCCAAAACGTGTTTTCCCCATGCAATTTTCCATAGGAACCTTTAGTCGCAGCTACAGCCCGAACTGCTGAACGGAATTACACCAAATTTGGCAAAAGGTAGTCCTTGGTTCAGAGTCGTGCCTTTTGGTTAAATGGTGTAAATCCGTTCAGTAGTTCCTGAGAAATTTGAAAAAGAAAACACATATATATCTGGGCGGAGCCTAACCACACATGTCATCGTGAGATCTGATTGGCTGTCAGCACTTCATCCTGGAATTGCTGGCAGCCATCTTGGGACCAAAATAAATGATAGTACCCCATTGAAATGCATTGTAGTGAATCGAAGATTTTGAGGGTTACCAAAAGGAGAACTATAAAGGGTGATAACAGACTTTAGTTACATTAGAATTCATTTGTTGAAGGTACCATACTAATTTCAGGAATTGTGGTGTGTTCTAAGGTGATTTTACCCTGTGAAAAACCTTCTGCTGGGATATCATGAATCATGTTTGAGAGAAAACTATTTTCACATGCTTGTCCCATACAGTTTTGGAAGGTGCTCCAGAAGCTAAAATGAGAGCATATTTTCTGTAAATTCACATTATCTTTCTCAGTCATGTGAGAATGAAGTCTGACATTCTCAGTAAAACATGTACATCCAACAAGGGCAGAGACTGTCAGTTGATTCCTTTGTGTTCTACTGAAGCTTCCCAGAGTGTTCTAAAGAACAACTAGAGTGCTAACAGCCTTACTTATGACAAAAGTATGGCACACCTGAAGCCATCTTGATTGGAATAAACTGGTAACACTTAAAACATTTAATTTAAAAAGGAACAAAATGATGGGGTTAATTTTGTCATAGAAATTATGGTTAGTGCTGTAGAAAGAAAAATTAGGACATGTTTCAAGTGTGATCTCAAATATCTTCCTGTTATATTTCAACAGGAGCAGCCTGTCAGTTGATGCCTTTGTGTTCTACTGCAGCTTCCCAGAGTGTTCTAAAGAACAACTAGAGCACTAACAGTCTTACTTATGACAAACTTATGGCACACCTGAATCCATCTTGATTGGAATAAACTGGTAACTCTTAAAACATTTAATTTAAAAAGGAACAAAATGATGGGGTTCATTTTGTCATAGAAATTATGGTTAGTGCTGTAGAAAGAAAAATTAGGACGTTTTAAGTGAGATCTCAAATATCTTCCTGTAATATTTCAACAGGAGCAGCCTGCCAGTTGATTCCTTTGTTTTCTACTGCAGCTTCCCAGAGTGTTCTAAAGAACAACTAGAGCGCTAACAGTCTTACTTATGAAAAAATTATGGCACACCTGAAGCCATCTTGATTGGAATAAACCGGTAACACTTAAAACATTGAATTTAAAAAGGAACAAAACGAGGGGGTTCATTTTGTCATAGAAATTATGGTTAGTGCTGTAGAAAGAAAAATTAGGACATGTTTTAAGTGAGATTACAAATATCTTCCTGTTATATTTCAATAGGAGCAGCCTGCCAGTTGATTCCTTTGTGTTCTACTGCAGCTTCCCAGAGTGTTCTAAAGAACAACTAGAGCGCTAACAGTCTTACTTATGACAAAATTATGGCACACCTGAAGCCATCTTGATTGGAATAAACCGGTAACACTTAAAACATTTAATTTAAAAAGGAAAAAAATGAGGGGGTTCATTTTGCCATAGAAATTATGGTTAGTTCTGCAGAAAGAAAATTTAGGGCATGTTTTAAGTGAGATCTCAAATCCTCTTCTATTTCATTAGAAAATTCTGACATGCAGACTGAAACAATCACTTTCAATACCAGCAGTAGACTTCCAGTTAACTCCCTGGTGAGCAGTAGCTTTATTACAGTGATCTAATGAACAACTAGAGTGCTAACATTCTGAATTTATGGCAAATGTGTGACACATCTGAATGCCTTCTTGATGGAATCAAAGTAAAAACTGAAAGCATTTCCTACTGAGGAGACTGCAGTAAATGACGAAATTAGGAAACTTCATAACAAATAAGTCTCCCAAGATGGCCACCAGAGAAAAAAGAGCCCAAATGTAGCACAAATATCACCCAGATGTAGCCCACATATAGCCCAATGACAGAAGTGTGCAAAACACTTTTTATTTTTAGTTTTTCTGCAGTTTTATATAGTGCAAACTGGTCAGGTATTGGAGCGTTACATCTTACTTGGACCCCTTATTGCGTATTTTGCACGAAGTACATGAGATTGATCTTGCAAAACATTGAACTTTACGATTCTGTTAACCTGAAGTTGGTCTGAACCGGGCTTTGTAACACCCATTTTTACCTACTAGTTTTAATTAATTCTCACTGTATTGTATTAGGAAAGAGGATTTACTGTTTTTATGTACACTTTTATGATCTGTGTTTCTAAATCAGATCAAATAAAGTTTAATGAATTCTATGGCAGGACGGAGGCGAGGATTATGCATATCTTTCCTCACTTTATTTGCATACAGTTCAAAGAAAACGTAACACAACAATCATTAAACAAAAGACTACACAACCCATGAACCATTAGGGGGGTAGTCTCCAAGGCAACTATAGTCCAATCATATCACAGTCCATCGTATATAATATCGTGACGTCCCTTCCGCTTACTCTTTCTTCACTGCTCGTCAGTTAAGTGCATTCCTTACATTCTTGGCTTAATCTGACGTTGTTGCTGTTTGTATAACGGTTTCTTGTGCACGTTATTAGCATTATTGCCTTGGTATTGTTTCATATTTCCTGCGCAGCAGGCTCTTGCCCGAGCGCGTTCTCCCCCGCGCAGTTTCTCCCGTTGTGTGCTCTGCGCGCGGTGAGATCCTGTCAGGCGCGTCTGGTCCGAGCGAGGCAGCTCCGTCGAGCACTCCCGCTGGTCTTTACGCACGTTTGGGAATCCGGTCACTCCTTTAGTGTCCGCTTGATTCCCGACCAACCCTCGCCTAATTTTGACACTGCTATGCGGTGATTTCCCCACATGGCCACGTTAGTGACCAGCGCCACCTGGTGGTGGTAATTGGTATTGCGCCTCAGTCTATTCTTATAACAACTTCGGGGAAAGCCCAGCTGTTGGAGCACCGGCGAGGGGGCTGTCTTAAGGATTTTAAGGGCATTTGTTCTGTGCTCACACCCTCTGCTATCATGTCTTCTCCAGAAGACCATTTTTCCTCCTCCTACCAGGAAGTGGAGGAGGAATGGCCCCCCAACTTCTCCCTCCAGCAGTGGACCAAGCCCTCTCTCTGGCTATTTCTAGGGTGCTGGCTCCTCTTAGGGATCAGGTTGATAAGCTGGCGAAAAGCATTCCTGGGGTGTTCAGTGACCCAGATCTGGTGGTGGCGGGTCCAAGTAGCTCCCAGATGGGGAATAAAAGGGCCATTAAGCATAACGCGGGGCACTTGGAAGGATTTGATAAACTTACGGAGACCTTCCTCAAGAGTGCGCGAACGCTAAAACATGCACCCTGCCGGGAGGAGGAGGGGCCCGGAGAAAAGTGCGACACTGTCACCACTATTGTAGACCCCGACGGCGGGTTTCCCTTAGAGGGAGAGGGTGTATCGGAGGACGATTTCTCCTCCGATGAGGATAAGGACTCGGGGCATCCCTGGCGTCCAGAGTCCCACTCCTCTCAGTCCCCGGTTGGGGATGGGGCCACACGGACATGTTCGAGCCTACCCAAATTTACCATCCTCGGTCGGCAGAGTGGACACCTGATGCCAAAGTGGCAGAGTATGTGGTGGGGAAAATCCATCAACCCCTTGAAAGGGAGGTCAGGAATAGGATGAGGGGACAATGCCCCAGGCCCTCACTGAAGAGGAAGGTGGCACACACGCCTGAAATTGATGAGAAACTATGTACCTTTTTCTCCAAGTATATGAGGGATCCCAAGAAAGGAATTGATAGGTCTTGGACGTGGTAGGGCCCTTCACCCAAATTATTCAATTGACGGAGCGTTCCAAAGAGTCAGGATCCCCTTTGTCCATGGATATTGTGGCTGGTTGGGCGCACTACCCTAAACCCTAAAACACTACCCCCTCTACTACCCAAACACCACTGCACTACCCTAAACCCTAAAACACTACCCCCAGCACGACACCCTACACTACCCAAACATAACTGCACTACCCTAAACCCTAAAACACTACCCCCAGTACGACTCCCTACACTACCCAAACACCACTGCACTACACTAAACCCTAAATATACCCCCAGCATGACCTCCCACATTACACAAACACCACTGCACTACCCTAAACCCTAAAACACTACCCCCAGCACGACCCCCTACACTACCCAAACACCACTGCACTACCCTAAACCCTAAAACACTAACCCCAGTATGACCCCCTACACTACCCAAAACCACTGCACTACCCTATACCCTAAAACACGACCCCCTACACTACACAAACACGACTGCACTACCCTAAACCCTAAAACACTACCCACAGCATGACCCCCTTCACTACACAAACACCACTGCACTGCCCTAAACCCTAAAACACTACCCCAGCACTATCCCCTACACTACCCAAACACCACTGCACTATCATAAACCCTAAAACACTAACCCCAGCACAGCCCCCTATACTACACAAACACCACTGCACTACCCTAAACCCTAAAACACTACCCCCAGCACGACTCCTTACACTACCCAAACACCACTGCACACCCTAAACCCTAAATCTACCCCCAGCACGACCCCCTACACTACCCAAACACCACTGCACTACCCTAAACCATAAAACACTACCCCCAGCATGACCCCCTACACTACACAAACACCACTGCACTACCCTAAACCCTAAAACACTACCACCAGCATGACCCCCTACACTACTCAAACACCACTCCACTACCCTAAACCCTAAAACACTACCCCAGCATGACCACCTACACTACCCATACACCACTGTACTACCCTAAACCCTAAAACACTACCCCCAGCACGACCCCCTACACTACTGCACTACCCTAAACCCTAAAACACTACCCCCAGCATGACCCCCTACACTACCCAAACACCACTGCACTACCCTAAACACTAAAACACTACCCCCAGCACGACCCCCTACACCACCCAAACACCACTGCACAACCCTAAACCCTAGAAAAGAAACCCCCACCCCATGCCCAATCCCCCTTACCTCTCACTCCTCATGGTTCCTCTCTCCTCGTGGTTCCTGCTTCACGTCATCTCTGAGGGGCGGTGCATCGTTGTGAGGAAACGGAACAGCCTCTGTTTCCTTACAACGACATGGATCGTCTACATGTTTTAGAACGCATGGTCATTTACCATACATACCTTTACAACAAAATTCGTTGTAAAGGCATGCGTGGTAAATGACCATGCGTTCGAAAAATGCGTAGTAATGACTTCGTGATGTACAACGCATGCGTGGTAATGCATGCGTTGTAATGGTATCGCAAAGTAAAAAAGTCGTTGTAACGGCTGTTTACCGATCGAAGCTGGCCCCTGTTCTTCAGTGAGACGTTTATTTGATTAATTAGGAGGAAGGAATGTGGTTTTTTACCGAAAAGTGCATTCCCGGCTGTTGTATTGTGAAAGTGTCCGCGTGGCCTGGTTTCACTTCCGGTGAGAGAGTGGAAGAGTCTGTTTGGATTTAAAGGAGTTCTGTTGTTGGACGGGGCCGGTGCGACATGTCATCAGAAAACATAGCTAATGGAAAGCGTCCTCCCTGAAGTGTGGAGCAGTGCCATGAGAGGTCAACGAGTGTGCGTCCCACCACAGTATGACCGTACCGCGTGACCCATGTGCCGCCTCCAGGGTACGGGAGGCAGAAGCGGCATCGCAGGTCCTCTTGAAGACCGTTGTAGCACTAATTCTACATTTTGGTACTAGGGCATTTTAACTTCGTTGTTCCTGCCAGATACAAAGAGAAGATCCTGTGTTATTCAGTGCCCTCGTTACCTTTTTTGTGGGTTGTGGTGCTTGTCACTTCACTGCCCCACCGGTGCACACGACTGGGCACCCCACCTCATGTGCCATCTGCAGGGCCTCTGCCCTCGGATCACTGGTTTCGATTTCTGGAGTGGCAACATAAACAGTTGCTCCCAAAGGACTAGCTTGAACACTTAGGTGAATATCCCCTGCACCAGCATTCCACGGAAATTCTTTCCTAGCTCTCCCACGTCAATGAGCACGGCTCAGCTCGTGACACCGTATGACATCATCGGAGCCATAAGAGGACCTCGTCGGCGTGCTGACGTTAGTTCCACCCATTTTTTCCGTGCCACCGAGGCAAACAGGGGACCGAGACATTTTCACATGTATACATAGTATAATATATATATATATATTCACTGAAAAAACCATAGGTTTCAGGCACGTTATAGTTAGAAATTAGCATTTAAAAAACCTTAGAAATTCACTGAAAAAACCATAGGTTTCAGGCACGTTATAGTTAGAAATTAGCATTTAAAAACCTTAGAAATTCACTGAAAAAACCATAGGTTTCAGGGGCGTTATAGTTAGTTGGACATTTCACTCGTACAAAACCATAGAAATTCCCCGTTATAGTTAGTTCAGCTAACTATAACTTGCGCGCCCGCAATGCACTGCTGATGACGTCACATATTACATCACTCATGACATGGTCAGTGACATCACTCATGACATCACTGATGACATCTCAAATGACATCACTGATGACATCACTGATGACATCATCCAGTGAATGTGTGTTTTTCTGAAAATTAAATATGTTTTATATATGTATATCTCAAGGTCGATGGAAGAATAAATGGGTATATAAGTGTCTAAATGGATGATTTTTTTTGTAAAATTGATTGTATAACTGACTAAGTGTATCTTAGTGAATACATGGGTTAGTGAGTAATGTTTAAATATGAAAATATCTGTATCAGTCTCTCACTTTGTGTATAAGTGGCTGCATGGGTTGGTGAGTAGCTACATGAGTGTCTATATGGGTTATTAGTTGGTTTTTTGAGTATCAGTATGAGTGTCTGAGTGTCTGTATGGTTCGGTGGGGGTATTACTTAGTGCATAGATGCATGAATGAGTGACTCACTGTTTGTATGTGTTGCAGACAGCATGTGTGCAGGACTGTATAGGTGGATGAGTATGTGTATGGGTGTGTTAGTGAGTGAATGACTGTCTCAATAGTGTCTTTATGAGTAACTACATATGTTTTAAACTAGTATATGTGAGTATTGGTGTATATAAGTGAGTATATGTGAGAGTGAGAGATTGGAAGAGTTCCTGTACAAATAAGTAGGTGTTTCTATAAGTGATTGTTTAAGAGAGTAAGTATGTGTAAGTTTCTGTAGAAGTAAGTGTGGTAGTGTGTGTATAACTGTATATGCAAGTAAATGGATGTTTGATACTTTGTTTGCATGTGTGACTATGTGTGTGAGTAACTCTATGGATGAGTGGCGGTGTGTAACAGGATGTATATGTGTATGAGTACATATGATGAGTGAGTACATGTATGAGTTACTGTATAGGGACTGTTGGTGAATGAGTGGATGTGTGTGTAGATCTGGAATTACTGAATAGGTGTGTCGTAACTGGTATTGGTATGTCCATTGTTTTGAAAATGTTAGTTTGTATTTTTGAGTGTGTGTATCAAAGGTTCTATTAGGGTGAGAGGAGGTCTGCCACTCTATCACAAGGATGATGTCATCAGTGATGTCATTTGAGATGTCATCAGTGATGTCATGAGTGATGTCACTGACCATGTCATGAGTGATGTAATATGTGACATCATCAGCAGTGCATTACGGGCGCGTGAGTTATAGTTAGCTGAACTAACTATAACGGGGAATTTCTATGGTTTTGTACGAGTGAAATGTCCAACTAACTATAACGCCCCTGAAACCTATGGTTTTTTCAGTGAATACATATATAGATATATATTTATCTATCTATATATATATATATATATATATATATATATATATATATATATATATATATATATATACATATATATATATATATATATATATCTATCTATCTATATATATATATATATATATATATATATATATATATATATATTTGCCAAGGTGTATTGAAGAATGAGTGGGTGTATGAGTGTCTGAATGGATGATTTATTAGGTGTGTGACTGACTGTATAAGTGAGTGATTAAAAGTGTTTTACTGAATGCATGGGTTAGTGACTAAACTGTGTGAATGTCTGTGTCAGTCTGTCAGTTGGTGTGTAAGCTGGCTGCATGGGTTGGTGAGTAGCTACATGAGTGTCTATATGGGTTATTGATTGGTTGTCTGAGTATCTGTACGGGTGCCTGAGTGTCTGTGTGGGTGGGTGGGGGGTGTGTGACTATGTGCATAGATGTGTGAGTGGGTGATTCACTGGGTGTATTGGTTCAACAGTGCATCTGTGAAGGGCCATATGGGTGGGTGAGTGTGTTTATGAGTGTGTTGGTGAGTGAATGGATGTCTCAGTGGTACATGTGTAAGTAACTACATATGTGAAAGGCAGTATATGTGAGTGTTGCACTATATAAATAACTACATGTGAGAGTGGCTATATGGATGAGTGTGTGCTTGTGTCAGTGATTGTATAAGAGAGTAAGTATGTGTTACTATCTGTATGAATAAGTGAGGTGGTGTGTGTATAACTGTATAGGTGAGTAAATGGGAGTGTGATTGATTCTTTGCATGACTGACTAGGTGTGTGAGTAACTCTATGGGTGAGTGGCAGTGTGAGTGTCTGTATAGGTGTATGAGTGCATATGATAGTGCTGTATTGATGAGTGACTGCATGTATGAGTGACTGTATGGGTGAATGAGTGGATGTGTGTGTAGACCTAGGAATCAGTGAGTGGGTATGTAGTAACTGGTATTGGTGTGTCTATGGTTTCGAAGATGGTAGTCCGTATTTTAGAGTGGGTGTATCAAAGGTTATATTAGGGGGTGAGGAGGTGTATCAGATTATCACATGGTTGATGCCATCAGTGATGTCATCGTTGATGTCATTTGAGATGTCATCAGTGATGTCATCAGTGATGTCACTGACCATCTAATGAGTGATGTAATATGTGACGTCATCAGCAGTGAATTGCGGGGGCGCGAGTTATAGTTAGCTCAACTAACTATAACGGCTGAATTTCTCTGGTTTTGTACGACTGAAATGTCCAACTAACTATAACGTCCCTGAAACCTGTGTTTTTTTCAGTAAATTTCAAAGGTTTTTTAAATGCTAATGTCTAACTATAAAGTCCCTGAAACCTGTGGTTTTTCAGTGAATTTCAAAGGTTTTTTAAATGCTAATTTCTAACTATAACATCCCTGAAACCTGTGGTTTTTTCAGTGAATTTCAAAGGTTTTTAAATGCTAATATCTAAGTATAATGTCCAAAAAATACTTTTTCTTAATTTTTTAATTTGTATAAAAATAATGTGATGTTCTCTTCTCTAAAATATAAATGTACATTTTTTCTTTTTTTAAAAGTGGATTCGCGTACCGATCGTGTACCAATCACGGTGGTTGCGCAAATCCAAGAATGAAATTAAATGAAATTAAATGAAATTCGTACTTGTAAAGCGCACTGCTACCCCAGCTGGGGTGTCCTGGCGCTATACGCATACCGCTGTGGAACCCTTCCTGGCTATTCCCTGTGAAATGTCCACTCCTGGGCACCCCCAAGGTGAAGCCAGGCATCCCAGCGCTGGTGGGGCCGTTGTGGAGATTAAGCAAGCTATTGCCCAGAGTTGCAGAGTGGGACCCATGATTAGAATAGGCACCGAGGCGAGAATTATCAGGTCCGAGGAAATTGAGCCCAAGACCCGCCGAGGCGGGAATTGAACCCTGGTCCCGGGCCAGATCTCTGCATCAGGGTCTGCCGCTCTAACCATTGAGCCACACTTCTCCACAGAATGTTGCCGCCATATTGGTTAAGTCGTGTACGATGTGCGTTTGGTATGCGAAGGGTGTGCGAATCACGGCACCCTATTTTTGAATGTACAGTCTTCTTAAACAGCCAATCAATTCTCTACGTTTTAAAAAACAGCATCTTCTCCACCATTTTAGATACCTCTCATTCTACCAACTGACTACCTCAGCTACAGACATCTTTCCTTACTTCCAGACATCCCTTCAAGATGCTTACAATATGGATTGTTGGGCACAGATCTGTGTTCTGGTGCAAAAGGTATGCTGAACGCAGAGGTATTGACAAAGACCTAGCTTTGCAAAATGTGGATATTAAATGGATTGCACAGAGAGGATTAAAGTGGCACCAATTGATGCCTTTGGTTAAAACCTTTTTGCATCTCCAACCCCCTGACCTCATGATTGTGCACTGTGGTGGCAATGACCTAGGCACATTGACTGGGGTAGGTCTGGAAATGCTAATGAAGGACACCTTTGCACAATTGATGTTGCTTTTACCTCAAACTGTCTTTGTATACTCTAATATATGCCAAAGACAGAAATGGAAGTGATCAAATAAATTCTGTCCACAGATTGAGAAAGATAAAATCTCAATACAGCTGTTTCTGCTTACCTCAGAGACCATAGGATGGGCTCCATCTATAACAACAATCTATGTTTTGACATGGATGACATCTACAGAAGTGATGGAGTACACTTCACAGATCAAGGAAACAGAGTCTTTCTCAATAACCTAAAGCTATGCATCCGCACTTACATGTAGCTACAACAAACTCATAATGAAAACAAGGGCTCTTTTTAGAGCCACCCTTTAACATAATAGTGAATATTTTTTTTTTACACATACATATATATTTTTTATTTTTTGTGGATTCGCAGACCCGACACGAATCTGCAAAAGCATGAATTCAATGTACTACAACACAATACACTTTTCAAGTTTAACTATTAAGTTTTAATTTTATATATTTTTAACAACTCTATGAATTGTAATCTTGTCATTAACTTCAGTAACAGTAACTCTTTAAAACAACTTCACAAATACAACACTACCTTCTAAATTATATACTACTTAATTATTTATTTAAGGTGAATTCGCGAATCCAACGCGACGTTACACAGAGGGCCGCGCTGAGAGCCACGTTGGGGCGCGCGACTCCAAACCCGAAAGAAAAAAAAAATGCCCCATTTCCATTATTCTGTATTCGCCCTGGAGACCCCATCCCCCAAGACCTGCCAGCATTTTTTTTTTTTTTTAAATAAGGAGGGGGACCACATTGCCCCCCTCCTGAGGCCAATATTGGCCCAGGGACCACATCCCCCGTGGCATTGCCTCTTTTTTAATATATATATTTTTTAAATACTACGGAAGGGGGCCCTGGGGACCCCATCCCCCAGGGCCTGCCCTCCTTGATGGGGACCGTGGGGGGAGCCCCAATGCCCCAGCAGTCCAGCCGGCTCCCCGCCTCCTGCGGGAGCCGGCATTGCTTTTGGGCAAGGGGAGCTGCTAACATACAGCTCCCCTTGTCCACAAGCAATTCTGTTTTGCTTCTTGGAAGCGAGAGCTGGTTTCCTGCTCTCGCTTCCAAGAAGCAAACAGCAATGTCCCAGGGGTGGGCACCCCGGGACATTGTAGGAGCTGGCCCTGGGGGGGGTGGCAGTCCCCAGGGCCCCCTTCCCATCATGTTTGAAGCCCCGGGGAAGTGGTGGTCCCCGGGACTTGGGGGGGCCCGTGAGGCCGCCCTCGATAATCAACAAAGCCCTGGAGGTGGTGATCCCCGGGTTTGGGGGGGCCCAGGAGGCCCCCCCGCACAAGAATGTAAATGCCCCGGGGAGGTGGCGGTCCCCAGGGTAGCATGGGGGGGCAGGAGCACCCCCCTCGCATTTTAAATAAAAAGCCCCGGGGAGGTGGAGGCCGCGTGCCCCCCGCATATTATTATCTATGCCCCGGGAGGTGGCAGACCCCGGGGCTGCGGGGGCCCCATGGACCCTTGCTAATTAATTGAGCAATGCCCCCGGGACCTGGCCCACCCAGGGGCTTATAGAAAACGAAGCGCGAGAGACCGCGGTTTTTTATTTTTTTATTTTCTCGGCGGGATTCGCACACCCAGCGTGACTTCTGCAGAAAAAACAAAAAACAAAAAACAAATGCTTTTTGTGGCCCTGGGGGTCCCTGTGGGACCCCATGACCAGCCCTAGGGGGTCAGGCTGTTTCTACCCTGACCCCTTTCCTACATTTATAACCTTTTTTTAACTTTTTGATGTGACTCGGTTCTACCGAGTCACAAAATGGCTGCCACCACACTCTGGTTTGGAGTGTTGGCAGCCAATCAGAATGAAGCTCGTGCTCGGGAGGGTTCGCGGTTCCTCCTGGGCTCTCAGATATCGATATTTTTATTTTTTTAATTTGTTAGGAATTGCTAAACGGACTTACACCATTTAAAAAAAGGGCGCTTTCTGAACCAAGAGCTACCTTTTTGCCAAATTTGTTGTAATTCTGTTCAGCAGTTTGGGCTGTAGCCTGTTCCAAAATTCCTATGGAAATTAACATGGGGAAAATGCGTTTTGGGACCCCTCTTTTTTCTCGGCCCCCACTTGATGAATCACTCCGAAACTTTCAAGACAGGAGCTGACCTGAGGGAACCATTAGTTTCACGAAAATTCGTCAAACGGCGCCAAAGATATTGGCAAAAGAAAAAAACGCTTTTGAATAGAAACAAGGTCCTAACTATAACTACCTACTGGCAGCTGCCAGTAGGTTTTTATATATATATATATATATATATATATATTCACTGAAAAAACCATAGGTTTCAGGCACGTTATAGTTAGAAATTAGCATTTAAAAAACCTTAGAAATTCACTGAAAAAACCATAGGTTTCAGGGGCGTTATAGTTAGTTGGACATTTCACTCGTACAAAACCATAGAAATTCCCCCGTTATAGTTAGTTCAGCTAACTATAACTCGCGCGCCCGCAATGCACTGCTGATGACGTCACATATTACATCACTCATGACATGGTCAGGACATCACTCGTGACATCACTATGGTTTTTTCAGTGAATATATATATATTTATTATACTATGTATACATGTGAAAATGTCTCAGTCCCCTGTTTGCCTCGGTGGCACGGAAAAAATGGGTGGAACTGACGTCAGCACGCTGACGAGGTTCTCTTATGGCTCCGATGACGTCATACGGTGTCGCGAGCGGAGCCGTGCTATTATGACGTCCTCGTTGACGTGGGAGAGTTAGGAAAGAATTTCCGTGGAATGCTGGTGCAGGGGATATTCACCTAAGTGTTCAGGCTAGTCCTTTGGGAGCAACTGTTTATGTTGCCACTCCAGAAACTGAAACCAGTGATCCGAGGGCAGAGGCCCTGCAGATGGCACACGAGGTGGGGTGCCCAGTCGTGTGCACCGGCGTGGCAGCGAAGTGACAAGCACCACAACCCACAAAAAAGGTAACGAGGGCACTGAATAACACAGGATCTTCTCTTTGTATCTGGCAGGAACAACGAAGTTAAAATGCCCTAGTACCAAAATGTAGAATTAGTGCTACAACGGTCTTCAAGAGGACCTGCGATGCCGTTTCTGCCTCCCGTACCCTGGAGGTGGCATATGGGTCACGCTGGTACGGTCATACTGCGGTGGGACGCACACTCGTTGACCTCTCATGGCACTGCTCCACACTTCAGGGAGGACGCTTTCCATTAGCTATGTTTTCTGATGACATGTCGCGCCGGCCCCGTCCAACAACAGAACTCCTTTAGATCCAAACAGACTCTTCCACTCTCTCACCGGAAGTGAAACCAGGCCACGCGGACACTTTCACAATACAACAGCCGGGAATGCACTTTTCGGTAAAAAAACACATTCCTTCCTCCTAATTAATCAAATAAACGTCTCACTGAAGAACAGGGGCCAGCTTCGATCGGTAAACAGCCGTTACAACGACTTTTTACTTTGCGATACCATTACAACGCATGCATTACCACGCATGCGTTGTACATCACGAAGTCATTACTACGCATTTTTTAGAACGCATGGTCATTTACCACACATGCCTTTACAACGAATTTTGTTGTAAAGGTATGTATGGTAAATGACCATGCGTTCTAAAAACTATGTAGACGATCCATGTCGTTGTAAGGAAACAGAGGCTGTTCCGTTTCCTCACAACGATGTGCACCGCCCCTCAGAGACGACGTGAAGCAGGAACCACGAGGAGAGAGGAACCACGAGGAGTGAGAGGTAAGGGGGATTGGGCATGGGGTGGGGGTTTCTTTTCTAGGGTTTAGGGTAGTGCAGTGGTGTTTGGGTGGTGTAGGGGGTCGTGCTGGGGGTAGTGTTTTAGGGTTTAGGGTAGTGCAGTGGTGTTTGGGTAGTGTAGGGGGTCGTGCTGGGGGTAGTGTTTTAGGGTTTAGGGTAGTGCAGTAGTGTAGTGGGTCGTGCTGGGGGTAGTGTTTTAGGCTTTAGGGTAGTGCAGTGGTGTATGAGTAGTGTAGGGGGTCATGCTGGGTTAGTGTTTTAGGGTTTAGGGTAGTGCAGTGGTGTTTGTGTAGTGTAGGGGGTCATGCTGGGGGTAGTGTTTTATGGTTTAGGGTAGTGCAGTGGTGTTTGGGTAGTGCAGGGGGTCGTGCTGGGGGTAGATTTAGGGTTTAGGGTAGTGCAGTGGTGTTTGGGTAGTGTAGAGGGTCGTGCTGGGGGTAGTGTTTTAGGGTTTAGGGTAGTGCAGTGGTGTTTGTGTAGTGTAGGGTGTTGTGCTGGGGGTAGTGTTTTAGGGTTTATGTTAGTGCAGTGGTGTTTGGGTAGTATAAGGGGTAGTGCTGGGGTAGTGTTTTAGAGTTTAGGGTAGTGCAGTGGTGTTTGTGTAGTGTAGGGGGTAGTGCTGGGGGTAGTGTTTTAAGGTTTAGGGTAGTGCAGTGGTGTTTGGGTAGTGTAGGGGTTCATGCTGGGGGTAGTGTTTTAGGGTTTAGGGTATGGCAGTGGTGTTTGGGAAGTGTAGGGGGTCGTGCTGGGGTCGATTTAGGGTTTAGGGTAGTGCAGTGGTGTTTGTGTTGTGAGGGGGTCGTGCTGGGGGTAGTGTTTTAGGGTTTAGAGTAATGCAGTGGTGTTTGTATAGTGTAGGGGGTTTAGGGTAGTGCTGTGGTGTTTGTATAGTGTAGGGGGTCATGCTGGGGGTTGTGTTTTAGTGTTTAGGGTAGGGCAGTGGTGTTTGTGTAGTGTAGGGGGTAGTGTTTTAGTGTTTAGGGTAGTGCAGTTGTGTTTGTGTAGTGTACGGGGTCGTGTTTTAGGGTATAGGGTAGTGCAGTGGTGTTTGGGTAGTGTAGGGGGTCATGCTGGGGTTAGTGTTTTAGGGTTTAGGGTAGTGCAGTGGTGTTTGGGTAGTGTAGGGGGTCATGCTGGGGGTAGTGTTTTAGGGTTTAAGGTAGTGCAGTGGTGTTTGTGTAGTGTGGGAGGTCATGCTGGGGGTAGATTTAGGGTTTAGTGTAGTGCAGTGGTGTTTAGGTAGTGTAGGGAGTCGTGCTGGGGTAGTGTTTTAGGGTTTAGGGTAGTCCAGTGGTGTTTGTGTAGTGTAGGGAGTCATGCTGGGGGTAGTGTTTTAGGGTTTAGGGTAGTGCAGTGGTGTTTGGGTAGTGTAGGGGTCGTGCTGGGGTAGTGTTTTAGGGTTTAGGGTAGTGCAGTGGTGTTTGTGTAGTGTAGGGGTCATGCTGGGGGTAGTGTTTTAGGGTTTAGGGTAGTGCAATGCTGTTTGTGTAGTGTAGGGGGTAGTGTTTTAGGGTTTAGGGTAGTGCAGTGGTGTTTGTGTACTGTAGGGGTCGTGCTGGGTTCTAGTGTTTTAGGGTTTAGGGTAGTGCAGTGGTATTTGTGTAGTGTAGGGGGTAGATTTAGAGTTTAGGGTAGTGCAGTGGTGTTTGGGTAGTGTAGGGGGTTGTGCTGGGGATAGTGTTTTTGAGTTTAGGGTAGTGCAGTTGTGTTTGGGTAGTGAAGGGGGTCGTGCTGGGGATAGTGTTTTAGGGTTTAGGGTAGTGCAGTGGTGTTTGGGTAGTGTAGGGGTCAACCAACATGAATTTGTCCTTGTGTGATGTAACCAATGCTCATGTAAAGCACTCCAATACCTGACCAGTCTGCACTATATAAAACTGCAAAAAAACAAAAAATAAAAAGTGGTTTGCACATTTCTGTCATTGGGCTATACGTGGGCTACCTCTGGGTGATATTTGTGCTACATTTGGGCGCTTTTTTCTCTGGTGGCCATCTTGGGAGACTTATTTGTTATGAAGGTTCCTAATTTCCTCATTTACTACAGTCTCCTCAGTAGGAAATGCTTTCAGTTTTTTACTTTGATTCCATCAAAAGGCATTCAGATGTGTCACACATTTGCCATAAATTTAGAATGTTAGCACTCTAGTTGTTCATTAGATCACTGTAGTAAAGCTACTGCTCACCAAGGAGTTAACTGGAAGTCTACTGCTGGTATTGAAAGTGATTGTTTCAGTCTGCATGTCAGAATTTTCTAATGAAATAGAAGAGGATTTGAGATCTCACTTAAAACATGCCCTACATTTTCTTTTTGCAGCACTAACCATAATTTCTATGGCAAAATGAACCCCCTCATTTTGTTCCTTTTTAAATTAAATGTTATAAGTGTTACCAGTTTATTCCAATCAAGATGGCTTCAGGTGTGCCATACTTTTGTCATAAGTAAGGCTGTTAGCACTCTAGTTGTTCTTTAGAACACTCTGGGAAGCTGCAGTAGAACACAAAAGCATCAACTGACAGGCTGCTCCTGTTGAAATATAACAGGAAGATATTTGAGATCTCACTTAAAACATGTCCTAATTTTTCTTTCTACAGCACTAACCATAATTTCTATGGCAAAATGAACCCCCTCATTTATTTCCTTTTTAAATTAAATGTTTTAAGTGTTACCAGTTTATTCCAATCAAGATGGCTTCAGGTGTGCCATACTTTTGTCATAAGTAAGACTGTTAGCGCTCTAGTTGTTCTTTAGAACACTCTGGGAAGCTGCAGTAGAACACAAAGGCATCAACTGACAGGCTGCTCCTGTTGAAATATAACAGGAAGATATTTGAGATCACACTTGAAACATGTCCTAATTTTTCTTTCTACAGCACTAACCATAATTTCTATGACAAAATGAACCCCATCATTTTGTTCCTTTTTAAATTAAATGTTTTAAGTGTTACCAGTTTATTCCAATCAAGATGGCTTCAGGTGTGCCATACTTTTGTCATAAGTAAGGCTGTTAGCACTCTAGTTGTTCTTTAGAACACTCTGGGAAGCTGCAGTAGAACACAAAGGAATCAACTGACAGTCTCTGCCATTGTTGGATGTTCATGTTTTACTGAGAATGTTAGACTTCATTCTCACATGACTGAGAAAGATAATGTGAATTTACAGAAAATATGCTCTCATTTTAGCTTCTGGAGCACCTTCCAAAACAGTATGGGACAAGCATGTGAAAATAGTTTTCTCTCAAACATGATTCATGATATCCCAGCAGAAGGTTTTTCACAAGGTAAAATCACCTTAGAACACACCACAATTCCTGAAATTAGTATGGTACCATCAACAAATGAATTCTAATGTAACTAAAGTCTGTTATCACCCTTTATAGTTCTCCTTTTGGTAACCCTCAAAATCTTCGATTCACTACAATGCATTTCAATGGGGTACTATCATTTATATTGGTCCCAAGATGGCTGCCAGCAATTCCAGGATGAAGTGCTGACAGCCAATCAGATCTCACAATGACATGTGTGGTTAGGCTCCGCCCAGATATATATGTGTTTTTACTTTTGATTTTCTCAGCAACTACTGAACGGATTTACACCATTTAACAAAAAGGGTTCTTTCTGAACCAAGAACTACCTCTTTGCCAAATTTGGTGTAATTCCGTTCAGCAGTTCGGGCTGTAGCCTTGCTTAAAGTTTCCTATGGGAAATTGATTTTTTGACTCTTATTTTTTTAATTTCTCCGCAACTACTGAACGGATTTACACCATTTAACAAAAAGGGTTCTTTCTGAACCAAGAACTACCTCTTTGCCAAATTTTGTGTAATTCCGTTCAGCAGTTCGAGCTGTAGCCGTGGCTAAAGTTTCCTATGGGAAAATGAATGGGGAAAACACGTTTCGGACCCCCTTTTTTCTCGGCCCCTGCTTGATGAATCACCCCGAAACTTTCAGGGTAGGAGCGGACCGGAGCGGGCCATAAAGTTTGAAAATGTCGCGAAGATTCGTCAACCGACGCAAGAGTTATTTCAAATAGAATGTTGCGGATTTCCTATGGAAAATAGGTCCTAACTATAACTATCTACGGACGACCGCCAGTAGATAATATATATATATATATAATTGTGTAAAAAAGGTTAAGTCTTTTCTTTATGTCAACTGTTAAAAACACTCAGTACATTGTCACTTTAAGAGTAAATGAAGAAAGAAAAAAACTGTATTTAAACCTACCTGTAACCTGAGAGCGCGTCATGTGATCAAGGCCTCTAGGGGTCGAAACGCGTCATGATGGCTGGTGTTGGAGGAGTTGATTAAAACTTCAATTTGCACTACAACGTGGTCTGTGCTCCATTACTGTAACTGGTGGCAAAGGGATGCAAGCGGAGTGTTCCTGATATTTATAGCCGGTTTTTGCTTCCTCCGGCTAAACACGGACCCCCATTTCGATTTGGGCACAGCAGCTTCAAAGGAAACATTGCCTGGCAACGGGCGAAAGCAAGTAATCCGGGAGGATTAACAGCAGCTGAGCCCCCCACGGAGCAGCAACACGGGAGTGCGACGCCACAGCCTTCACGAGATCGACACCACACGCTTCGGAGGAAACGAGGGAAGTCAAACAGTGAATGGTGAGTGAGCAGGCAGCCCAATACGCGCTCAGCAGGGTGAAGTGGTGCGCGGGTATTAACGCTAAGGAGGGCAACCCGAACTTGGAAACCTTAGCAGTTTACCCACAATAGTGACACATATAACTCCAACCATCGCCATGTCAGCGGACGCGCTCAGAGAAAGGGAGGAGGCGGCGGAGGACATGTTTAGTGATGCGAAAATTCCCAGCTTAAACTCCATCTCCCACAATGCATTGGTGGGTACGCGCAATACCAGCATAAGGGACAAAATTAAAATGTTAGAAAAACTCAGCAAAACAGAACAAAGCAAATGGTGGGAGGGAAAATCCCTCCAAAGATACTTGGACGTAGGCAGGGTGCCTCGAGGATTTAGAATTCTAACGGCACCCAGCTATGAAAATCCGGATAAGGACATGATGCGTGAATGGGCTGAAACAAATCTGGACTCATCACGCAGACTTATGGTGATTTTAGTCAGATATGCAGAGAAAGATCGTCAGAAAATACAGGAACAAATAGATCAAATCAATGAAGAGCTTGAGACTATGGGACAAAAAGAGGAAATAGCGAAACAGAAGGAGGAAATGGCCAAAAGGTTGAAACGTGAAGAAGACAAGATCAGAGAGCGGAAGGCTTTTAAATTTCATAGAGACCGCACGGACTATGAAACAGGGCGTATATTCACCTTCGCCAAGAAATATGATACATTAAAAGCATCCAAGTACAACACCAAACAAAATTCATCAACCAGCACAGCAGGGGCAGCAGTAGGAACAGGGACCACTTCTAATTCGTACCTCAGCTCGGCTGTAGAAAGTGAAGCTGAGACTGAGACATGCAGTCAATCGTTAAGGCAAATACCAAAGAAAATCTCACTCGCAGAAGAGGTGGATTTTTAGTCTGGGAACGAAGACAAACATTGCGTCCCAGAAACCAGACAAGCAGGCCTCCTCGGGAAGAACTGCAAAACGACGAGAGAGGCGGAAATCAAAACACAGGAGATACCAGAAAAACAACACAAAAACCAAAAAGGAAATGGAGAAGATAGACACAATAGAACATTACAGCAGCCAAACGATCATAAATCTGACTGACATCAAACTTACTGAAGCGGAAAAGCGGCTTCTAACTCTCGGGCTATCATACTGCCCCCAAACGTGCTTTAACTATGCAGAAACCAGAGTCAACATCTATAAAAGCGTAAGAAAGCTCAAACTGAAGAAACATTACCGCCAATTGGAGAATACAAATAAAGAGCCAATAAAAAATGCGGCAAGTCCTTCAAATACTTCACCTCCATTTGAACTTACACCTTCTGATGAGCCATTATTGATGAATCTCAGTGCTTAATTTGTGCCGGTGCTTTCCGGTGCTTAGCACCGGTACTTACTTTTCAGGGCCGGGTCTACACTCATCTGCACGACTGGCTGCACATTGTCACATATGATGAGATGATGTTATAATAAATTACCAATAGTGACTCGGAGTGGGCGCACTGGCGCAGAGTGTTGTTCTGGGTCTCTTGAGTCCAGTGTGCTTTGGTTGAGCGTGAATGTGAGCCGGAGCAACAGCAAAGTGATTACTGCATCATCATTAATCATAATGATACTGATCATGCGATGGCGCCATCATGGCGGCGGCGCGCGGGCGCGGCCCTTAGTTCAGTGGACTGTTGCAGGTGGTGGGGTGGGCGGGACTCGGGAGCAGTACTGGGCGGGAGTCAGACATTGATTGGGTAGGTTGGATTTGACTGTGTGCGCGTTGCGCGCAGATTTCTTTTTGCTTGCAAGTTGCCACGCCCGCACCCCAAGAGTTAGAGGAGCTTGACCACGTTGAGGGCAGGCAGCACCACCATGTGGCCTATCAGTTAATAAAAACAGTGCCCCGCAGCCCCGGCTGACCACGACGAGTGTGTAACCATAAGTACTAACTTAAGTTAAGTAGCAGTCAGAGACATCATGCCATGCCACATACTACGACATGCCCGGTGGTGGCGTGTCGGGCACCGGCTGGGGTAGCTCCGGCTCCATCCACAAGATTCGATGATGGCGACGCACTCCACTGTTCCTGGCCCTGACCCGGCCCACGGTACACATTTATTTAATTCATCATGATATCACAATAGGGTAGGTTAGTTAAGTTGTTAAAGAAGGGAAGGCTCTGCCCCTTGAAGTAGTATCCTTCCACCCAAGATTCGAATTCGACGATGATCCATGCTCCTGCCTGGGCTCAGCTGGCATGGCCTAGTAGCGGCCGCCGGCCGGCCGTGCGTACACATAGCCCGGGCCCACGCCACGGTACGCATTTAGTAAGTTGTTAAATGCCAGTTGACAAGGCAGGGTGTCTTTGATGAAGGCGGCTCTCCTCACATCTCCTCACTCACACAAAGCTCATTTGTGCCCACTCTCTGCCACGGGCCTCTGTCCCTCCTGTGTGTTGTGGGCAGAGCCTGTCACTTCCCTTCCTCAATTGTGTCTCTCGTCCCACGCACCTCGCCCAGAGATTGCGCTCTCTGCCACGGGCCTCTGTCCCTCCTGTGTGTTGTGGGTAGAGCCTGTCACTTCCTTCCTCAATTGTGTCTCTCGTCCCACGCACCTCGCCCAGAGATTGCGCTCTCTGCCACGGGCCTCTGTCCCTCCTGTGTGTTGTGGGCAGAGCCTGTCACTTCCCTTCCTCAATTGTGTCTCTCGTCCCACGCACCTCGCCCAGAGATTACGCTCTCTGCCACGGGCCTCTGTCCCTCCTGTGTGTTGTGGGCAGAGCCTGTCACTTCCCTTCCTCAATTGTGTCCCACCCACCTCGCCCAGAGATTGCGCTGTTTTCTAGAATCCCCCAAAGTTGGAATTTTTGAGTGAGTGGGAGGGATGTGTGATTTAAAACAGATTTAAAAGTTATGATGGTACCTGGATGGTAATAGGCTAAATACCAAAGACCACAAAATGAGTGTAACAGTTCTTGAGCGTTATATTTTTTTAACGTCCCTTTTCTATGTCAGTAGCCTTTTCAAGGTGTCATCATTCTGAGCATTGCTGAAATTCATCTGACTTTTCGCAGTGCCAGTTGAGGATGTGGGTGGAGCTAATAGAGTAAGTGGGTGGAGCCAGCGGAGGAAGTGGGTGGAGCCAGAAAAAGTAGGTGTGGCCTCCAACAAAAATTTGAGCACCTGCACTTCATATTTTACAAATTAAGCACTGATGAATCTACTGGAGCTGGCTAATGAAAGCAACAGTACAACAACATCCAGAGATCATACTGCTTTGCCCAGAGAAACAACACCGTTCAGACCGCATTCGACATTTAATCCCATTACCATCAGGGATGCAATAGACATCTTTCAAGAACATGTGATTTCTGACATTAAAAAACTCAATTTTGAGTTTAACAAAACGAACAAGAAAAAAATGAACACAAGTGAACTACAATATCATCTACTAATAAAAAAGTTGCAATCTAACAAAGAGATAGTCATCAGAAACTCTGATAAAGGGGGCAACTTGGTCATTTGGAGTAAAGAAGCGTATATTGAAGAGGCCAACAACCAACTGAAAGACAGGGATTGCTACCTTCGTTGTGATCAGATATCAATCAGGACAATGTACAACAACTTCTATACTAAGCTATTAGTATGGAAGAACGCTGGACTAATCACAACACAGGAATTCAAATTTCTACGCAACGACCACCCAGTTACACCTATCTTATACTTTATCCCAAAAGTACATAAGAACCCCCTCAAGCCCCTGGCAGGCCAATACTTCGGCTCGGAACAGTCTGCTAGAAGCGACATCACAGTATGTAGACTACCACCTTCAGGAACATGTCCAGCAACTGCCTTCATACATTAGAGACACAGGGGACTTTTTATCTAAAATACACAATATGGAGTGGAAAGATGACTACCTACTGATTACTTTAGACGTGACATCGCTTTACACGTCAATCAACCATCAGGACGGACTCAGGGCTCTGGGTCATTTTCTTGCCAAAAAAACACCAGAGCAAGCACAACATAGCAAAATGATCATCAATATGGTTGAATTTTGTTTGAAAAATAACATTTTCCTTTTTCAGAACACCCACTATCAACAACAACGGGGTGTTGCTATGGGGGCCAGCTGCTCCCCCAGCTATGCTTGCTTGCATATGGGGTGGTGGGAGGAGCTGGTCCTGCATAAACAACATGAAACAACATTGATTAACAATATAAAATGCTGGTATAGATTTATTGATGATTTGTTTGTTATATGGCAAGGTCCCAGTATGGCTGCACAAGAATTTGTAGATGATCTTAATAACAACAGCCTTAATCTCCATTTTACGTCTACCATCAGTTCAGAAAGAGTTATTTTCCTTGATGTTGAGGTATTTATTAAGGAAAATAAGATAGAGACCACACTGCACAGAAAACCCACGGCAGGAAACTCTATCTTACATGCGAGTAGTTCCCACCCACCTCATTTGATCTTTAGCATCCCCTATGGGGAGATGCTTAGACTAAAGAGGATTTGCAGTAGTCGAGAGGAGCTAATTAAAGCACAGGCAGACAGCAAAGCTAGATTTTTAGCAAGAGGCTATGCACCAGCATGTGTTAATGCAGCTATAAAGAAGCGTTCAGAAATCCAACGGGAAACTCTCCTCCAAAAAAACGTATTCAAAAACAAAAATACTAAGCAGGGCAATAAAGACACAACCTTTAGAATGATTTTTGGCTACAATCGTCAACACAAAACCATAAAAATATCATTAAGAGAAACTGGCCACTCCTGTTAGGTGATCCCGTCATAGGACATTTGTTACCCAGGCAAGCCTCCATCACATTTAGTAGGGCACCCTCGATGAGAGATTCCCTAGTTCATAATGATGTAGGAGGCCGACCAACAGGCACATGGTTATCCCAGAGAAAGGGTTTCCACAAATGTAAGAGCTGCAAAGCGTGCCAGTTTGGTGTGAATAAGACGTCTTACAAAATACCCTTCAGTGAAGTGGAAAAATCTATCTCCAAAGTTTTGTCATGTAAAAGTGAATATGTTGTTTATGTGCTGGAGTGCCCTTGTGGCCTACAATATGTAGGTAGTACAATTCTACAGGGGCATACGAGGGTGCTCCAGCACATTAGAGCCATTAAGAATCATGATCAAGCTTACCCGGTGGCCAGGCACTTCGAGGAAAAACACAATGGAGATCCGAAGGGACTTACATATTTCCTGATAGATGCCATCCCACCCAAAAAGAGAGGAGGAAACAGGGAAAAAGCCCTAAGATATTTAGAGACTCTCTATATCTTAAATCTCGACACCAAGTCCCCAGGGGCCTGAACGCCACCGAGGAGCTTTTACTTGCCTTTAGCCGCTTTAACACTCACATGCTGCATAGTTTGCTTCTCTAATTGTCTGTAACATCATTATTAATAGTTTCAAAAAGATTATTTAATCTCAAATGAAAACCGCCGTTGCTTTTAAAACCCACTTTTTAACACAAATTTCACGGTTTTTAGTTAGGGTTTTTTAAAAAAATAATAGGATGACTTGCACATTGCACTTTAGTAATATTTAACATTTTTGCACAAGCACTTTATGTAACTGGGAGTTTTTTAAGATAATTTATGTTGACATAAACTAGTACTGTAACATAACATCTGCATTTTAAAATTGGATTGATTAACAGAGTAAAGACAGAAATTCAGGTATTTATACCTAAACGTCAAGCACGCCTGAAAAGTGTAGGGTTTCAGACTAGCTAATATTTTTAGGTGGCATCACAAACAGCCCCCATTAATGAATTGAAGGCTTACACCATAAATTACAGCAAACTATACATCGGTAAAAATTGTTTTTGGGGACCAGTTTAAAAAATATATATGTTGTTAAACCCAGGCCGAAACAGATGGATCCACTACAAGATATGTGATATTATTTACACAAGTGGTTTTGAAATTGCTTATTTATTATGCTTTTTAAAAACAGTGGTTTTTAGACATCTATTAGGTTTTAACAATAATGTGTGATATATATATATATTTTTAACATATATAGGTATATATTTATATTTACTTAAATTGTACAAAGGAATTTTCCGATGTTTATTTGTATTTTACAATAATTGTGTAAAAAGGTTAAGTCTTTTCTTTATGTCAACTGTTAAAAACACTCAGTACATTGTCACTTTAAGAGTAAATGAAGAAAGAAAAAAACTGTATTTAAACCTACCTGTAACCTGAGAGCGCGTCATGTGATCAAGGCCTCTAGGGGTCGAAACGCGTCATGATGGCTGGTGTTGGAGGAGTTGATTAAAACTTCAATTTGCACTACAACGTGGTCCGTGCTCCGTTACTGTAACTGGTGGCAAAGGGATGCAAGCGGATATGTATATATATATATATTTATATTTATATACACACATATATGTACATATATATGTATATATATATATATATATTCACTGAAAAAACCACAGGTTTCAGGGACGTTATAGTTAGGCTGACATTTCGCTCGTACAAAACCAGAGAAATTCAGCCATTATAGTTAGCTGAGCTAACTATAACTCACGCCCCCGCAGTGCACTGCTGATAACGTCACATATGACATCACTCATGACATTGTCAGTGACATCACTGATGGTATCACTGATTACATCTCAAATGATATCACTGATGACATCACTGATGACATCATTCAGTGACTAAGTGTTTCTAAAAAGTTTAAGAATGTTATATATATACACCAAGGTGGATTTAAGAATGTGTGGGTGTATGAGTGTCTGAATGGATGATTTAGTGGGTGCGTGACTGACTGTATAAGTGAGTGATTAAATGTATCTTAGTGAATGCATGAGTGAATGACTAATCTGTGTGAATGTCTTTATCAGTCTGTCAGTTGGTGTGTAAGTGGCTGCATGGGTTAGTGAGTAGCTACATGAGTGTCTATATGGGTTAACGATTGGTTGTCTGAGTACCTGTATGGGTGCCTGAGTGTCTGTGTGGGGGGTGTGTGACTCCCTGCATGGATTTGTGAGTGGGTGATTCACTGGGTGTATGGGTTCATGAGTATATCTTCGAGGGGCTGTATGGGTGAGTGAGTGTGCGTATGGCTGTGTTGGTGAGTGAATGGATGTCTCAGTGGTATATGTGTGAGTAACTACATATGTGAAAGGCAGTATATGTGAGTGTTAGAGTATATAAGTGACTATATGCGAGAGTGAGTGATTGTGAGAGTGGCTGTATGGATGAGTGTGTGCTTGTGTCAGTGATTGTAGAAGAGAGTACGTATGTGTTAGTATCTGTATGAATAAGTAAGGTGGTATGTGTATAACTGTATAGGTGAGTAAATGGCAGTATGATTGATTCTTTTTTTAAATTATTTTTATTATCATTTTAACTTTATGGGTGAGTGGCGGTGTGTGAGTGTCTATATGGGTGTATGAGTACATATATCAATGGTGGTACTGATGAGTGACTGCGTGTATGAGTGACTGTATGGGTAAATGAGTGGATGTGTGTGTCAACCTATGAATCAGTGAGTGGGTATGTACTAATTGGTATTGGTGTGTCTATGGGTTTGAGAATGGTAGTCTGTATTTTAAAGTGGGAGTATGAAAGGTTATATTAGGGTGTGAGGAGGTGCATCAGATATTAAGTGGATGATGTTATCAGTGATGTCATCAGTAATGTCATTTGAGATGTCATCAGTGATGTCGCTGACCATGTCATGAGTGATGTAATGTGTGACGTCATCAGCAGTGCATTGTGGGGGCACGAGTTATAGTTAGCTCAGCTAACTATAACGGCTGAATTTCTCTGGTTTTGTACGAGTGAAATGTCAGCCTAACTATAACGTCCCTGAAACCTGTGTTTTTTTCAGTGAATTTCTAAGGTTTTTTAATTGCTAATTTCTAACTATGCCTACATAGGTAGGACATTACAGAAAGAGGAAGAAAGGTGCAGAAGAAAGCAAGAGAAGTGCAGAAAGAAGCAAGAGAAGTGCAAAAAGAAGCAACAGAGGTGCAGAAAGAGGCCTACATCGACTGTACCTTTCCACAGACTAATCCTCCCAAGATGTCTTAAACCTCACTTTTCTCTTGAAGGTTCACTATTTATCGACTGCTCAGAATGTTAGGCCTACCAAATTTAAACAGCAATCCTAACCATTTCACTGTTGTAAGTCTGACCAAGTTTGTGAAGGTATGCATGCGTGTATCTCTGCTTTTACCTAGTGACATGTTACATAAAAATAAACATACAAATACTTGAATAGCTGTGTTTCAAACAGCATTCTCTGTAAAATTGTATTCAAAAAGGTGTATGTATTTCTTTCTGTTTTTAATACAGGGCACATGAGTTTTCAATAGCATATTTCAGGGCTCTATAACCCCTATATACATAAGACATGTCTGCCAGTGCAACCAAATGACAGAGCAGAACTGAGAAGATTTGACCACCTACAGGATAAGCTACCAGCTTTTTAAGCTACCATCTTCAGATGCATAACACATGTGAGAATACATGTACAAGTAGCCATATACCTCAGTCACAAGAGCACGCAGACCTTTAAACTTGATAGCTTGCACTTCCCATTTGAGTACAGAAAGAGGCGTGAGAAGTACAGAAAGAAGCAAGAGAAATGCAGAAATAAAACAAGAGTGGTGCAGAAAGAGTAACAAATGTGCAGAAAGAGGCAAGAGAAGTGCAGAAAGAGGCAAGAGAAGTGCAGAAAGAGGTAAGAGAGGAGCAGAAAGAAGCAAGAGAATGCAGAAAGAAGCAAGAGAGGTGCAGAAAGAGGCAAGAGGGTTGCAGAAAGAAGCAAGAGAGGTGCAGAAAGAAGCAAAAGAGGTACAGAAAGAGACAAGAGGGTTGCAGAAAGAAGCAAGAGAGGTGCAGAAAAAAGCAAGTGAAGTGCAGAAGGAAGCAACGGATGTGCAGAAAGAGGCAAGAGAACTGCAGAAAGAGGAAGGAGAGGTGCAGAAAGAGGGAAGAGGGATGCAGAAAGAGGCAAGAGCGGTGCAGAAAGTTTGAAGGGGGTGCAGAAAGAAGCAAAAGGGGTGCAGAAAGAGGCAAGAGGGGTGCAGAAAGATGCAACAGAGGTGCAGAAACAGGCAAGAGAGGTGCAGAAACAGCGAAGAAAAGTGCAGAAAGAGGCAACAGAGGTGCAGAAAAAGCAAGAGAAGTGCAGAAAGAGGCAAGTGAGATGCAGAAAGAGGCAAGAGAGGTACAGAAAGAAGCAAATGAGGTGCAGAAACAGGCAAGAGAACTGAAGAAAGAGGCAAGAGAGTTGCAGAAACAGGCAAGAGAGGTGCAGAAAGAGGGAACAGGGATGCAGAAAGAGGCAAGAGAGGTGCAGAAACAAGCCCGGCCATGGCATTTTTTTTAAATAAAGGGAGGGGGCAGAGTGGCCCCCCTGGGCCTTTTTTGGCCCCAGGGACCCCATTCCCTGGGGCATGGCCATGATTTTTGGGGACCGCAGGGGGAGCCCCAATGCCCCCGCGGTCCCTGCAGGCTCCCTGCCTTCTGCGGGAGCCGGCATTGCTTTTGGGCAAAGGGAGCTGCTGACATGCAGCTCCCTTGCCTAAAAGCAATTCTGCTTCACTTCATGGAAGCAAGAGCAGTTTTCCTGCTCTCGCTTACATGAAGCGAAGCAGAAGTTTGCTATGGCATGGCGGGAGCAGTGCCCCTGCCCTGCCATAGCAAACTGCAATGTCCCAGGGGTGGACACCCCAGGACATTGCTGGAGCCGGCCCTGGTGGGTGGTGGTCCCCAGGGCCATTGAGGGCTCCTGGAGGGGGGCAGCATGACCCCTCTCCCATCGTTGTAATAGCCCCGGGGAGGTGGTGGTCCCGGGGCCGGGGATCCCCAACGGATCCCCATATTTGAAGAAAGTATGCCCCAGGGAGGTGGCGGTCCCTGTGGGTGCGGGGGGGAAGTGTGGCCCCCCGCATTTAATCCTTATAGCCCCGGGGAGGTGGTGGTCCCCGGGGCAGCTTGGGGAGGCTGGAGCCCCCCACGCATTTTTTTAAAATAAAAAGCACCGGGGAGGTGGTGGTCCCCGGGGATGTGGGTGGGGGGCTCATGCCCCCCCACATATCATTAACATTGCTCCAGGAAGGTGGCGGTCCCTGGGGCTGCGGGGGCACCGCGGGCCCCCGCATCTTAATTGAACATTGCCCCCGGGACCTGGCCCAATGGGGGGCTTCAAGAAAACAAAGCGCAGGAGTCCGCGCTTCATTTTTTAAAACATTTTTGGCAGGATTCGCAGACTTTATGCGAATCCTGCTGAAAATTTAAAAACAAATGCTTTTTTTGGCCCTCGGGGTCCATGTGGGACCCACTGAGCAGGCCTAGGGGTCAGGGTGTTTCTACCCTGCCCGCTTTTCTTGTTTTTTTACCTTTTTTCTTGTGACTCGGTTCAACTGAGTCACAAGATGGCTGCCAACACTTCCTGGTTGGAACTGTTGGCAGCCATTCAGAGTCAAGCTCGAGATCAGGAGGGTTTGCGGATCCACTGCGGTCACCAGATATTAATATTTCTAAATATATGAATTTCTCAGGAACTACTGAATGGATTTACACCATTTAACAAAAAGAGTGCTTTCTGGACCAGGAGCTGCCTTTTTGCCAAATTTGGTGTAATTCCGTTCAGCAGTTCGGGCTGTAGTTGTGGCTTAAGCTTCCAATGGAAATTAACATGGAGAAAACGCGTTTTGGGAACCCTATTTTTTCTCGGCCCCCGCTTGACGAATCACCCCGAACCTTTCAGGACAGGAGCTGACTTGAGCGCCCCATTAGTTTTGAAAATTTCGCAAAGATTTGTCAAACGGCGCCACAGATATTGGGAAAAGAAAAAACGCTTTTTGAATAGAAACAAGGTCCTAACTATAACTACCTACTGGCGCCTGCCAGTAGGTAATATATATATATATATATATATACACATACACACATATATATATATATATATATATATATATATGTGATCAAGACCGCGGAAACGTGGTCGAAACGCGTCAGGCTGGGCACTTGCTTGAACTATTATTTGATGCACTTAATTCTGCAATAAAAAGGATTTTCTAATCTCCACATCGTGGTCCGTACCTGTTTTTTGCTGGAAAGGATGCGGTAAAAAGGACTGTGGTTATCATATATATATATATATATATATATATATATATATATATATATATATATATATATATATATATATATATATATATATATATATATATATATATATATATATATATATATATATATATATATATATATATATATATATATATATGTATATATATATATAAATATATATATATATATATATATATATATACACATATGTATTATATCCCTACCCTGAAGTAGCTATAACTCGCTCCCCTGCCATGACAAAGTGCCATCATTTCAGATGTTGCAGTGATGTTATTAATGATATCATAAAACATTTCATGAGTGATGTAATTTGTGGGACACAATTAGCAGTGCATAGCAGGGCCATGAGTTATAGTAACTTTAACTATTACTGATGAATTTGAGTGGTTTTGTTAGTTTTAAAAGGTATGTTTTAACTGACATTTTCACCTAACTATAACATAAGTTTAAACTTTGCTTTTTTCAGTGAATTTCCAAGAATTTTTTAATGCATGGTACGATATTTTTAACATACCCAACTTTAATGTCACTTTAACCTTTGCTTTTTGCAGTGAATTTCTATGTTTTTTTAATGTAAAGTAATATTTTATTACAATACTGTAAGAAATTGCGCGACTAGTTGAGGGGAATGAAACCGTACTCAAGTAGCAACCATAATGCTTCTCAGGGTGAGTTACAAGCAAACCCCAAATTAACCTGTGCTCATCCCTCTGATAGCTTGGCACAGAGAAGTCAGGTTTAACTTAAAAGCAATGTGTAAAGTATTTTCACCGCACTTCAAGCAGTAATAAAGTGAAAAAACAAAACAAGGAAAATCCCAGACAAGACCAAAACATCAAAGATCCTATCAGTAGAATTGGAGATATGCAAGTTTAAAGAATTCAGGATATAAAGCACCAAAAAACAAAAAGCACCAACTGTGAATATCTGGTCGCGCTGGACGGGACAAAGTCTCAAGTTCAGGCCGACTACGGTGGAGTGCAGGTTGGCTACAGGGACCCAGTGAGGCTGTCTGAACAAAAGTACCTTAAGTCCTGGTTGCTGATTGTTGCGACGTCCCGCGCTGAGGATGCGTCACACAGCAGAGGCGAGGCATAATTTCAGAGGTACTGTGGAGTTGTGCTGCGAGGTACTGCATCGCCGTCTAGGATCCCGTTGACGACGTCTTGCAATACGAAGTCCGGCATCGAGGATGTGTTGCACAGTCGGGCAATGCGTTGGTTCTGAAAAAGCTGCAAGAACCTGCTTCGTTGTCATGGCTGCTGTCAATGAGGGATATGCAATGCGAAGACTTGCGTCAGGAAAGCTTTGCACAGGCCGTGGATCCGATTCGGTATGCGAAGTTGATGATGAGTCCTTGCATCAGGAGAAACCTCCCACCAGAGGTGATTTGTTGGTTCTGCTCAGGGTTGCGCCGCGTGGCAGAGGAGATGTGTCGGTTCTTCTGGATCTACAGACGGGCTGCAGAGCACCTTCAGGCCCACACTCCAAGGGCCCACGCCAGGGGGAAGGACCACTTGGCAGGGTAGGACTCACAGATGGCAGAGTCCAGGTGCTGGGTTCAAGTTTGTTGGAGCCTTTACTGAGGCTCTGGCTAAGAGGCAAGTCACCTAGCCCTTGGAGTCTCTTTGCGGTTCTGGGTTCAGCAGATGCAGGTCTAGTCCTTTCCACCCAGGCAAGAGGGCAGGAGGTCAGCACAGCAGTTCTTCTTCCTGGCAGAGTATCCACAGGTTCAGAAGTGTACTGAAGAGTTTTTGTCTGGAATCCAATATTTATAACTGGGCTTTCCTTTGAAGTGGAAGAAGCTTTTAGCTTTTAGAGATTTCCCTTTGAATTCCCCAGGCATCCTGCCTTCCCCACCCGAGCTACAGACTAACGACAAAGGGTATGCAGCCCTAGAGGCAGGACACAGCCTATTCAAGTGTAAGTAGGGCTGTGCCTAGCTCCACCATCCCAACCTGCCCGCTGATGGCCCATCCAGGTGGCTAAGAGGAATACATAAAACCCAACTGCCAACTACACCCAGGCATGTGACCCAGATAGAGGCTGCATACACTAAATGGCTAAGGCAGAAAAATTGCAATTTTCTAAAAGTCACAAAAAGGGGGGTTTGGCCCTAGGGTGGCTGGGTAGGGCCTGAACAATTCAGAAACAAAGGAAGGACCCAACCATCACATTTACAGTGCTGTATTGATTTTAACAGACTAAGGACATTCGCTGATTCGAATGGTCTAAAGTATTTATTAACTTTTCTTTTAAAACTTTTTTCTGCAAGTTCATTTTATTTGTGAAGCATGTCAATCCATAAGACACACCACCTTCACTAATCTTTAACATTTATAAACACAATATACAAAACTAACAGTTTACGCAGACAATGTATACATACAACATAAATCAAATTACATTCAGGTTAAATCCAGTCAATATTTGATGCAACAACCATGTGGGTGATTATTCCTTACAACTATTCATTTCAACTGCAAGGGCTGTTGCCTATTGGGTACACATTTCAAAGCTATTCAAAGATATTGGCAGCGCTTTGAGGTTTTAGGATCTTTGTTTAAAATCGAATTGTCTGCCAGTTGCAATATTTATTTTTCACTAATTTAAAGATGTGAAGTGACAACCAGAAATGTCCTGCTGTTATGGTGCGGCTTATTGGTATACCCGGGGACATTTAGCCATGTTAAATTGCTTGGGTCAGCTCGTGTTATTTCTAGGCTTTGTCAAGGCGTATTGGTGCGGACAAACATGACAGGCCGTGGCGGTGCAGTATTCAAGTATCAATTTTTTGCTCTAGATCCAAAAACCTCAAAGCGCTGTCAATATCAGGAAGCTTGCAGATTTTATCCAGTCCCAAGGCCCTGAGGAGAACCCCAAAACTAAGATGGGGCTCGAAACGCGTCGGCGTCCATTTCTACTGGGATAATATATTCATTGAAAATGTGCTTACTGTTGGGAGCAAGTTGCAAAACTTCCTTGCCCCGGCAGCTTTGAAATGTGTACCCAGTAGGCAACAGCCCTTACAGTTGAAATGAATAGTTGTAAGGAATATTCACCCATTTATTTATTTATTTATATCATTTATAGAGCGCATGAATCACCCCAACCGGGGTATCTCCGCGCTGCAACATCCTGAGGCAACCAAATGGGATAGATCAGAACAATGAGGTTTTCAGCAGCTTCCTGAAAGATAGGTAGTTGGTACAGAGACGTAGGTGGATAGGCAGTTGGTTCCATATATATGGAGCCAGATATGAAAAGGATTTACCCCCTAGTCTCGCTTGTTTTATTCGAGGAATGCGGAGGAGATCTTTGGACCCTGAGCGGAGGGTCCTAGATGGAGTATATCTGACCAGCTTATCTGACATGTATCTTGGTCCCATGTTGTTCAGGGCTTTGAACACCATGCAGCAAATCTTGAAGTTTATTCTTTTGCGAATGGGTTGCCAGTGCAATTTCCTGAGTAGGGGAAGTGAGGCTGTTCTGGGGGGGGGCATTGGTCACTAAGCGGGCAACCGTGTTCTGGACTACCTGCAGTCTGTTTAAGGAAGATTCCTTGGCTGAAATTAACAGAGCATTGCAGTAGTCCAGACGGCTTAAGACCAGTGCTTGTATCAGGGTTTTGCGTGTAGATAGTGGGAGTAGGGGGAAAACTTTACGAAGAAGGCTGAGTACATGGTAACAGGTCCTGTTGGTTGATTTGGCATGCTCTTCCAGGCTCAGCTTCTGGTCTATTTGGACCCCTAGGTTCTTCACCACTTGTTTTGGGCATGGGGCCGGGCCTAGTTCTCCTGGCCACCAGTTAGGTGACCACCTAGTGACTGCTTCTTTGAATAACATGATCTCTGTTTTCTCCACGTTTAACTGAAGGAAGTTGTTACTCATCCAGTCAGTGATGGTTTTCATGCCCTCAGAGAAGGTGTCCTGAATACTTGTGTTATTCTTGTCAAAAGAGAGAAGCAGTTGTGTGTCATCGGCATAGGAAATTGGTATGAACCCTAGGTTTCTTAGTAGAGATGCAAGTGGTGTAACATAAATGTTAAATAAGGTGGGGATCAAACATGAGCCCTGTGGTACACCCTTAGAAACATTCGTGGTTTGTGATCTGAAAGGACCAAGGTTGATGGTTTGAGTTCTCTCCGCCAGAAAATCTGTTAACCATTTTAGTGCCTTCCCCTGGATCCCTAGAGACCTGAGTCTGTCCAGCAAGATCTGATGTGAGATGGTGTCGAAAGCTGCAGACAAGTCCAGCATATGGTTGTTGCATCGAATATTGACTGGATTTAACCTGAATGTAATTTCATTTATGTTGTATGTATACATTGTCTGTGTAAACTGTTAGTTTTGTATATTGTGTTTATAAATGTTAAAGATTAGTGAAGGTGGTGTGTCTTATGGATTGACATGCTTCACAAATGAAATGAACTTGAAAAAAGTTTTAAAAGAAAAGTTAATAAATACTTAAGACCATTCAAATCAGCGAATGCCCTTAGTCTGTTAAAATCAATACAGCACTGTTAATGTGACGGTTGGGTCCTTCCTTTGCTTCTAAATTTTCTAAAAGTGGCATTTTCAGAATTGCAATGTAAAATTCAACTTCACCATGAGAGGATTTTTCATTTCAATTAAGACACCAAACATAAACTGGTTACCGGATCCCATTTGGAAATTATCACTTAGTAGATGTAATAAGAAAACTCCAATGTTAGCTAATGGGATAGGTAGGCCTTGCAGTCGTGAAAAACAAATGTAAGAGTTTTTCACTACCAAGAAATGTGAAACTGAGAAGTAGATGTCCTACTTTTTAAATACACTGCAGCCTGCCCTCCAGGTTGTCCAGACCCTACCCTAGGGGTGACGTACATGTATTAGAAAGGAAGGTTTGGGCCTGGTAAAAGGTTTATTTTGCCTAGTCGACATGTCAGTTTAAAAACCGGGTACAAGTAGTTCCACTTTACTAGGGACTTAGAAGAAAATTAAATGTGCCCTTTGGGTATAAGCCAATTCTACCATGTTTTAAGGAGAGAGCACAACCACTTTAGAACTGGTTAGTAGTGGTAAAGTGTGCAGAGTCCTAAGACCAGCAATAACAAAGTCAGCGAAACAGGAGGGTTGAAGGCCAAAAGTTAGGGTGAAAACCACACCAAGGATGCCAGGTCTAACACATACATAATATGGCCCGGCCCTTCTTCCAACCCCCCATGAGCAGCGAACCCCATGATGTGCACAGCAGGGAGGATAGTTGGGGGCCAGATCCCCACGGGCGTGCACACCTGTCTATGTCATGTTACAATATAAAGGGTGTCATTCTAATTAAAGCAGACTTAATTACTTTGTCAAAGGGTCAGAACACCAACATATAAAATGTGGGCTATTGGCTTTATGAAGATGCCAGCATATTAACATATAGAAAGCAGACCTATTATTTTTGTCACCCATAATTATAATCCAGTGTACATTATATACATGTAGACACTGCAATGTTTAATAAAAGGGATTTTCATATTTTTTAAATAAAGCCTTATTTAAAAATAACATCAACATGTCTTTAATGCTTTCTTTTAAATGTTTTCACACCATAAAATGCAGCCATAGAGCCCACCACAAGGAGGCTCTGCATTCCAGCTGAAGAGCATACAGATCCAACTTAAATGACCCAGGAGACTTAGTTTTTTTTTATGTTGCAGGGGGGCTGCTGCACTCCCTGAAACTCCTCACAAAATGTCAAAATATATGCTGGTGCCCCTGTCCCTTCTAGAGGTACCACCAGGATCTCAAGATGTAAAGAAGAATTCCTCTCAGGTCATTTTAGAGCGCTCCTTGCTTGGAGAAATGAATAATAAAAGAGAGGCTTCTGCCGATCATTTATTTGTTTTTGAAAAATTAAAAATTAATGACCCTCACATCGTGGGAATATTCTCTCATGGTTTGGGGGTCATTTTTTTTTTCATAGTCCTCTACCACCAGGCTTTACCTGGCAGTGACGGACAGCAAAACAAAAGCCATCCGATCACTCACTGCAAATTTGGTGGGCAGTCGGATGGCTAAACTCTGACCCCCTGTACTCTTTCGGAGTATGTCAGTGACGGATCCAGAGCTGTCAACATACTTAAGGTCCCCCTGCTTCTATATCGGGTGGGTGGACCTTGAGTTTGATGGAGAGGGTACTCTGTCAATGTTGTGACACAGTACTGTCTCCGCTAAGCTGCAAATCAGCTCCTTACATTTCATTCACATCATTTGAAAGACGAGGTTGGGAGAAAAGCTGGGGTGCATCATGATGAAAGCACTAAAACGGGTTTAAAAGACCTAGGGTTGGCTTTGGAGAGGGAAACATTTTTTTAAATGTTCTTACTAATTGGTTTCAGAGACCCATGCATAGCTTTTGAATATTTTTGAACAATTCACGAATAGCTGTGTAGGAGGAAGCCTGGGTTATTAAGCATGCTGCATTATTTTGATAATGTCCTGTTTGTAGGAGCAGGTGAGGTAGGTAAGTGTAAATGGATCAAAGATAGATTAGAGCAGTGATACTCAAAGTATGGCCAGGAGGCCGCATGTGGCCCTCCTGACCTTTACATGAGGCCCCCTGGTCAACAGCAGCACTAGGCTGCTGTTTACTTTACTCAGCACTAACATCAAAAAGATGTTAAATGGGCAAGTGTTTATTTAAAGGTTAAAAGGAAGTAACTAGAGTGCCTGCACCACTTAACTTTAAGAACACCTCCATTTTTAAAGACATCTTGCAGCAAAATTGTAAACATATGATAAATTACCTTTGGAATTCAAAAGGTGCATTACATTAACAACCAGAACCATTTCACCTTAGTGTATTAGATTATCAGTGCAAAGAGGAGTATTTTTTCTTTAAAGTGAAAGTTTTCAAATATGGATTTAGAAACATTCATTCTTTCCCCCACACTGACAACAATGCCAAAAATGAACCTAGAGGCAAGTCAGTTGTTATGTGCACTCTTTGGGTGACCTGGGTTACCATTATACATGGAAAACATTGTTTAATAAATTAAACATAGGATAAGGTATTTAAAGTGCCGATCCTGGAGTCATGTATTTCAAGGTCTTCTTATATGTGGTAATGAAGAAAAAAGAGGGAAAGTGAAATAAAATAATTGCCTAGGATCACACAATTTGGCTAAGTGGGAAAGCGGGGATTAATCCCAGGTTTTCTGGTTAGACATTGTGCAATTCAGCCACTAGATGTACATTTTTAGTTTCCACTACATCCACCTGACTGCCACGCTCAAGCCCCTGACCGCCTTTCTGCTGGCATCAATGCCGACTTTGGTCACATCACAGACCAAACTTTTTGGCCCCTGGGAAAATGTTTGTGAGTACCCATGGATTAGAGACAAATATGAAGGGCCATTGACAATGCTGTATCAAGCACTGACAGGCATAGAAATGTATCTGCTGAACTGACAGGAATGGAGCTGTATCTGATGACCAAATGGCAAGTCTATTGAAGGAAAAGGTGGAGGCACACAGGGTGGCTGGGAGGTGTTGTTTGCTAAGAAAGAAGGTAACATTGAAGTAGGTAGATTCACAGATAGGGTAGTTGAGCTATGCACACTAAGTAATCCATTTGTGGTGCAATTTTTAGTGGTTCAACAGGGCGATTGTTGGCTTGAGGCATTCAAAAGATTTTACATGGCTGTCCAATTTACTTAATGCTACAGGAAGAGTTTCAGGAAACCTGTAATCTAGTGTTTTCTTGGAGGTGCATTAGAGTGACCATCCATGCTCTGGAATTGTACACAGAAGTAGCAGGGAGCTTTTCTTTCGGGGCAATTTTTGACTCTCTACAAAGTATGGCTAGGGAACCAGTGACTTTGGTGGGCTATGAACTGGGGAAGAATATATGTTTTCCTAGTGCTTAATTTGTAAAAACAAATGAGTGAGGTGCCCAGCGCTGTGCCATGAAGCCTGCAGCTGGTGGCACTACATTTGGTGCCCCAAATACCAAGGCTGTGTAGAATGGAATCCAACTCATGCCTTTTTAATCCACTGCCAAGCACTCTCTGCCCCTTAATCTCATACCTGCAGGATTCCTGCTTTCTCTCTTTATGATGGGTTTCTCTTTCTCCTTCTTTCCCCTTTGTGTGTTTTGCCCTCTGTCGGGAAATGTTTGATGAGGAAAAATAAGTGCTGGTGTCCAACCACCTACTCAAATGAAGCACTGTGTTTTCCTTAGCTCTTCCAAATCTTTGTAGCTGTGCGCTCTGGGGCCAAGTGTTGATGAAGAAAAGATAAATCTTTTCATCTGAGAGCTGACATATCCTGCCGGTTCTGAACATGAAGGGCCTGATTACGAGTTTGGCTACTCTGTCACAAACATGACAGATATCGCGGGCGCCAAATTATAGTTCCATGATATCCTATGAAACTTGTAATACAGCAGACTGGATATCAGTCACGTTTGTGGCGGAGTAGCCCATCTGCTAAACTTGTAATCAGGCCCGCAGTCATCAAACAGTTTATCATGTAAGTGTAACTTTCTTGCACAGAAACAAACATTTGCAAAGTCAATAGGGGTGGCTTTAGCAAGCCTGCAAATATTTTTTATTTATTTGCAAGCTTGTGCAATAGGCATTAAAGATGTAAAATTAATGAAAAGTAAAAATGCTGCAGTCTAGAATTGGCATGCAATTCTTTGCAAAAAAAAAAAAAAAATTACCCATTTCAAAATAACAGAAAAACAGAAAATAAAAACAGAAATAAAAAAGACTACTTTTTAGGTGGATGTGAACTTGTGTACAAGCAAAATGCCATGACTCAAAGTAAACAGTCAGTGGTGATGTAGGCTGACCCAATACCATATCCTGTGGTGGGCAGAAGCAAAATGTGAACGACACTTGAACAAGCCAATGGATGAACAGTGCTGACAGAAAGACCCTGTATGTATACATATATGTTTGTATTTTATTCAGAATTTTTTAAAAAGATGAAGCCGGTGAGACAAAAAAGGCCAGCCCTAAAACACAGATCAGTGGGTGAAAAGATTCTCATTTGGATTAATAGAAACAGTATTAAAGAAAATGAATGCCTGCCATTGGATTTTCTCTAATAGACTATCTGCCAGTCTTGTAGATTTTCTGTTAAAGTAAATCTCCGAGCAGTAATGGAGCAGGGTCATCGCGCTATTTTGCCCGGCTAAATAGCAATGAATGACCACCTCCTCATTTTTGTGAGTATTCAAAATCCTTTTACAGACCCTTTCCCAGTATTGCAAATTACTTCTGAAAAGAGCATAAATATGTTTGTTTCAAGGGTGTATACAAGTTTCTCCGATACTTCTGCCGTCTTGAATGAGCAAAAATGGGTAAGAAAATTCAAACATGTTCTGAAGAGGAGGCCCTAAAAATGCACAAGATGACAGTGAGTAGACTGGAGATCTGATACTTGCTTTGATCTACATTGTGTACTCATTGGGATTAAGGGACCCTGAAAATGTGCAGGGCTCTGCAAATCCAAAAATGCCTACTTTTTACATGAATTGGGCCCAAGGTGAGGTAGCAAAGGTCAGCAAATCCGATTTCTGACAAATTGTATACTGTGAAGGGGCAAACATTCCAGAAGCTCACACCCTTTGCAAAATAGGCTATGCCCCTATTTCTGCAAGATCTATGCAATATTGGGCTAATTAGTTAAATAGGTATTGGTTAATTAATTCCTCCTTGATTAACATTCGACTACTTAAGAACATTCCATTACATAATTGTCTTCAAAAGAATGAATGACATTACAAAACACAATCCAATCAAAACAGAATCCAACTCCTTTCCCATCATGAGATGGGGGTCCACAGCAAACCATTAAGATGTAGAACCATCCAAAGAAATGCTTCCAGTCCACCTGTTTATTGTAGTTATAAACAGATACCAGAAGGCGGCTTAAACATCAATTTATTAGCACCCACCGGAGGAGACGCCAACAACCAACCAGCCCCTCTACATAACTCAAGAACTCCCCATTCACAGCGTTCTGGTGATGCACTCACATTGTCTATGTGCATCACCAGTTAAAGGAGAAATTACAACACATCTCCCCCTTCAACACATTAATGAAGAAAAAGAAAACAAGTACAATAAAAATATGAATGAATAAGGATAGGAAAACATGGAAAGAACCAACACATTGAAGTGTAGTAAAGAAGAAAAAGAATAGTGCAAATAACAAGGAAAACATAACTATGAATGTCAAAGACTAACCTTAACGCAACACGTAATCATTGAGATATAAAGGAGAACATCTCACCCTTTTGTCAAGACTGTTAAACTCAGAGTGGCACACAGGTTGATTGCGAAAAAAATGTCTCGACTGAGTCACCACCTTAGTGGCCACCTCCCTGTTACATAAAGAAAGTCGAGACATACTCCAAGTATTGCCATCATCCAACGTTACCACATTCTTCATGACCTTGATAATGCATTTTGGTCCGTAAAACTTGGTTTCACCTTTGGGGACCATACAGCTTTTTTAACATACACTAAATCACCAACCTTCCATGTCCTTTTGCAAACACTAAATTTGGCATTATATCTTTGTTTGTATTTTTCTTGGTAATTCCTAACTCTAGGATCATTTATAGTAACGTTCCGATCTCTCACACTTAACCATAATGGGTTAAGTTTAGAACCAGCCACTCTGCCCTTGAGTTTCATAAAAGGTGAGCAACCAGTGACACAATTGGGTGTGTTTCTGTGAGCCCACAATTTTTCACGTAAAACATTCTTAAGAGTTGACCCAGACTCAACAGCAACTTGGACACAAACCCTCACAAGCCTGTTCATGCTTTCAACCAAACCGTTTGCTTGTGGTGCATAAAGAGCAGTGCGGTGATGTGTAATGGAAAGCTCATTAAGAAAACTTTCCATCTCTTGAGAGGTAAATTGTACACCATTATCACTTACCAAAACTTCAGGTATACCTTCACATGCAAACTCATCCTTAAGAAATTCGATAATGTTTTTGGTTACAACAGAAGCCATACAACAAGGCGAAACCCATTTAGAGGTATAATCCACCAGGACCACTACAAACCTCTCACTGGGGGAAAGAACTTCAAAGGGTCCCACAATGTCTATAGCCAGCTTTGACCAGGGTCGCTCGGGCAAAGCAACAGGTGAAAGTGGTGCTGAACTAACTTTCCTTGACTTATCGTTGCTGGCGCAGGAGGTACATTCTCTAACTACAACTTCAACATGGCGATCAACTTCAGGCCACCAATAAGTTTCTCTGACCTTGGCTTTAGTCAGGCTGCGTCCAAGATGACCTTCATGCACCAGGTTAATTATTTTTTCACGCATGCTTGAAGGGGGAACTAATCTCTCACGGCGACAAAGCTCACCATCAACGATGCTCAACTCATCACGTACATTCCAAAATCCTCTGACACACTGAGGAACATGATCAAAAACCGGCCAGCCATTCATGACATAATCCATAACGATCTTCCTAGAAGTGTCCGTAACGAGAGTGGCTTCCCATTCAGTTTTGTTAAAAGCAGGTTCTTTGACCCACGCAACAATCCTCTCATTACTTACAGTGACTAGTTTGTCAAGTGGCATCCTGGAAAGACAATCAGCAGTAATATTCTTCAGACCAGGCAAATATTCCACCGTGAAATTGTACTCCCAAAGTCCCTCCAACCATCTCTTAATTCTGGGAGTGGTGCTCTCAGCATTTCTACACGTGGACCAAAGGTTTATGGTAAGATATGACAAGAAAAAGTAAACCCCAGAGATAAAACCAGAAATGATTGATCGCCCATGCACAAGCTAATGCCTCTCGTTCTATCACTGAGTAAGGTTCCTCTGCCCCCTTGAGAGAACGCGAGGCAAAACCAATAACTCTTTCATTACCATCAATGATCTGGGACAAAACCTCACCCAACCCACGTAAACTTGCGTCTGTAGTAAGGACAGTTTTCTTTGTGACATCAAAATGACCCAAAGTTGTCATGCTAACAATATCATTTGTGACTCTATTGAAAGCAAATGTGCAGTCTCCCGACCATACAAACTCGGCACCCTTTTTAAGCAAAAGTCTCAAAGGTTGTACCACACTGGCAAAATTGTTGATAAATTTAGAGTAGTACTCTGATAAACCGAGAAAGGATCTGACTTGGTCTTTGTTGGTAGGAGCTGGAGCTTGAGCTATCGCTTCCACCAAATCAAACTTGGGACTGATCCCCTCGCTGGAAATAGAATGACCTAAATAGGACACAGACTCAACTCTAAATTTAAAATTTTCACTCTTTAAAGTGAGCACGTGTTCCTGCAACCTGGATAATACTTTGAACAATGTGACATCATGGCTGGCTCTGTCTTTACCATGGACAAGTATATCGTCTTGTAAAAAACAAGACAGAATCAATACCAGCCAGAACCTCTTTCATCAACCTCTGGAAGCATGCAGCAGCAGATGCCAAACCAAACGGCATTCTGATGAATCTGTAAGCACCCAGAGGTGTGACAAAAGAGGTTAAGGCTCTGGACTCCTCATGCAGCATGACTTGGTGGTATGCAGACGATAAGTCCATTACACTGAATATACGCGCACCACCCAATTTAGAAAGAGCTTAATTTATGTTGGGTAACGGCTGTCTGTCTACCCAGAAGCAATTGTTCAAGCTTCTTAAGTCAACACACATCCTACTTTTAGTGCCATTATCTTTGGGCGCCAAAATGATCGGAGCCAACCATTCGGAGGACTCGATTTCTTCAATGATCCCCATTGCAAGTAATCTGTTAAGCTCTTCTTGAAGAGGTCCCCCCATAAGATTTGGCACTTTCCTAACCTTGTGGACTACAGGTTGTGCTTTCACCTTCAAAATTATTTTGTGTTTAAAACCAGAAAAGAGTCCCAATTTATCACTGAACACAACAGGATATTTATCAATGATAGCCTTGTCATTCCCCAAATGCGTGACTAGCATTAATTGTTCTTGAGCATTGGGATTCAAAATAATACCCAGATCTCTTTGGTGTGGCCATCCTAACAAATTATCACCTCTTTTGGCAACATAAACTTTTCCAACAGTTTCTCTGCCTTTAACCCCTTCGGTGCTTATGACGAGCTGGACTCGTCATGGCACACAGTGCTCATGACGAGTCCAGCTCGTCATAAGACCACCCACGGGGGAAGCGCTGGCGCTCCCCCCGTGGGAATCCAATCCTTAGTTTTTTTTTGGGGGAGGCAGGGGAAGGGCTTCCCCTGCCTCCCCCCAACCCCCCCCGCCCTCCCCATCAATGACGTCAGCGCGCGAGGCGCGCTGTCATCATTGAGGGTTTCCCTTTCTTCCCCGACTCGCTGGAAGCCATTTGCTTCCAGCGCGTCGGGGAAATCAGGTGAGGTTTGGCTCGGGGAGGGGGGTTTGTATCAAAAGAGGCATCGAGGGAAAGGAAAGGGTTTTCCTTTCCCCGATGCCTCTTTTGTGCATTCCTGCTGCACGATCATGTGATCGTGCAGCAGGAATGCCCACTAGGCACGAGGGAGGGAGGGAGGGAGGGCAAGAGGCATGTGAACGGGAATTTGTGATGTGCCTTCTCTCCATTTCCAACGTGAAAATGTAGCTGTAATCCTTGATGGAGGTCTTTGCATCCTTCATTTTCTTGAGCGCAATTCTCGTGTAGAATTCGTGAGCGTGGTTAAGCAGATGTGGCTTCTCTCCATTTACACCCTGAAAAGTTAGCTGTAATCCTTGATGGAGGTCTTTGCATCCTTGAATTTCTCGAGCGCAATGCTCGTGTAGTTCCTGTGACCAGGAGGTTCCTTCTCCTCGTCTGCCGCTGAGATCCTGCTCTGACCCTTTATAAACAAGAGGCATGTGAACGGGCCTAGAAGCCCCGCCCGTTTGGCCCCGCCACACATACACTAGCGGTATGCAACGTCTGCCCGCCCTTTCCCCACTATGATGGACAGCTTAATCAAAGGTTCCCGGCGCTTTCGGCGCGGTGGCAAAATTACAGACACACAGGTCACTGGAGACAATTCTTCTGGTCCTTTACGCAGCTGTAGTGTAGGAAAGGCACTATACATTTACCCAACGAGGTAACACTTACTGATTAGCCAGTAGAAAGTACTCCAGTTGAGTAGAGGTATTGCACAAAACGGTGGCATCTTCGTGGATAAATATGCAGGGCAGGTGTGCAGAATTTGTGAGCGTGGTTAAGCAGATGTGCCTTCTTTCCATTTCCAACGTGAAAAGTTAGCTGTAATCCTTGATGGAGGTCTTTGTATCCTTCATTTTCTCGAGCGCAATTCTCGTGTAGAATTCGTGAGCGTGGTTAAGCAGATGTGGCTTCTCTCCATTTACACCCTGAAAAGTTAGCTGTAATCCTTGATGGAGGTCTTTGCATCCTTGAATTTCTCGAGCGCAATGCTCGTGTAGTTCCTGTGACCAGGAGGTTCCTTCTCCTCGTCTGCCGCTGAGATCGTGCTCTGACCCTTTATAAACAAGAGGCATGTGAACGGGCCTAGAAGCCCCGCCCGTTTGGCCCCGCCACACATACACTAGCGGTATGCAACGTCTGCCCGCCCTTTCCCCACTATGATGGACAGCTTAATCAAAGGTTCCCGGCGCTTTCGGCGCGGTGGCAAAATTACAGACACACAGGTCACTAGAGACAATTCTTCTGGTCCTTTACGCAGCTGTAGTGTAGGAAAGGCACTATACATTTACCCAACGAGGTAACACTTACTGATTAGCCAGTAGACAGTACTACAGTTGAGTAGAGGTATTGCACAAAACGGTGGCATCTTCTTGGATAAATATGCAGGGCAGGTGTGCAGAATTCGTGAGCGTGGTTAAGCAGATGTGCCTTCTCTCCATTTCCAACGTGAAAAGTTAGCTGTAATCCTTGATGGAGGTCTTTGCATCCTTCATTTTCTCGAGCGCAATTCTCGTGTAGAATTCGTGAGCGTGGTTAAGCAGATGTGGCTTCTCTCCATTTACACCCTGAAAAGTTAGCTGTAATCCTTGATGGAGGTCTTTGCATCCTTGAATTTCTCGAGCGCAATGCTCGTGTAGTTCCTGTGACCAGGAGGTTTCTTCTCCTCGTCTGCCGCTGAGATCCTGCTCTGACCCTTTATAAACAAGAGGCATGTGAACGGGCCTAGAAGCCCCGCCCGTTTGGCCCCGCCACACATACACTAGCGGTATGCAACGTCTGCCCGCCCTTTCCCCACTATGATGGACAGCTTAATCAAAGGTTCCCGGCGCTTTCGGCGCGGTGGCAAAATTACAGACACACAGGTCACTGGAGACAATTCTTCTGGTCCTTTACGCAGCTGTAGTGTAGGAAAGGCACTATACATTTACCCAACGAGGTAACACTTACTGATTAGCCAGTAGACAGTACTACAGTTGAGTAGAGGTATTGCACAAAACGGTGGCATCTTCTTGGATAAATATGCAGGGCAGGTGTGCAGAATTCGTGAGCGTGGTTAAGCAGATGTGCCTTCTCTCCATTTCCAATGTGAAAAGTTAGCTGTAATCCTTGATGGAGGTCTTTGCATCCTTCATTTTCTCGAGCGCAATTCTCGTGTAGAATTCGTGAGCGTGGTTAAGCAGATGTGGCTTCTCTCCATTTACACCCTGAAAAGTTAGCTGTAATCCTTGATGGAGGTCTTTGCATCCTTGAATTTCTCGAGCGCAATGCTCGTGTAGTTCCTGTGACCAGGAGGTTCCTTCTCCTCGTCTGCCGCTGAGATCCTGCTCTGACCCTTTATCCCCTTCGGTGTGTGTGTGTGTGTGTGTGTGTACACCCCAGCTTCTATTTTATTTTAATTTGCTTCTCCATGAAATGTAAATGGGCAGTAGACCACAAAGTTATTATTGGTATGTGGCTAGGACGCGTCAATTCAAACTGCTCCCAATTCACACCGGTGAGCGTATTGTGTAGGTGGGTAATTAATGTGCACTGGTGTTCAGCTTTGTGCTGCAGGATTTTTGTACAATGCATATGCATGTTGACTGTGTGCACGGGGGATTTATATAGGTGCTGGTCAGTGCATGAGGAGTGTCAGCAGGACACGTGTATTGCCTACATAGAGACACAGGTTATGTGGACTGGACTAGGTAAATTTAGAATATATCTGCGTTTGTGAACTACATCTACACTGTGTGTGTATAGGTAGAAGGGTACATAAACTCCAGCACGCAAGGGAGAGGAATGTACAGGAAAAAGTACAAATTTACAATGAAGAGCGAACTTCCTAGAGGGGGCTGAGAGTGAAAGTATTAGTTCTGAAAGTGTCTTTGGAAGAGAAGAGATTTGAGGTCAGCTTTGAAGATCCGGGTAGAGGAGGTGGCATGGAGCAATGGGGGAAGCGAGTTCCAGATTCTCACCGCATTTCCTGAGAAGGATTTCCTGAGAAGGATTGAAGACGGGGGGGTGGGCTCAAGCAGAAGCTTTTCCGCATTGCGAGAAGGGCGAGAGCCACCGGACAATTTCAATTTATTTGCCAGGTAACGAGGGGAGGAGGTGTGTAAAGCTTTGTGTGATGCAGGCAGTTTTGTAAATCGATCTTGCCTCGATCGGAAGCCATCGAAGAGAGGATAGGAGTGACGTGGTCGCTTCGTTTAGACCCTGAAATGAGGCGAGCTGCTGAATGGAGGATGGATTTGAGAGGGGAGAGGTGGGATTTGGGTAGGCCCGTCAGAAGAGAATTGCAATAATCCAGTCTTGAGAGAACCAGAGATTGTACCAAGGTTTTTAAGTCTTTCTCCGGGAAGAACCGACGGATCCCCCGTAGAAGGCGCAACTGGTAACGTGCGTTCTTAGCAATAGAGTTGATGTGGGAGATTAGGTTGAGTCTTTTGTCAAGAATGACACCTAGGGATTTAGCGCTGTCAACAATGATGGGTTTGTTGTTGAGTAGGTTCAGCTGATCCATCCAAGATTGAACAGGAGGAGGTGAGAGAGAAGTAGAGAGGAGGAGGAATTCAGTTTTGGCGGGATTCAGAATGAGTTGGTGAGCTAACATCCAGTTGTGAATAGAGTTGAGAGTAGAGTTGAGTAGTGAGAGATCGTGTGCGGAAGATAAAGGTAACTTCCCACTAGTCCACCAGGCTTTTATTTGTGGAGCGTGACCCCTTGGGTGGCAGAATAGCAGTATGTTTTTAGGCCCATCTGCCCCCAAGGAGGGCAGAAGCCACTAGACACCAGGTTTTTTTTTTAATTTTTGTGTTGGGGAGTGGCCAAAAGGGCAAGGGTTGCTCCCCTTTTACGGGGGTGAATATTTTATTTATACTGTTAGGCCCACCTACCCCTTAGCTTGGCTGGTGGATTGTGTGTGGACTGGTGCATTATTTGCATATGTGATTGTAATGTTTTTTTTTCTCCTTTTTATTCTAGTGTAAAGCTTTTGATTCCTGTTTGCAGTTTCGGCAGTGGTGGTTCTGCAGTTTTGCGTAATTGCATTTATTTGGTAAGAAAAATATTTTTGTTGTGTGTACTCCAAATGAGTATTATTGTCATGCATGAATGAATTTTTTTGTAAGTGGTGCCATAATGGCAGCATATTTGTTAGTGTTCAGAGCATGAAATTCTTTGCGATGTTTTGCATTGTCTTTTGTGTAATTTTTTTCTTCTTCTTTTTTAGTGGGATATTGTTGATCCTTACTGTGTCTGTGCAGAGTAGGTGGTGGTGAGTCTAGCTGCTTTTGTCACGTGAGTGGTATAGTGTTGGAGTATATAGGTCTTTGTGATAAAGCTACATTTTGTTTATTTCTTTTTTTTACAAAGGGTTTGTTGTTGTTGACTTGTTTGACAAGTAACCTTTATTAGTAAGCATTATGGCTAGCCGTAGAATTACTGCTCAGCAGGTGGTTGGTTTGCTTCTTGAATCTTCCTCTGAGCAGGATTATGAGACTGACAGTGCGTCTGAGGGAGAGGAGGGAGGGGAAGATTCAGGCAGTGAGTTTTCTCTCCACATGGAATCATCGGATGATGAAGGTACTCTCAGTGCAGATGAAGTGCCTGATTTAGAGGAGGATACTACTGTGCCGATGGTGCAAGAGGCATCTGGATTGCAGCCTGGGGCTGCTAGGCTTCCTACTGGAAGTGCTGGACTCTGGGTTGATCCAAACATGGTGCAGCCGGTGTTGCCTGCCTTTAATGGTTATGCAGGGTGTAGAGTGGATTGTGAACATTATTTGCCTATACAGTATTTTCAGTTGTTTATGGATGATGTATTTTTGGGTGAGATTGTTGAGCAGACTAATTTGTATGCTGAACAGTTTTTGAGGGACAACAGTGCCAGACTTAGGCCCCATTCTAGAGCTACCCGGTGGAGTCCCACAAATCTGGAAGAGATGAAGAAGTTTTTGGGTTTGACTTTTTTGATGGGTTTGATAAGGAAGCCGTCCATGGGTTCATATTGGTCTACCAGTCCCTTGATGGCAACGGCCATATTTCCTGCAGTTATGACTCGTGATCAGTATTTACTTTTGCTTCGGATGCTGCATTTTGTTGATAATGGTTTGGCGTTGCCACGAGATCACCCTGAATGTGACCGTCTTTTTAAGATTCGGCCTGTTCTTGATCACTTTGTAGATCGATTTTCAGAGATCTATACTCCAGGGAAAGAAATATCTATTGATGAGTCTTTGGTCCTGTTCAAGGGCCGTTTGGTTTTTAGGCAGTACATTCCTAGCAAGAGGGCACGCTATGGAATTAAGCTGTATATGTTGTCTGAGAGTAGGACAGGATATGTTTTTAATTTGCGTGTGTACATTGGTAGGGATTCCACTATTGACCCCCCTGGTTGTCCGTCCACTTTTGGAGTTTCAGAGAAAATTGTGTGGGATCTTGCTAGAGGACTGTTTAACAGAGGCCACCATTTGTACCTTGATAACTTCTACACTGCTGTGCAATTGTTTAAGGAATTGTTCAAAGTGGACACTTTTGCTTGTGGCACAATCCGCTCTAACCGTAAAGGTTATCCAAAAGAGCTTGTTTGCAAAAAACTTCAGAGGGGACAGTGCAGTGCCTTGCGTAGTGAGGAACTGCTAGCTGTGAAATTTGTGGACAGGAGGGATGTGTACATGCTGACTACCATCCATGATGAGAGTACTTCACCTGTGGCTGTTTGGGGTCAGATTGCTGAAGTGCGCAAACCTGTGTGCATTTTAGACTACAATAAGCACATGGGTGGTGTTGATAGAGTAGATCAGAGGTTGGAACCTTACACTGCTATTCGTAAGACTTACATTTGGTATAAGAAGTTGGCCATCCATCTCTTCAATTTAGCAACTTTCAATGCTTTTGTTGTGTTCAAGGAGTGTTCTCCTGCGTCAAAGTTGACTTTTGTTCAGTTTCAGGAGTCTGTCATAGGCAGCCTTGTTGTTGTGGAACAGGCAAGTGTTCCTAGAGTTGGAGTGGTGGAGGATGTGGCTCGATTGAAAGATCGCCACTTTCCTGATCACATTCCTCCTACACTCTCAAAAGACTTTCCCACTAGGAGATGTAGAGTCTGTTGGCGAAGAGGTACGCGGAAGGAGACCCGTATGTACTGCCCTGAGTGTCCTTCTAACCCTGGGCTGTGTGTGCCTGCTTGTTATAGAGCGTACCACAAGCAAAAGAATTATTGGGAGCAACCATGAGTGGTAAAGTGAACTGCCTGGTCTGTAATGTTTAAGAATTGTTGTTCTGTTTCAAGGTTGGCATTAGTGCAATGTATTTAGTTTCTGATTTTGTGTTAGTAGATTTGTATCTATTTGCAATTTGTTTGTGTTTTCTTTTTTGTATAAAAAAATCCTAAATGTGATGGTGGTGTGTGTAGGCTGGTGCTTGGCTGGCGGTGTGCGTGGAGTGGCGCTTGGCTGGCGGTGTGCGGGAAGTGGCTCTTGGCTGGCGGTGTGCGTGAGTGGTGCTTGGCTGGCGGTGTGCGTGGAGTGGCGCTAGGCTGGCGGTGTGCGTGGAGTGGCGCTAGGCTGGCGGTGTGCGTGGAGTGGTGCTAGGCTGGCGGTGTGCGTGGAGTGGCGCTAGGCTGGCGGTGTGCGTGGAGTGGCGCTTGGCTGGCGGTGTGCGTGGAGTGGCGCTTGACTGGCGGTGTGCGTGGAGTGGCGCTTGGCTGGCGGTGTGCGTGGACTGGCGCTCGGCTGGCAGTGTGTGAGTAGTGACTTGCTGCTGGTCACTACACACACTGCTAGCCGAGCGACACTCCACGCAATCCATCAGCTTGTGTGGTTGCTGTGTTAGGAATGTGGGCGTGTGAAAGTGATGGGCCCTTGAATGGCGCTGTCTGCTGGTGTGAGTGTTGTAATGTGATGGGCCCGCGGCTGGTGGTGTGAATGGTTTTGTATTTGTCACACGTATGAAAGGTGTATGAATGGCCTGTAAAGAGGTTGGTGCCTTGTCGTGGCTTTACAGCTCACGAGCTGTGAGTCAATGGTTCAGTTTCTCGTCCTTTCAATTATTAACAGTGCATTTCATTTTTGTGAAATCACTTGTTAATACAATTGTATATACTGAACCATCACTCACCCTCGTGCCAAATCTAACCAGTATGTGTGTGTGTGCTTGAGGATTAGATGGCTGTGCAGTAATATTTTTTTTTGTCTTTCTCAAGCAGGGTGTACCTTGTCCCTTTTTGTGAATGTTGTAATGTGTTTGTTTCGTGCCTGGGGGTGTGAATGGTCTTGTGTGTATCACGTATGAAAGGTGTGTGAATGGCCTGTAAAGCGGTTGGGGCCTTGACGTGGCTTTACAGCTCACGAGCTGCGAGTCACTGGTTCCGTTTTTGTCCTTTCAATTATTGACAGTGCATTTCATTTTTGTGAAATCTCTTGTTAATAAAATTGTATATACTGAACCATCACTTGCCCTCGTGCCAAATCCAACCAGTATGTGTGTGTGCTTGAGGAATAGATGGCTGTGCAGTAATCTTTGTCTTTTTACTCTGTCTGCCAAGGTGTACATTCCGTCTAAGAATAACCTACCAACTGTAGATATTGTCGTAAACGAAACACCCATGGGAGTACATGGTGATATCTCTCTAGTGGATCCCAACAAGTTATGGTACCCACAATGTCCTGCAAACCTCAAAATGTCTGTCACATTTTCCTTGCAATATTGTGCCAAAATGTTCACGCTGCAGAAATAAACAACACATTATCTCAAAATGACCTGGTTTTGCAAGGGGGTCACCTGGGTTTTTGGCCCGGGGCTCGGCGGCCACATAGGGAAACCTACCAAACCCTCACATTTCTGAAAAGTAGACACCCGGGGCTTCCAGGAGGTATGGCTTGCATGGATCCCCCAACGTTTCCTTACCCAAAATCCCCTGCAAACCTCAATTTTAGCTGAAAAAATCACTTTTTTCACACATTTTTGTGTGGGAAAGTGTGGCATCACTGGCCTCACACAAATTTCCTACCACCCAGCGTTCCCCCAGGTCTCCCGATAAAAATGGTGCCTCACTTGTGTGGGAGGCCCAAGTACCCGCGACAGGCAAGGGCCCACAACGTATTGAGGCGACCTCAAAATGGCCTTTCACAAAACCACCTGGTTTTGCAAGGGGGTCACCTGGGTTTTGGCCCTGTGCTCGGCGGCCATCTAGGGAAACCTACCAAACCCACACATTTCTGAAAAGTAGACACCCGGGGCTTCCAGGAGGTATGGCTTGCGTGGATCCACCAACGTTTCCTTACCCAGAATCCCCTGCAAACCTCAATTTTAGCTGAAAAATCACTTTTTCACACATTTTGTGTGGGAAAGTGTGGCATCACTGGCCTCACACAAATTTCCTACCACCCAGCGTTCCCCCCGGGTGTCTACTTTTCAGAAATGTGTGGGTTTGGTAGGTTTCCCTAGATGGCCGCCGAGCACAGGGCCAAAACCCAGGTGACTCCCCTTGCAAAACCAGGTGGTTTTGTGAAAGGCCATTTTGAGGTCGCCTCAATACGTTGTGGGCCCTTGCCTGTCGCGGGTACTTGGGCCTCCCACACAAGTGAGGCACCATTTTTATCGGGAGACCTGGGGGAACGCTGGGTGGTAGGAAATTTGTGTGAGGCCAGTGATGCCACACTTTCCCACACAAAAATCTGTGAAAAAATTGATTTTTTCAGCTACAATTGAGGTTTGCAGGGGATTCTGGGTAAGGAAACGTTGGGGGATCCACGCAAGCCATACCTCCCTGGAAGCCCCCGGGTGTCTACTTTTCAGAAATGTGTGGGTTTGGTAGGTTTCCCTAGATGGCCATCAAGCACGGGGCCAAAACCCAGGTGACTCCCTTGCAAAACCAGGTGGTTTTGTGAAAGGCCATTTTGAGGTCGCCTCACTACGTTATGGGCCCTTGCCTGTCGCGGGTACTTGGGCCTCCCACACAAGTGAGGCACCATTTTTATCAGGAGACCTGGGGGAACGCTGGGTGGTAGGAAATTTGTGTGAGGCCAGTGATGCCACACTTTCCCACACAAAAATGTGTGAAAAAAGTGATTTTTTCAGCTAAAATTGAGGTTTGCAGGGGATTCTGGGTAAGGAAACGTTGGGGGATCCACGCAAGCCATACCTCCCTGGAAGCCCCCGGGTGTCTACTTTTCAGAAATGTGTGGGTTTGGTAGGTTTCCTAGATGGCCGCCGAGCACGGGGCCAAAAACCCAGGTGACTCCCCTTGCAAAACCAGGTGGTTTTGTGAAAGGCCATTTTGAGGTCGCCTCAATACGCTGTGGGCCCTTGCCTGTCGCGGGTACTTGGGCCTCCCACACAAGTGAGGCACCATTTTTATCGGGAGACCTGGGGGAACGCTGGGTGGTAGGAAATTTGTGTGAGGCCAGTGATGCCACACTTTCCCACACAAAAATGTGTGAAAAAAGTGATTTTTTCAGCTAAAATTGAGGTTTGCAGGGGATTCTGGGTAAGGAAACGTTGGGGGATCCACGCAAGCCATACCTCCCTGGAAGCCCCCGGGTGTCTACTTTTCAGAAATGTGTGTGTTTGGTAGGTTTCCATAGGTTCCGGCAGAGCTAGGGTTCACAAACTACAGCTAGGCACTTTGCCAAAAAGGGTCATTTTTCACTGCGAAATTGAGGTGTGACCACGTTGCGTTTTGCGCCGTTTCCTGTCGCAGGCACTAGGCCGACCCACACAAGTGAGGTACCATTTTTCTCGTAAGACTTTGGGGAACGCGGGGTGGGTGGAAATTTGTGGATCCACGCAGATTCCAGAACTTTCCACCACAGAAATGTGGGGAAAATGTGGTTTTTTTGACAATGTTTTAGGTTTGCAAGGGATTCTGGGTAACAGAACCTGGTGGGAGGCAGTCCAGTCACCCCATCCTGGATTCCCCTGGGTGTCTAGTTTTCAAAAATGTATAGGTTTGCTAGGTTTCCTAGGTGCCGGCAGAGCTAGGGTTCAAAAACTACAGCTATGCACTTTGCCAAAAAAGGGTCATTTTTCACTGCGAAATTGAGGTGTGTCCACGTTGCGTTTTGCGCCGTTTCCTGTCGCAGGCACTAGGCCGACCCACACAAGTGAGATACCATTTTTCTCGTAATACTTTGGGGAACGCGGGGTGGGTGGAAATTTGTGGATCCACGCAGATTCCAGAACTTTCCACCACAGAAATGTGGGGAAAATGTGGGTTTTTTGACAATGTTTTATGTTTGCAAGGGATTCTGGGTAACAGAACCTGGTGGGAGGCAGTCAAGTCACCCCATCCTGGATTCCCCTGGGTGTCTAGTTTTCAAAAATGTATAGGTTTGCTAGGTTTCCCTAGGTGCAGGCAGAGGTAGGGTTCAAAAACTACAGCTAGGCACTTTGCAAAAATAGGGTCATTTTTCACTGCGAAATTGAGGTGTGACGACGTTGCGTTTTGCGCCGTTTCCTGTCGCAGGCACTAGGCCGACCCACACAAGTGAGGTACCATTTTTCTTGTAAGTCTTTGGGGAATGCGGGGTGGGTGGAAATTTGTGGATCCACGCAGATTCCAGAACTTTCCACCACAGAAATGTGGGGAAAATGTGTTTTTTTTGACAATTTTTTATGTTTGCAAGGGATTCTGGGTAACATAACCTGGTGGGAGGCAGTCAAGTCACCCCATCCTGGATTCCCTGGGTGTCTAGTTTTCAAAAATGTATAGGTTTGCTAGGTTTCCCTAGGTGCCGGCAGAGGTAGGGTTCAAAAACTACAGCTAGGCACTTTGCAAAAAAAGGATCATTTTTCACTGCGAAATTGAGGTGTGACCACGTTGCGTTTTGCGCCGTTTCCTGTCGCAGGCACTAGGCCGACCCACACAAGTGAGGTACCATTTTTCTCGTAAGACTTTGGGGAACGCGGGGTGGGTGGAAATTTGTGGATCCACGCAGATTCCAGAACTTTCCACCACAGAAATGTGGGGAAAATGTTTTTATTTTTACAATTCTTTATGTTTGCAAGGGATTCTGGGTAACAGAACCTGGTGGGAGGCAGTCCAGTCACCCCATCCTGGATTCCCCTGGGTGTCTAGTTTTCAAAAATGTTTAGGTTTGCTAGGTTTCCCTAGGTGCCGGCAGAGCTAGGGTTCAAAAACTACAGCTAGGCACTTTGCCAAAAAAGGGTCATTTTTCACTGCGAAATTGAGGTGTGACCACGTTGCGTTTTGCGCCGTTTCCTGTCGCAGGACCTAGGCCGACCCACACAAGTGAGGTACCATTTTTCTCGTAAGACTTTGGGGAACGTGGGGTGGGGGGAAATTTGTGGATCCACGCAGATTCCAGAACTTTCCACCACAGAAATGTGGGGAAAATGTGTTTTTTTTGACAATTTTTTATGTTTGCAAGGGATTCTGGGTAACAGAACCTGGTGGGAGGCAGTCCAGTCACCCATTCCTGGATTCCCCTGGGTGTCTAGTTTCCAAAAATGTATAGGTTTGCTAGGTTTCCCTAGGTGCCGGCAGAGGTAGGGTTCAAAAACTACAGCTAGGCACTTTGCCAAAAAAGGGTCATTTTTCACTGCGAAATTGAGGTGTGACCACGTTGCGTTTTGCGCTGTTTCCTGTCGCAGGCACTAGGCCGACCCACACAAGTGAGGTACCATTTTTCTCGTAAGACTTTGGGGAACGCGGGGTGGGTGGAAATTTGTGGATCCACGCAGATTCCAGAACTTTCCACCACAGAAATGTGGGGAAAATGTGTTTTTTTGGACAATTTGTTATGTTTGCAAGGGATTCTGGGTAACAGAACCTGGTGGGAGGCAGTCAAGTCACCCCATCCTGGATTCCCCTGGGTGTCTAGTTTTCAAAAATGTATAGGTTTGCTAGGTTTCCTAGGTGCCGGCAGAGGTAGGGTTCACAAACTACAGCTAGGCACTTTGCAAAAAAAGGGTCATTTTTCACTGCGAAATTGAGGTGTGACCACGTTGCGTTTTGCGCCGTTTCCTGTCGCGGGCACTAGGCCGACCCACACAAGTGAGGTACCATTTTTCTCAGAAGACTTTGGGGAACGCGGGGTGGGTGGAAATTTGTGGATCCACGCAGATTCCAGAACTTTCCACCACAGAAATGTGGGGAAAATGTGGTTGTTTTGACAATTTTTTAGGTTTGCAAGGGATTCTGGGTAACAGAACCTGGTGGGAGGCAGTCCAGTCACCCCATCCTGGATTCCCCTGGGTGTCTAGTTTTCAAAAATGTATAGGTTTGCTAGGTTTCCCTAGGTGCCGGCAGAGCTAGGGTTCAAAAACTACAGCTAGGCACTTTGCCAAAAAGGGTCATTTTTCACTGCGAAATTGAGGTGTGACCACGCTTGCGTTTGCGCTGTTTCCTGTCGCAGGCACTAGCCCGACCCACACAAGTGAGGTACCATTTTTCTCGTAAGACTTTGGGGAACGCGGGGTGGGTGGAAATTTGTGGATCCACGCAGATTCCAGAACTTTCCACCACAGAAATGTGGGGAAAATGTGGTTTGTTTGACAATTTTTTATGTTTGCAAGGGATTCTGGGTAACAGAACCTGGTGGGAGGCAGTCAAGTCACCCCATCCTGGATTCCCCTGGGTGTCTAGTTTTCAAAAATGTATAGGTTTGCTAGGTTTACCTAGGTGCCGGCAGAGCTAGGTTTCAAAAACTACAGCTAGGCACTTTGCCAAAAAAGGGTCATTTTTCACTGCGAAATTGAAGTGTGACCACGTTGCGTTTTGCGCCGTTTCCTGTCGCAGGCACTAGGCCGACCCACACAAGTGAGGTACCATTTTTCTCGTAAGACTTTGGGGAACGCGGGGTGTGTGGAAATTTGTGGATCCACGCAGATTCCAAAACTTTCCACCACAGAAATGTGGGGAAAATGTGTTTTTTTTGACAATTTTTTAGGTTTGCAAGGGATTCTGGGTAACAGAACCTGGTGGGAGGAAGTCAAGTCACTCCATCCTGGATTCCCCTGGGTGTCTAGTTTTCAAAAATGTATAGGTTTGCTAGGTTTCCCTAGGTGCCGGCAGAGCTAGGGTTAAAAAACTACACCTAGGCACTTTGCAAAAAAAGGGTAATTTTTCATTGTGAAAATGTGGTACGTCCACGTTGCATTTTGAGCCATTTCCTGTTGTGGGCACAAGGGCTACCCACACAAGTGAGGTACCATTTTTATCGGGAGACTTAGGGTAACACAGAATTGTAGAGCAACTGTTATTACCTATTGACTTTCGATGCATTTCTGCCTTCCAAATGAAAGACAATGTGTAAAAAATAAGTCATTTTGAAAAATGACCTATAATTCTCATGCTAGTATGGGTACTCCCAATTTCGGAAATGTGCAAATATCTACTGTTTCTAAAATCTACATTTTGTTCCCATTTCAGAAATACATAGGTGTCTTTCATAACAATTTTTCCATGTATACATTTTCCCAAAATAATTGCTATATACCCGGTACATAATAAAAAACCATTGCAAGATGCTGCTCAATTATTGGCTCTGGGTTCTTGGTGAACCTACAAGTCCTATATATCCCCACAACCAGAAAGGTCCAGCGGATATAACGGTATATTGCCTTCAAATAGCTGTCATAATTAGAAGAAGTTGCAGGTGAAAACGTTGACACAAATGGCTGTTTTTTTCAACTAATTTTCAATTTTTCCTTTATTTAACTGTTAGTTTCTATAAGGAAAACTTTAAGGATCTACACAAATGACCCCTTGCTGGATTCAGAATTTTGTCTACTTTTCAGAAATGTATGGCTTTCCAGGATCCATTATTGGTTTCATACCCATTTCTACCATTAACTGGAAGGAGGTTGAAAGCACAAAAAATAGCAAAAATAGGCTATGTCCCAGAAAAATGCCAAAACAGTGTAAAAAAGTTGGTTTTCTGACAAAAGTCTGCTTGTCCCTGAAAGCTGGGAAGATGGTGATTTCAGCACCACAACCCCTTTTTGATGCCATTTGCAGGGAAAATCAAGACGCTTTCATCTGTAGCCCTTTTTCGCATTTTTCCCCAAAAAAACAAAATTTAGCTGTATTTTGACTAATTTCTGGGTCCCCTCCAGGGGAATCCACAAACCCTGGATACCTTTACAATCCCCATGATGTTAGAAAAAAAGGACACAAATTTGGCATGGATACCTTATGTGGTCAAAAAGTTACAGGGGCCTAAGCGCGCACTACCCCAAATAGCCAAAAAAAGGCTTATCACAGGAGGGGAAAAGGCCTAGCAGCGAAGGGGTTAAATATAATAGCCTGAATGGAGTAATCCACCAAATCAATGCTCTTCCCACCATAAGCAACAGGGTTAATATCAGGTGGTAGCAGTTCAATGTTATCCTTACCGAAAGTGCTATCCCAAAAGGTATCACTTATAAGGGTATAAGGCGAACCTGAGTCAGCTAAAACAGGAACTGCTCTATTACCAATATAAACATCACATTTAGGCATGGATACATCATCATTATCAACATTTTGAACATCATGTACAGGTCGGCTTCCACTTGCAGTAAAATGATGAATGGCTTGCTGAGGATACAATGTTTCATCTTCCACCAGATTTACTTTTGTGTTTCTACACATGGGTGCGTAGTGTCCCTTCTTTCTGCAATTCCTACAGAACATGCTTCTCGCAAAACAAATGGGAAAGTTAGACCCATGTTTTTGACTACCACATCTGGGGCATTTTAGTTTAGTATCCTTACTAAAACTGTAATTATTCCCTTTCTTATTGTCATTCTTCCATACAGCTTTATCTTGTTTCCCAGAATTTTTTAGAGATAATAGATAATGGATCACTCATAACAGTACCATCGGAATCACAACCCTTCACAATTGCAATATTCTCATGTGGTGAGACCGTGCTGCGCATTTCTTTCACTCAATCGGTGGTATGCTCAATGCTCTCCACAATGCTGATTGCCTCTTTCAAATTGGGGTTTTTAGACAATAACTTCTCTTGAATTCTAGTGTCATTCGTGCAACGTACAAGTTGATCACGAATGAGCGAGTCTGTCAATTGTTCAAATTCACATGTTTGAGTTAAGGACTTGAGGGCTGCCACATAATTGCCAACTTTCTCACCTTTAGCTTGTGTCCTCATGAAGAACTTATGTCTCTCCATGACTACATTGAGACGTGGCCCAAAATGAGTTTCAAGAAGTAGGACACTCATTTCAAAAATGTTACCAGGTTCCCCATCACCTCTCCCAATAGGTATAGGATCTAGACTGTCATAAATGTTTCTGCCTTCAATTCCGAGATTGTGAAGTAAGACAGCTTGTTTCCTTGCGGCAGAAAACTTTTCACCCCCTATGGCTAGAAGATAAGAGTCAAATAAAGGTTTCCATTTTTTCCATGGCATAACCGGTTCACCACGTTCAGATAAAAATTGTGGTGGTTGGCTCATTCTGCTGGCTGTAGACATGCTGAAAGGCATAGGTAAACTAACAAACTAATAAAACAAATTAAGATAAAAAATCAACAAAATAATCTAAAGTAACATTCTAATATAACAAGTTAAAATAACGAGTTAAGATTAAAAAATATCGTGCAGTTGTATTTTAGTGAAACTGTCAGACTAAATGTCAGCTCCTTCATGTAGACCAAAATCAGTTCAGCTTGGTAATCAAAAGAATGAAGAGAAGAAATCTCTCAATAAAAAGGACTTGAGGAAAAAATTGTGGTGTAGTCACTGTTCCCTAATTCCTTTTATCCTTGACAAAACACACAATTGCGCTTTGAAAAAGGCACAAAAACGCATAATTTGTACCTGGAATGAGCAATTAGTCTTGGCAATTCAATTCTTGTACAACAGTGGAACAAAAAAAAACGCCAGTGCGGTCTTCCGTCTTGTACACGCACTAGTTGTTGAGTGCAATGCGAGTCATGTGATATGCGTGTTGCGTCATGCCGTAAACATCAGAATGGATAGAGGACGTTGAGGAAAACTCTTCGCGCTCCTCATGCTGGCGAAACACTGCACTTGCCAAACAGCAGCGGCTCACGCGGCTCTGCTTGTGCACTGCTCACGCTCACGACATGCTGCTCCTCCAAGCAACGACGGTTCCACGCGACTGTCAAAGAGCAGCACACGTGTCACTCTTTCAAATAACGCCGGTTCCAGTAACAGCAAAACAAAAAGGTACAATTTATATTTGACAAACGGCTGTCGGCTGCTTTTAGTCAAACTAAAGGCTCTCCAGGCTCAATCTTAATAAATGTTAAAAATGCAAAACTTGAGGTCATTATCAATCAAAAATGCACGAAAAACTGACCTTGATGCGTTGCGCTGAGATACGTTGCTTAGCACGCAGGGTACATGGATGGGTGGGTGCTTTCTTCAATCGTCGCCAGTATTGTAGTTATAAACAGATACCAGAAGGAGGCTTAAACATCAATTTATTAGCACCCACCGGAGGAGACGCCAACAACCAACCAGCCCCTCTACATAACTCAAGAACTCCCCATTCACAGCGTTCTGGTGATGCACTCACATTCTATATGTGCATCACCAGTTAAAGGAGAAATTACAACACTGTTGCTTTGAGCAGAGGAGCTCCCTGGGTGTTGCACCCACAAAGTGAGATGTACACCAATACGCTTACCTATTAAGGCCTGCTCATCCTGCGTGCTGACTCCATTTCAGTGAGTACCTTTCAGCAGCAAGATGCACCGCAGGGAGGAGCATACTTGTGTTTGGGAAAGCGATCCTCTGGAAAGCACGGCACATGAAGAGAAATTTTAGATGTAGAACACTAATGCAATAAAAGCAGATATAAATGGGCTAGGCACAAGCAGGATTATGTGCAACCACTGTAATTGTTTTCCATCAAAAATCTTTTCAGTCAGCAAACAACAGATTTTAACATTGATTACCCCCTCGACATATAAGTTTCCCTCAAATTATAAACTCCCAGAGGTGATCCCCTCGTCCCACCCTCCAAATATACATCGTGTGGACATTAGGAGCAAACATTCCCATGGCTCTCCATCGTGGGCAACACAGTATGTGACATTCCACTGCCGCCACATCCAGCAGTGGGACCCACTGCTCTTAAGACAGTTCCTGATTCTTCCAACTCATGTATCAAATATTTCATGGCCAACAGCGACAACAGCCTGTGGTACCACTGCATAATTGACAGAATCTCTTTAGTTTTACAATTTAAAACAGTAGATAATTTTGCAGTTTCTAAACATTGCAAAACTGAGTACAATTCCTATCTATCCATGCATTTGTGTCTTGAAGTCTTGGGCCTAAAAGTAAAACTGCTGGCACATTAGGCACGGGTATCTGAACATTTGGCGCAAAGTCATCCCAACTTTGTCCCAGAATGGCTTTACTACCTGACAGTTCCTCCATATATGGAGCTGTGCTTCATATCCCCTATTGCCATTTTAATAAATGTAACTCAAGCACTCTGGGTATAGTACCTTCTACACATCACTTTGTAATGAACTTTTCTGCGTTTACTATTTATTGAACATTTATGTGTCTCACGTCAGAGAACCTCCCATCGTTTTGTAGTAACTTCACTATTAAGTGCCTGTTACAAGGTCGTCATGTGAACTCAGTTAGATTCTTGTAAAGGGCATGCTGTCAAGCAGGGGCGACTGCCTCTTGGAAAGGGCTTGAATTATGTTGTGGACTAACTCTATATGTGGGCCACACTCCTAAAACCAAAAAGAATAAATGAGCAATGTATAAGAGTGCAGGTTAGTCAGTACATTAATAACAATGGCTTGAGACAGTGTTTGGGTTTCTTCATTGCAACAGCATAAAACGGAATTCCTTAGTTACCAGTTGTATCTGTATTTTCTATTTGTTTATTGTAGTTCCTAGTTTGATCAAATACAAAACAAGACTTCTTTTGAGGAACTACTATTTTCTTCCATTCGTCTAATAAAGTAATCCTTCTTGGCTCTCCTCAGAGCTTTATGGTATTGTTTTAGTTCTTCTTCATATTTTACATGATCAGCTTCATCTCTCGAAAACCTCCACTTTTGTTCAAGGCTTTTACATTTTGTTTTGGTTACTTTTAATTCCACAGAATACCACTTCTCAGAAGGACATCTTCTAGAGGGTTTACTGACTTTCAAGGGAGTGCATTTATCTAAGGAGCTTAGAATGGCCTCATTTAGTGATTCAGTTTGGTAAGTAAAGGGTTTCTCTATCTCATTCTGAGGGAGAGTGAAATGATTGGAGAAATATCCTCAGTTATGCGACTCCAAGTTCTCTTGGGGTTTGGCGCAGATAATGTTCATTCTCGAGAATACCAAAGAAATCAATAACAATTCTCTCCCAAGCATGATGTGGCAAGTCTGACATGTTCAAAGGGTGATGAATGATTTGAGATGAAAGACAGTTGCATATATGACAAGACTTTAATTCTTTTTTTACCCTTTTTTCGAGATATGGAAATCAGACTTGATCACAGAAAGCTCTCCAGGTTGCAACTATTCCTCAATGTCCCTTATGGGCGACATCAATTGCTTGTTGTCGTAGACTCTCAGGAAAAACAGTTTGTGTGCCTCGCAGAATGAAGCCTTCTTGGGTCACAGTAAGTTCATCTCTTACATTTTTGAACTTCAAATACTCATTGCCAGTAGTGAAAGGTCTGGAGTGCTGACTTCACGATTGATGAGCAATAATGTGTTTTAATCTTAACATGTCACTATCTTGGCTTGTGGCAGTGACAATTTGTTCTAAAGACACAGCAGCTGGTGTGTTCTATTTCACAATAAAATTGATGTAGGCCTCCGCTGTCTTAGATGGGGTACCAGGGCATTGTAAGGGCACTCTTGAAAAATAATAGGCTAGATTCAGATCATTCCCTGGACGATGAATAATCGTATAGCTGTATTCTTGTAACCTCAAACCCCAGCGTTTAATTCGAGGAGGCATTTTGGATTGCTAAATATCATCAACAGTGCTTGATGATCAGTTACTACAGTGAAAGGCTTTCTGTACAAGAAAACATGGAAATATTCGCAAGCCCAAACCACTGCCAAACTTTCTTTCTTAGATTGCGAGTAAGCACTTTCTGTTTGTGACAGGCTCTTACTGGTATATACCACGATATGTCCCTGAGCATTTGACTGTCCGAATTTCAAGCTTTTCTTGTGAAATTCACACTAGTCGGCATTCAGAGTTAAGCCTGCATTGACCAACAAACAGCATACTTGCATGAGAGTTTTGTCACGTTCTTTCTGTGTGGCTCCGAAAGAGAATATGTCATTGCTATAGTTAAATGCATTTACTACAGGCTGTATGATATCGAATGATGTCTTGGAAAAGTTCTGCAGCAGAGGATACACCAAAACGCAATTGCTTATAGCAAAACAGATCAATATGAGTAGAAAAGGTTTGCAATGTACCTGGAGTTTTCTTCAAGCTCCAATTGGTGATATCCTTTATTTAAGTCGAGTTGAGAGAAGAATTTTGCACCATTCAGTTGTGTTATCATATCAGCAATGTGCAGACCTGGATGTCTCTCTCTCTCAATGGCTGTGTTGGCCTGACGCATGTCAACGCATATGCTTACAGCTCCTTCATTGTCTCTTTTGGGCACTACTACAATGGGAGAAACCCATGGTGTCGGACCAGTGGAACATTCAATGATGTCATGTTTAAGTAACAAATTAAGTTCCTTTTCAACAGCGACTTGCAAGTGAAATGCGATTTGTCGGTGTCTTTGAGCAACAGGACGAACATCCTCATTTATACGTAACTTTAGTTTCATTGTTTTGAGTTTTCTTAGCCCATGAAATAACTAATGACATTTACTTACAATTTCAGGATGAGCATTCATATTGTAGTTCATGAATATCAGTCCCATATCAGCAACAGTAATAAAACTCAGCAAACAAGCACTTGAGGCTGTTCCTTGAAGTACACAAATAGGCACATGTACCACATTTTTCTTGTATTTCGTCGTGGCTACAAAGGATCCTTGACTCTTTAAGGGCGTTGAAGCAGCCCATGTGTATACCTTTGTCTTTTTTTTCTTTCACAACAAAATGTTATTGTCAACAGCCAGAGAATGCCCAGCAGGGCGTTGCACAAGAACAGAGTTGGATACAAATCCCGGATACTGATGTCGACATTTTGCAACAAAATACATAATGAAAAATTCTGTACATGACAACTGGTCATGATAACAAGAAACCATAGTGTCACCCACCCACTGCGAATATAATGCAAAGACAAACCATCTAACACCAGCGAATCCACATCCTCAGTCATCCATAAATCCCACCATAGCAATCTATATATGTTGGTCCACCGGTGAATCAGGAGGAGGCTCCAAATAAATCCCCCTATAGTCCGCACATCTCTTCCATATCTTGAAATGTTTCCGCGGACAGCCCCGGGCAGCGAAGATAGATACCTCAAGCCCCATACAGAAATCTAAGCCCCTTTTCCACACCCCTAAAGAAGGTGGGGAGGTGTCCTTCCAGTGTTTTGCAATGTCTCGCTTTGCGAGCGTGAGGCCCAGTAGCAATAAATGTCATTTATATATATTTCCCCCTATTTCGTCGATAATATTGAGGAGGGTCAAACTGGGTGTAAGTGGGACATCCCACCCCAATACCTGTGATAAACAGGAGAGAACACCATGCCAAAATTTCGAAAGGGATGTACAGGACCAGACCGTGTGGAGAAAGGTGCCGTCGAATGCCCGCACCTCAAGCAGAGCGGGGAGGTGATTAGTCCTGTCCGCCACAACCGGTGCCTAGTGTAGTACGCTCTGTGTAAATATTTGAACTGTATGTACCGTAGTCGTGCCGCGATAGCAGCACCACGCAGGGATCCCAGCGCTGCAGTCCAATCCTCATCATCTAATGGGCCCAGATCAGTCTGCCAAGCCTCCCTCGTATGGGGTAGTGTCGTGTGACTGTTGGTAACTATCGTGCAATAGATTTTGGCAATTTTATGGTCCCCCAGATCCCCCATAAACACCTTAGCCTCAATGGGGCTGAATTCAGGGACGGACTCCTGTAGTGCTAGGTAGGGCGCAAAGGCATGGCGGAACTGCAAGTACTTATAGAATTGCGATCTAGGCATCGCGTATTCTTGTTGCAACTCCTGAAAGGATTTCAGTGTTTGCCCGTGAAGAACATCCCCGACAGTTGAGATACCTATCCTATCCCATCCCAGAAAACCGGTAAGGCCGGCCAGCTGTGGCAGTAGACCGTTGCCCCAAAGGGGTGCCTCTTTAGTTATTCTGCCCCACCACCCTAGTTGCCGTAGTGTACGCCTCCAGAGGCCAAAAACCGTGGCAGTCGCCGGGGGCAGTGTCCTCAGAACAGCACCCGCATACAGGACAGAGTGCAGTGGTTGGGTACCCATAAACCAGCGCTCAACTGTATATGCGGGCTCCAACCTATCTCCGTACCACCAATCATTCAAGATGAGTAAATGTGAGGCTGCATAATAGGCATGAATGTCCGGCGTTGCCAATCCACCACAGTAGGTTGACTGGAAGCAGGTCTGCAGGGCGACTCGGGGGGTCCCTCCCCCCCAAAGAAAGTGGCGAAGGGTAGCATTGAGCTGTGTGAACCAGCTTGGCGAGATCAAGTAGGGATAGTTTTGAAGCTGGTACAGCAACCGAGGTAAAGAGACCATCTTAAAGATGGCGGATCTACCAAGTAGTGAAAGAGGAAGGTGGGACCAGATACGAGTTTGTTCTTTGATCTGTATACCCAGCGGTGCCAGGTTTCTCTCCCAGGACAATGACTGCAACTCGGCTAAGAAGACCCTCAAATACTTAAAGCCATCTGACACCACCGTGACCTCGTTGGACCACGGACCAAGCTGCCCCGTACTACGCAGGGGCCATAAAAAGGATTTTCGGGGGTTCATGTACAGGCCGGATGTCTCACCAAACACCTGCATGATCCTTAGAAGTCGCGGCCCAGTGCGAGTCGGTTGCGTAAGAAAGAACAACACGTCATCTGCATACAGTGCTATACAATCCGACGCAGCCCCAGGCCACTCGATTCCATGGTACTGAGCGTCTATCCGCACCCATAATGCAAGAGGCTCCATCGCAAGCGCGAACAAGTATGGGGAGAGAGGGCAACCCTGACGGGTGCCACGTCCAATAGTAAATGTATCGGATACAGAGTCTGCTACTCGAACCAACGCTGTAATGTCTGTGTATAGTAGTTTAATATATCGTAGTAGGCGAGGACCAAGGTTAAGACGGCTCAACAGCGTGAACAGATATGTCCAACTTAAAGAGTCGAACGCCCTGTCCATATCCGCCAACAAAAGTGCAGCCGGTTCGCCCAATCTATCTACCGAGGCGACAGCGTTGTGGGCCCGTCGAATATTATGGCATGCAGCTCGGCCTGGCATAAAGCCAGCCTGGTCCGGGTGGACCAAATCCAATTTATGCGGGACTATGCGGTTGGCGATTATCTTAGCGAGCAGTTTTGCCTCGACATTGAGAAGTGATATCGGGCGATAAGAGGAATGGAGTTCTGGGGGTCTGCCCGGCTTCTGAAAGACGACAATCTCCGCGTGTCTCCAATCCACTGGGAGACACTGACAATCAAACGCGGCTTGAAGCGTGGTAAGATAGGGGCCTACAAGTAGGGACTGGTACTTTTTATAAAATTCGCAGGGGAGACCGTTGGGTCCCAGAGCCTTACCGGAACACATATCCGCCAGTGCCTCCTGAGCCTCTTCAACCGAGATTGGGGCATCCAGGACATCTCTAGTCTGGTCAGCAATGGTGCGGGAGGCAGGTCATCAATGAACCGCTGAACTAGCTGCAGTGAAATAGTTTCCCGAGGGGTGTACAGTTCCGCATAGTACGCCGCAAAACTCGCGGCTACCTGGGTCGGGTCTGTAAGCACCACGCCCTGAGTGTCATGTACGCATGGAATAGAGACAGGGCGGAGCTCTCTCTGACACAGGCGGTAGAGCAGGGCGCTTGATTCGTCGCCCCACTGATAGATTCGACTCCGGGTAGCCAACCAGGGCGCCCGGGCCTCACCCATCAATTCCCGGGCATATAGCCGTTGGGTATATAATAGTTGTCGGCGCGAGCTCTGTCTGTTCGCTTCCCGACACGTGTGCTCCGCGGTCATCAGCTGGGCTTCTAGCTGGGTCAAACGCTCTCGACGCAACCGGTGTTGTGTCGTGCAGTAAGAGATGTCAATCCCCCGCAATGTGGGTTTCATTGCCTCCCATACAGTCACTGGGGAATCTACGGATCCAGTATTACGTGTAAAATAGTCTGTGAGAGATGAGTGTATATGTGACCGATACTTATCGTCGGACAAGAGCCATGGTGACAGACGCCAGCGGAAAGCAGGGCGCCCAGAATCTAGTCTCAATTCCACCAATAGCGGAGAGTGGTCGGAGAGGCCCCGAGGCAATATTTCAGCGGTCGCTAGGCTTGATGTATGTGCGGCGGATAAAAAGATGTGATCTATGCGGGAGAAGGAGCCGTGGACTATACCTTTGTCTTTGACTTAGTAAGTTGTGGTAATGGAGATAGTTCTTGGTACTTCCCCTCAGGTATGATATTTATCGACGCACCACTGTCAATTATGAATGGTATCGAACACCCACTTATTTTTATAGAGATATCTTCAGACAATGTTTGACTGTGTTTGGTGTTTCTTCATGTCGATTTTTCTTCACTTTGAGTTTATTTTCACATCTGATCAGTCCCACATGTGCATGCCTTTCTGAGGTAAACATTGACATTGCACAATTATCATTGTCACTTTCACTGGAAACTGAGACTGAGGTACTCTTTGACGATGATTTAGATGATGATCGATTTTGTTTGGTGTTGATTTGCCTAAGTTGGTGTGACCGCTTGGCCTTGTGGGAGCACGTCAAACGTTGCTAAGGTAGCATTCGGTTGGCCATTTTGTCTTCACGCTGCAACGAATTCACTTTTCTCTTCGCTCTGCAAGTCGCCACGAAATGGTTCACTGTACCACAGCCGAGGCATGCTTATCCAATGGCAGGACATTTACCTTTGTGTGGAAATGATGATCCACATCATTTTTTGTTTTTTTGCAGTTTTATACGGGCGAACTCGACCTAAAGCTATCAGAGCACTTTACAGTTTCATTACAGATGGACACATTCATTTCTAAACACCAGGAGATTAAGTGATTTGCCCAGAATCACAGAATGTTTGAGCCTCCTGCCAGACTCGAATCTAGTTCCCCAACTTTAAAGTTGGCCACGCTAGCTGTTAAGCCACATCTGTAACACGTTCTATTTTTCTGTGGAGACATCAGCTTGTGTCCTTCAGCAATGTACCTTGGCTTAGTTTTCATTCTCCTGACTGATGCACTGTGGGTGCCTCCGGCCGCCATGTCAGTCGCTTGACAATCAGCACGCACTGCAGTATATGCCGCCTTGAGGACTAGTTCTAAACTCAGAGTTTCCTTCAGCATTCTTTGTCGAAAGGAATCTGACAGAGATCTGTCTATTACCCAAAGGCAGGTAGCTTCCGCATCATTAAATTCTTTCAATTTACGGTGCTTCAACAAAACATCGAGTCTCTCCACGAGCTCATCAATGGTCTCACCTGATCTCTGGTGCTTTTCACTGAATATGTATCTTTCAAAATCCACATTTGCCACTGGATTAAACTTGACGTTCAAGACTGTTTTGATTAGTTCGTATGTCCCTTCACCTTCTTGCGGTATCTTTCTCATGGCTTCTTTCACTCCTTCACCAGGCATGTTCCTCAGACATTTTATAATCTTTTTCATCTATTGCATCTATGAAATCTTCAAAAGTCTTTATCCATGCCATCCATCTATTGCCAATATTGTGTTTTTTGGCAGTATCAAATGCAGTTGGTCGTTTTAAGAATGCAGCAACTGTATATACATTGGTGGACAGTAGTGGTCTCTCAGGCGCTTCATGTGGAACTTGATTAGTTAGAGCTTCTCTGGTACCTTCTGATGTGCTGGCTTCAGGGTCATCCTTAACAACTTTTGGAGTTGGTGTCTCACCCTGGCTCTTCATTTGAGCTCTTTATCTTGTGGCAGTCTACGGAGTTGTCATGGGTCCCTGTGCTGCAGCTTTGGTGGTGGCCTGCTTCTTTTGGTGACAACTCCACACACACAATCACTGACCCTCTTTCTGGGGCTTCTTCTCAGAACATTGTGACATGATGATTAGTTAATGGTTTTGGTAAGTAGATAAGCCTTGTCTTATGCTAGTCCAAGAAAGCAGATAATGTTATGATTTTTGGTCGGCTTTGTGCTTAAAAATTTCTTCACAACCATCTGGTTAATCTCTGCTTTGTATCACATGAATTTCAATTTGATTTGTACTGAAGTATCGCTGTGCACTGCTTTTGTAACCCGGTTGCATCCACCTTTAGCGTTCTTTAAGCCGTATAGCATATGGCATGGATTTTTGTACTGGCACAGTACCTTTTATTTACAGCCATTTTATTCTGTTCCTGGCCACCGACATGCAGACTTTCAATGTCACTTTCTTTACCTTCAAGCGTTTTATACAGGCTGGCCTGTGCCAGCCTCGATTGCACACTTCGATTGCAGCACGCGTGGCATGCACGAGCAGTTTGCTGGACCACAGCAAATTCTCTGGAAGAGCGCTTTCAGTGTGCGGGCTTCGGATCCCCTATCTCATCACCAGTTGTAGCATCCTGTCAGCCTAAGCACTCGCAATAAGTATGCCACACACGGAGTGTAATTTTACACATTTTTATTCCGCTGCTTGTAAGTCAGAACTCAACATTCTAAGCCTGCCTTCAACTCATTCCTCCAACGATTATGTCACAGGCCAACGGTATACAGTGAGAACCAAAAGAGTTCCAGAGTTCTGTTATTACAAGACACTCCAATGAGCATGGCACAAGAACATGATCAAGTCACGTGCTATAGCCAGAGTAGTTACAGTAAGCATTTTGAAGAAGTCAATTTTGAAGAGGGAGTACCTCATAGTGTCCTTGCAAAAGGAAAACTGTTGCTTCTGGCAGGGTGATATTGTTGGACCTAGCCCTTTCTGCAGGATTATGCCCAAACGTTTTGCCTTCTTCTGCCTATGTTTCTGACCTTTTTGTTGACTTTAGGACTCTGGACACTTTACCACTGCTAATCAGTGCTAAAGCGCATGTGCTTTCTCTTTTAAACAAGGTATGATTGGTTTACACCTGTTTGGCATATTTGATTTACTTGTAAGTCCCTTGTAAAGTCCTATCCCAAATACCCAGGCCCTATAAATTAAATGCTACTAGTGGGCCTGCAGCACTGCTTGTGCCACCCACAGAAGTAGCCTTTCAAACTAAGGGTGGGCGGAGTTTGCGGAGTTCCACTATGCGGAATTCCGTGGAGTTAACTAAAAATACAGTGAAATTCTGCAGAGACCCTTGTGCAGCGGAATCCCGCCCAGGCCTATGCATTTTTTAATCTGTATTCCTATCCTGGCTGTGTTGATGTAATTTAATTACAACAACACAGTCAGGATAGGACTACAGATTCAAAAATGCATAGTATTCATAACCCAGCCCCGCACCCCCTCTGTACCCGCCCACTGAAATTCACTCACAGAGCCTCCCCCACAGCAGCACAGACATCAGCAACTTCTGTGGCACTGCAGGGCAGTCACAGTCACCCCATACTACGTGCTGTTCCTCCATCGTCCCCAGTGCTTTCTTACGTCTTAGAGGGCTATGCTGCACAGTAGGCCCAAGAGCAACACTCTCTCTTGAAGCCCATGCCCAGGGGCCACGCTGTGCCACTGGCGTCCCTGCTCTTCCTAGGGGGCAGCTGCCATATATCCTCCACTGTCCACAAGACAAGATCAGCGATGCCTCCGGTCTGGAGTCAGCGCTTCACAGGCAGCGGGTCCTCCTCACTCCTCAGCCCGCCCTTGGGTGCCAGGCTCAGACCCCAATGGCAAAATAAAATTATGGCCGTGCCGATGCTGTGTTAGTGTGTCAAGTCAGGCAGCCATCCATAGGGGGGGTGAGCAAAATGGCGGGTGCGCATGAGCTCTACTGCTGCAGAGTCAGACCTCATGTTGGGAGGCAGTGAGGCTGACCTGAAGAGCTCAGAGTGGAAGCGCCTAGCGGGGATCATGCCAGAAAGGCTGGTGAGTGCGTGCGCGGCAGTAAAGTTATAAAACTCTGCTCCGCCGAAGTGTAGATGGAGTTTTCTGCCAAACTCCACACTGGAAGCGGAGCGCGGAGTAGCAAAAACTCTGAGAACTCCACTGGTGGAGCGGAGTTTGCCGCCCGCACTTATTTCAAACCTGTCTCAGGCCTGGCACTGCAGGGTCTGTGTGCGCAGTTTACTGCCACTTTAACTTGTCATTTAAAACTACTTGCCAAGCCTTAAACTCCCCTTTTATTACACATAGGTCACCACTAAGGTACGCCCTAGGTAGCCCTTTGGGCAAGGTGCTGTGTAAGTAAATGGTAAGACATGTGTGATATGTGTTGCATGTTGTAGTAGTGACAAACAGCCTATTTTGTTTCTCACTGCTGTGAGGCCTACTCCTCTCATAGGTGGGTGTATGATGGAACAACACAGGGAAATACTTTGCATGCCTTTGTAATACATTTTTTACCCCGCATTTTTTTTAAAATGCATATGCTTTGGCAACGCATGCCATTACCATGCATTTATATATATAAAAACAATGTATTTGTGTGAGGAGACCCCCACACACCCCAACTTACCTTATATGTGTGGTAAAGGCATGTGATGTAAAGGCATATACGTGGTAAAAACATGTGTGGTAGAAAATGTGTGGTAAAGGCACAACGTGGTACAAAACCTCGTTGTAAAGGCTGTTTCCTCATATGCTAGCATTTGGAATTCCCTTATATATTTTTAAGTGGTAATTCCTGATCATAAAGGGATGGTGATGCCATTTTCGGTATGCTAGAATAGTGTTGATAAATCCTGCTTACTGGGGTAGTTGGATTTTACATTACTATTTTAGAAATGCCAGTTTTAGAAAGTGGGCATTTCTCTGTGCTTATGACTCCTTGTGCTTTGCAGCCTGACTCCAAAGCACGTCTGAGCTAGGGTGACAGCTACACTTGGTGCATACTTCCCAGACAGCCACAATACAGGAAGGGCTGGGTGTGACAGGCGATACATCTGCATTCATCTGCATACTGATAGTCTTCCTGGGCTGGGAGAGGGAGAGTTTGTTTACACTTTAAATGTGCATAGGCTGTGTCCTGCCCTCACACAAAGGGCTGATTTACTCCCTACTGATTGTCTTGAGCCAGGGCTGGGTTAACAGGGCTTTGTTGCACACTTTTAAGGGTTCCTTTGAAGTCACCCCTTCATCAAAGACATTTCTCAGTATAAGTACTGGGGCTGTGACCCCATGTTTTGAGACACTGCGTGGACTTGTAACCAGAGGGTGCTGTCTCTACATGCTGCACATTGACAGAGGACTGCTGTGTTGCCAGGAGGAACTGTCAATTTGACTACTTTGCTTTGTTGTGCTGACCAGCTGCCTGCTGAGCTGCCAGAGGGACTGCCCCTCTACTAAAAGGAACTTTGTGTGCTGGCCTGCTGCCTGCCTGCTCTTTGTGCCCCAAGTGATCTCCAGTGACTGGTGGGCTGCCCCCTTCCTGTTTTTGTGGGCTCTAGAAGGATTCCAGTGGACAGCCTAAAACTAGTTGTGGGACTCTGAGTCTGGCCATTTTAAATCCCCAAGGGATAGCGTGTGGTGAGCGCTCGTCTCTCCAGTCGGTGTTTGGGGAAGTGCTCGCTCGTGCCAAGGAGTGTGGTGCGTGCTGAACACTTCATTCTGGGCCATTTTGAAGGGCGGGCACTTATGACACTCCACATACCCGCAAAGTGAGCACAGGGCATCATTTAAGGCCCTCGCACCGTTCATCTGATCAGCGCAGGAGTATCGCCGCCTACCTGCGAGCGCTTGAGGAACAGCACCCCTGGGACCATGACTGCCATGTGCACACCGGCACCAAGGGATTTTCTGTTCAGTTTTCGCATTCATTCCCCGTGTGGCTCCCAGAGTCAGAGACGCGGGGTCCTCATAACCAGGGGTGAGCCAGGCTTCTGAGGCTTGTCTGCCCGGCCCAGCCCCCAGACCAGCACATGTGTTGGCAGTTCCCGATAAAGCATGGCCGATCCCCACAGCAGACCCACGGGTGTGTGACAACCAAGGGAGTTGCCCAGCCATCCTGCACTGCCTTTGTGGGTGGTCCTTTTTTCTTCCTCCCAAAATGATGCAACCCAATGCCCATGGTGGGCTCCGGGTTCATCAACACTAAAGAGGCATGGTTCTAGACACTACCTGAGGAAGCTTGTTGCTTTGGTGTGGGGGGGGGGGCACTGGATCGGTTATTAGTATCCTGGGGTGAATGTTATGATGTATGCCTTTTTTGTCTTGCATTGTCCAGGGTAATGAGTACTATCTCAGTATTTTCATAATATGCACAGTATATATGAGTCATGTTGTTTTAGTCTGAGTTGATGTACAGCATACTATATTTTTATATAATCCTGTGTGGAGTCTCTTTTGTGGTGTATTCATTGTGTTTCCGTGTGAGTGTGTTGCGCAAACGCTTAACACATTGCCTCTGATGATAAGCCTGCCTGATCTGCGCCAAGCTACAAGAGGGTGAGCACCGGCTATGTTTGGTGTGTCACTTACTTGCCCTGACTAGAGAGGTGGGTTCTGCCTGGCTTAGGTTCATACCCTAGCCAACTAGAAACCCCATTTCTAACAGATATGAACTACTCAGGATATGAAGGAAGACGTCCAAACGGCAACGAAGCCTAATTCTTGTGTGTGGTTATGTTTTTAGATGGATTTGAAATGGAACTTATGGGCTACATATTCCAGCTGGTGTTCTCCGGGACCACAATGCTAAATGAACTGACTGTGAGGAGGGAAAGAATCTTTATGATGTGGGTGGCAGAGAAGAGAGTCTACTGAGTAGAGGAGGATGGATTCTGAGACCAATCACAGTGGTCTAGGACTTGGGTCACAGATCACATTGACCTAGATGTGTCAGCCTTGTCTGCCAAATGGTGAGTGCAACAGTGAAGTAGATGTAGACGGAGCAGTGAGGTCAGTGGGTTAGTTCAGATGTTTGCTGAAATTGCTCCAGGTGTACATTTTGACAGATGCACTTTCAGGACTCGATGGAGTCTTTACTCTTCACTTTGTCATGTGCAGTCTAAATCATTTGTAAAAGTAACACTGTCTCTCGATTACTTCAGACCAACATAAATGTTGGTAGCACAGCAAGAAATCAAACTAAAGCCAACCCCTACTAACGCTGGTTAAATCAAAGGGGTTGCAAAGCTCACAATAAATGCCCTAGCATCTTTAGACCTAAGTAACATAACACATACGTATATTTCAGCAGCACGTTCACTCCTTGGGGCATCCTGGAAATGGATAACAGGCAGGGCCGGACTGGCCGTAGCGGGCACCAGGAGTTTTCCTGGTGGGCCACCAGGGTGGGGGCCAGCTTTGGGCCCCTGGGGGGCCGTTTTTGTTACCGGGGTCCTGCAATATCGGCCCCCTGTAACAAAATCGGCCAAAACCGGCCCTAGAAAACAGCTCGGCCGCACCCCTCCTCCCCCACCAGGGGGGCCGGCTGAGCAGTTTGCCAGGGCTGGTTTTGGTTCCCAGTCTGGCCCTGATAACAGGTGTTTTGTTACCCATTAGGTTGAGTGAACCTGCAGGGATTTGAACCCTTGATCATGAGGTCAAACACGGGTTTCTGGAGTGGAAGCATTTGATTCAATGAGCCACCAGACCCATAAAAAATACTAAACTGGCAGACAGCCCCATTATTATATAAAATGTATTGTTACATTGGCTCACAGGATGATGAGGCTTGATAAAGAGATGTCAAACCATTTATATTCATTGGGTGACAGTCTGCATTTTACACAATACTCAACAAAGTGTTTACCTGTGTTCAAATATTTACCTTGAAGCATAAGTACTTATTCAAATTCAAATAATAACCAACAATGCATAGTTTAATATCAAGATAATGTGACATCTTTCACATTCAGGCTTTAAAAAGTGCTATATATCTTGTGGTACATATTCAGCTATGGTGATATGTATGGACACACCACTTACTGATGACTTCTACCTCCTAATATTACTTACGGCCAATGCCGACACAGTAATCCGCACCCCATCAGAACCTTGTCTATGGATAAGCCACAAAATACTCACCATGGATGGGGGGGGGCAGAGTTGCAACCCAAATATTTTTAGGCACTGAGTAACAGATTCTTGTAGGTGTGCACTAAGATGTTTGAGATGTGTCCACCTCCCTTTGCAAAGAAAGAAGTATTGATTTTCAAAAGTACATTTTGCAATGGAGGGGTTCGGGGCACACTTAGGTCTACGGGCAAAATGGCGTCCTTGACAACTGTGTGACTACAGGGACATGTCCCCCCCACCTCCCATGCTGCTTGACAAGATTTGTTTCCAACTAGGGAATCAAGATGAGACGGTATCTAAATTTGGGTGTTGTATGTTGTTTTTGCCCCATCTAATTAGAAAGGTAGACACAAAGTAGAATCTGGAACACTTACCTTGTCCACAGCCCTGGACCATGAGAGGCAGTTTTACTAGGGGCTGAAACAAGTCGACAGACTAGTAGGGTAATAGGGTCATAATATCCCTTTCTTACCCCCGCATTGTTTTTTAAACATACCTGAACAGCCAAAATTAAAGGGATACCTGGGTTGTTCACTGTATTTTTACTTTTCTCAGACCCCATCTTGAATCACATCAAAAGTGCCCCCTGGAACATGTTCTAGCCCATCCTAGATTTTAGGGACCAGGATGGGACCCGATGATGAAGCTTGCCACTAATATAGTGGGTGAGGGTGTTATATTCCATATAGGTACCCTATATAGGCGCAAGTAACATTGCAACCTTTCACCTATATTCCTCCCTACATTACATACATAACGGTTCTTAGGGACTGACCTTTTACCTAGATACGACACTGCATTCAGAACGCGGGTTTCCCCCTAGTTCGAATCTCATACATTATGCATGAGGCTTCTTGGAAGCACAGCAGGACTAACATCGCCTGCATAATATCTCTGTATAAAGTTCAGGCCCGACGTCATCCTTTAGGCCGACACAGTAACACAGCAAGGTAGGACCCCGGGGAGACCTATAGATATATATACATCACATCTTGCTTAGAAAGATAGAGGAGACCGAGACTTCCCGGCTGACACACTGACCAGAGACGCTGAGGTTCCTGCATGCAGACACTCCAGCCCGCAGTGGTCTAACATCCCTTGCGGGGTGTCCAACTCGAGACCAGGATGGGGTCCCATATTCTCTCATTCTCAGCTAATGGGGTTGACTAGATCCTAGAGGGATTCTTGGCATAACACCTACATAGATGCTAGGTACATTCAGGTACATCTAGTTAGGAAGGTATTATAGGAGTGCGCACTTTTTTATCATGTGTTTTATGTACTTGTATATATTCATGATTTCTGCAAGATGGTAGAACTTTACCATCCCTTTACTTTCGTAGTACTTCTAATCATATATCTCTGCTACTGTCTAATGGTTGTTGCAGCTCATCTATTCTACACTAGAATAACAACTGTTCAATAAATACTTATTGAAAACACCCAGCCTGTTTATTCTGTGTAACTCTCTGAGACAAACTAAGTGAGCACGAGTGACTGAGCGAAAGGTAGTATATTGTTTCCACAATTCTGAGGGATCAGGGTTGTCATGTTCTGAGGTTGCCAGAATCTATTCTCTCCTTGGTAAGAGGAGATTATAGTGGCCCTGTGAGCTAGCTGATACAGATAGGCTAACGTATACGGAGGGGGTGCACGGAGTCAGTCTGACACCAATCCCACAGTTTATATTATCCAAACGTGCAGATCCTGTATAGGTTATATAGGAACTACACGACATGGCGCCCAATGTTGGTTGGGTACTTATTTAACAGTAGATTCTGAGTAGTTCAGTCGTGCTATTCTCAGAGACCCCTACTCACAAAACACCAAAGACGTCTGGAGTGGGTGGGCACAAACTCCGCCACAGCTGAGTAGGCTAAAACATCCTATTTATTGGCTGTTGGTTAATCAAGCTTGAAGGACACAGTGCTCCTAAAATTGTGCAAAAACAATCTTAGTTTCCTTGGGAAATCATTCCGTGTTCTATACACAATGACTAACGAGGAAATAGATCGACTACAGCAAGCACTGCCCCTCTCAGAAGATGAGGATGATGCAAACGCAATACAGATTGCAGCAAAATTTAGAAATACAGTCACCCTGAAACTACTTGCGCATGGTGTAACAGCCAGGGGTGGCATAGTAGCTTTCGTGATTGAGGCACACGAATCATATAGAACAGAGGTATTTTATTCGTGGGTTACATTCCCAGCAGCAAATGCAAGAACAAAAACATTTCACTCCTACACAGAAGGAGATGCACCAGCGGAATATTGTCCGTTTGAGGACATTGAGGTTCCGCTTACCTACCAGGAACACTTATACTGGTTTAAAGGCGCCCTACCCCACATAAGAAGAAGAGTGAGACTCGGCCCGCTTGGAAGAGAAGGGGCGACATGGCCAATATTAGCGGCCTACACACCACAACCTGACATTGAAACAATGACACCAGGAGACTTACTCACACAACACAAAGAATTAATAAAAATTTACAGAAACTTGACGCAATTCGTCATGAGGACACTTACAGTCCAACTAGCTATAGTTGCAACAAATGGAATTCAAGTTCAGAGTACAGCAAATAAAATCACACCACAAACATTACACGCGGTGATGGGTAAAATGCCCACAAAACGTGAACAAATGCCATTCTGGGTAGCTCAGAAAATAACACAGCTAGAGGCAGTATTCCCGAATACTACCCCGTATGAAAAACACAGAATGCTAACAATCTGCTTGCCCATGGGGATAACACCACAAATAGAAGATTGTACCACTTGGGGTACAGTCTTTGCTGCCATTTATACCAGAACTCATGGTATCCCGTCATTAGCAGTAGTACCAGTCGTATTGAGACAAATACAAAACGAATACGGAGCAGAGCCTGCTCTGAACTTAGGGATGAAGTTACTAGGTAACTATGCCCAGGTATCAGCTATAATATTAGCTAATATTAAAGGGGGAGCAGCTTCAGTGGCTATCTGCCAACGCCTAAGGGAGTTCAGTCCTTTAGAACAAGAACACGAACTACCGAAAATAATTGAAACTGCATATGCAGAATTAGGCAGAGACCGTTTGGGTGGGAAAGCTTTAAAACCACAACTGATGGGCAGTCCTGAAAAGGACACTTCCAAGCAGATACCTGCTTCAACAAAGAAGAAGTGGGACAATAAAAAACAACAAAACTTTAAAGGAAACAGATCTCAATCCAGAGATAGCTCTCCTCCACAGGAGCCCTCCAAAAAGAGGTATAACCTTAGGAATAAGGGTAATATTAGGAAACCTGAAAGGTATCAGAATACTGATACACGTTCCTCTCGTTCCTTTCAGGGTTCATCGAAAAACTCCGAGAGGGAAGGACGGTCAGACAGATAAGAAGAGCGTACAAAGTCAAGAGACAAGCAGCACGCTCAAGATTACACTGCTAAAAAAAAAGAGAAACCAAAGCAAAAGCCACAGTTCACAAAGAAGAAGGTTGCAGGTCTAAAGATCAGACATGCCCAGAATTCTGAGGACTCGACTACTGAACAGGGAATGGGCTCTGACGATGCTAGACAGTGCGGCAGGAGTAACAATAGCTCGCCAGAACCTGATGGAATTTCTGGTGACAGCGGACTTGAAAGATTATATCACGGTAGAGACACCAGATACTAGGGTAAGTGTCCCACATAAGATATATGAAATAACACTCCAAATGGAGGGGGACAAATGTGGGACAATTAGGGGTCTCTTTTGGGAGAATCTGTCATTTGGCTATGACATTTAGTTAGCTGAACAAGATTGGCCGCCAGCATTCATCATGGATTGCCCTAAAGGAGAAATGTTAATTTTACCGGCATTCTCAGACCATATTCCCAGGCACCTAAAACACACATATGCGCAGGAGTGGGCGGTAGCCCAAGCCCCTGCATTATAAAAAAAAACATGTTGGATGGGATGAGGATTCAACCCACCACATAATTCCTTTAAAAAATACTCCAACTGCACAGAGGCAGTATCCAATAAAGCAAGAAGCTAAACAAGCATTTGCAATGCAATAGGTCTCGCATTTATGCGAGTTTAAGCTATTGGCATTGTAAATGACAATGCCTTTTATGTATGCTCTAAAAACGAAAAACAAAAATAAAAGGCATTGTTATTTGCAATGTTAATAGCTCAAACTCACCTAAATGCGAGACCTATTGCATTGCAAATGCTTGTTCATTTGGGCTTTAGGTCTTAATTTAGAAATAAAAAGTAACAAAACCCAAATTTTTTATATTGTTTCAATTCATTGTTCTCACGTTTTAATTTCGAAATTGCAATCTAGATTTGTCATTTGATACAGTGTGCGATATTGAACACTTCATTTTCCTTCCTCATGCCTGTTTCAGGGGTTTTACAAAGGTGTTGGTGGTGAGTAAGAACACATGAGTGCGAGAAACAGCACAGTAACATAAGAAACGGGAGGAAAAGCACACAAGGGTGATAACAACAGACAGCGAGGGGACAGGGGAAAAGTACATGAGAAACAGATCACAGGGGTTGGGGGGAGCACACCGGGAGAGAAGGAGAAAGCTGAGAAGTTCCCTAAAAGCAGTCCCCGTACTTTTTTAACGCACTTCGACCGCTGGTTACATAGCAAAGAAACAGACAGGTTGTTACGCTATGCATGATACTATGTGACACGGAAAAAATCAGTTCACAAGCACATAGGCTGTGAGGGGGCAGACTAAGGTTCATTTTATTTTGGCGGCATAGTTAAAATATCTATCCTGGAGGTACTCTCGCGTTTGTTTTTGGGAGAGAGAGAAAGAAACTTAAAAAAAACCTCACTACCGCTGGGATGTTCCTAGGAACGGGTGTGTGAATATGGGAAAGGAGCAGTGACGAGCATTCTGATACCAGGTCTGGAGTCAGCCTGCCCCTTTAAGTGTTTTTGCCTGCACTCAGGGGAGGGGACAACGTTGCATTTAGTAACAGAAGATGACAGTTTGGACGGGATCGGTGGTAGCGAGGGGCCGAGAGATAATGGGGGTTGTTTGAAAGGACACAGAGACCTGATACGTAGAAGGAGAGAGGGGCTGCAAAAAGAAACAGAAACAAGTAAAATAAACATATGGCTTGGATGCGCCCCGCTGGCGCAGTGGCATGTCTCGCTGTTGCGGTTTGATTAGCTAGTAATTTGACAAGCGTGGAATCTGCCTGGAGCATTTGTCAGGCGCAACTGCTAATTTCAAAACAAGCATTTCAAATAAAATCAGGGCGGCGCGTTAAAAGCAATTAGTAACAGGATACTAGTTTAAGCAAGGGCGGCCGTATTTGGAAAGGCAATAAATTGCTTTATCAGATAACAAAAGCACGTGACAAAGGAGGAATGCAGCTGCAGCTGCCAGCCTGCTCGCTCCCGAGAGCAAAACGCCATGGGAGTGAACATTTTAAGAAGAGTTGAGACATGCACCCGCCTTTGGCCAATTGCGTGCTTTCATTTATTGAAAGCCACACGCAAAGGCCAATGGAATTTGTCAACCAGACGCACAAGCTTTCTGAAAGCTTTCTGAATGTCTGGAGTGATTCCAAGAGGCCCTCTCCTAGGGCAGCGCATGCGCGCTGCACTAGGCTCGACCTAAAAATAGGTCAGGGAGATCTGAGATCAACTTGAATACCAAGGGGTGATCGAAAATTGCACCTCATCGATGAATAAGCCTTTGTTTCCGGTCATGAAACCTGACAATTCATATCGTTTAGTTTTAGATTATAGACATTTAAACACTTGCACTAAGACATTTGCAGTCCAAAATGCACACAATGCCGCATTAATGAATAATATTGTTCGGAAAAAATATAAAACAACACTTGATATCTCAAATGGATTTTTCTGCCAAAATATAGCGCCTGAAAGCAGGTATCTAACAGCATTCTCAGAGCTAGGGTCCCAGCGTCAATTTTGTCAACTCCCCCAGGGTTATCAGAACAGCCCGGGGTTGTTTTCGGCCAGAGTAACTGAGTTACTTCAGAATTTGGATGAAGAGGCATTGTCCTATGTGGATGATATTTATCTAACGGACGATGACCTGGAGGAACACTTGAACAGAGTGAACATCATAATTTTGGGATTTTCATCTGAGGGCTACAAATTCAACTTTAAAAAATCAAAAATTGCCCACCTCAGTGTCCTGTTTTTAGGATATGAGCTTTCAAGTGAAGGGAAAAGCCTGGCAGCCAACTTTTTAGAAAAGTGTGCGCTGCTCCAACCTCCGAAATCATTAAAAAACTTACTATCAAACCTGGGATTCCTGAACTTTGGCAGAACATACATTTTGGATTATGCAGAAAGAGTAAAACCTTTCTATGATTTAATAAAACCTGATTTTTCAGTAAGACAATGGACACAGGAACACACAGATACACTTCGTTCCTTACAAGCTGACATGATAGCTTCCAAACACTTACAGACACGCGTAAACGTACGCAACCTGGTGATCCGTATAGTTGCGGGTCAATCTGGGTACACCTATCTAACATAAAATGAAGGTGAAACAGTACCAATTGCATACAAATCACATTTGTACACAAATGCTGAGATGTGCTTCGCATCTACAGAAAAGATTCTAACAGCAGTGCAGACTGCTGCAGTGAGAGAAAGAGCACTGACTCACGGGAAACGAATAATAGTAGTGACTCCAGTTCCAGCTTTAGAGGCTGCGACAAAGGCAATCATTCATAGCGCTAAAGCCTTACATCCAAGATGGATAAAATGGGCTAATTCTCTCACTGCAACAGATGTAGAATACAGGTACGACCCAAATTTAAAGACACAAGCATTTCTGCAATACGAACAAGAAGATCCTCTACCAAGCGAAATAATGCCTCTTGATCAGTATGAATATATAATTTACACTGACGGATCAGCTCAACCGGCCTTAGGAAGTAAGCAACAATATAGCGCGGCATGCGCAATCGTCAAAGGTCGCATGCGGGATGTAAAGTTCCACCTAAGTTGCACAAAAACGCAAGCTCTAGGAGACTGCACGGCACAGCTGGCAGAATTAAAAGCCTTGATACTGGCACTGGTAAATGCGGATCGAGAATTCCCCACACTAATTGTGTGCGATTCTTTTTACTGTGTACAGTCATATAATGAATATTTGCAGCACTGGGTTCAAAACGGGTTCAAAAATGCAAAAGGTGGCACAATTAAGCATAAAATGCTATAGGAACAGGTAGTGGAGTTGAAAACCGAACTACTGAGAGCTCATGTGATACATACACTGAGTCATCAGCGTGATGGCGTTCACGTTGAAGGGAATTCATTGGCTGATGAAGCCGCAAAGGGGGCAGTACGCACAGCTTCCATAGCTGCAATAACTCGTTCTAAAACGAGAATAGACGGTGAGATTATGGTGGCTGTCATTGCTTCGCGCAAAAACAGCAAAGCAGTACCAAAAAGGTTTCCACTCAAGTACTCCTACAAGTTAGATGCCAATAACATTCCATTTGCTCAGATTCCTGGAGTGGGGGATAGAGTAATTCCAAACTTGGATCGTAGGTAGGTTTAATTCTAGCAGCACACGAAGGGATAGGTTCTGCACATGCAGGAGTTACGGCGACTGTTTCTTTATTGAAACAACGCTATTGGTGGCCTGGGTTAACTAAGCAGACTAAAGACTATGTCTTAAAATGCGACATCTGCCAGCAGATGAAAGGTTCCACCGTAACACATCCAGCTCAGACACCATTGTTAATAACTGACAAACCACTAGCGTGTGTTTACTTGGACCACTGCGGTCCCTTACAGAGAGATGGGGCTTACAGGTATATCATGGTTGCAGTGGTTTCCTGCTCAAGATTCCTATGGGTGTGGCCCCAACGCTCGGCTGATGCTCTAAATGTTATAAAAGATTTGCAAGTCTTTATAGGGACATACGCAATTGGCACATTACATTCTGACCAGGGCCCTGCGTTTAGCTCTTAGGCTTACAAGGAGGCCATGGGAGGATTGGGTGTAGATTTGCGGTACTCCTCTCCGTACCATCCAGAGGGAAATTCGGTCGTGGAGAGGAAAAACCAAGACTTAAAGCAATCTTTAACAGCTGGAATATTAGGCACGGGTGAGAGTTGGGTGAAACATCTGTATGGAGTGCAGCGAACATTGAATAACATGCCAAGAAGTTCTCTAGGGGGGTCACTACATATGAGGTCCTATTTGGGACAAGAATGTGGGTACCTGATTTTGATTGTGAAGGCACAGTGGCGGATGAAAAGCCTTTTGACATCCATGATCGTTTGGCTGTTTTACAGGATCTAAATAAGTCCAGGACACAACGAAGTAATGTCCATATGAAGCAGACCGCCACTGGGGAAGTCAAATCAGTCACGGCAAGACCTGTCTGGATCCCAAAAGTCAGGGATCTGGTCAGAGAGAAAATAGCGGACAAGAAAGAATTTGGGCCATCATACAGAAAGCCTGTACAGGTTCTAGCAGTTGAAGGAACAAGAACTGTACTTCTACTGCCTCTTGCCGGAAAAAAGGAGAAAAGATTTGTCTCAATCGACCTAATCAAACCACACTATGTGGCCGATACTGAGTAGTAGGCCACGTGGACTCCAAAGTAGTAGACGCCCTCCTCTTGCTACAGTTCAAGAAGTTCAAACGGAAAGACTCATCACGTTCGAAGAGTCTCCTGCACGGAATGATGGACTATGCAACAATGCTATGGAACTCGTTCCCCTTGAACCTGAAATTCAAATTCAGAACCAAAATGAAAGACAAATTTCAATTCGACCAAATACAGAGGTCTACATCAACATGCCTCAACAAGAACAAACTACGATTTCTACAAATCCTGATGCAATACCAGCAATTGATCGCACTGCTTCTGGCTGCTTCATAAACTTTGATACGTTTTCTTTGGATCCAAGTGAACCGGAAATGATGCCAGCCCAAAAATCGCACAAGCAGCAAGTTAAAGACTTTCTGAACTTTCTTAAAAAGACTTACCTGGTGTCACCTTGGGTAGAATTATGGGTAATCACCGGGATACTTTTCTTTCTTTTCTGGTTAGGCCTAGTAATTCGTTTTAGCATGCTTGTTAATGGAAAGTACTTTCGACAAAGCTCTGCAGCCCAAAAGGTGAACTTAATTTTAAAACCACACCAATCATCTCATGGAGAACAAAGAGACTTGTCATCAGTGAACATTACAGCAGTTCCTATACCTGATGGTATAGTTTGGGACAAGGTTGATTTCGATATATTAAGTCCGACCGAACTTTTGAGAATTCCTCATTTATTTAAAATATCGTTGAGTGATATCATTACCTCAAGTACATTTTCCGATGATTGGGATTTTGAAACTTTAAATAACATGTCTGATTTGCAAAAATCTGCTGCATTTTCTAATAGTGAAATATTGGAAAGCACATCGGATTTCGAAACAATGTATTGTTATGAACACTATGGTCATCACTTCCTGCATAAATCTGCTAATCCAAGAAATGTGCTCACTTACCACCAGTGGGAACATTGTCCAACACCGCCGAAAGGCAGTTCAAAAACATTTACACAAAAGTTTCCATATTTTTCAGGGTTTAAATATCTGACCCAGCATCCTATTATTATAAGGTTGCACCAACATCAGCACAGAAAAATATGTTAACAAACACCAAACAGATTTACTCTGCTTCCTTTATTGCCCAGTTGTCTGAACAAGGTTTCGACTTATGGAAAGACACCATAGACTTAAAATCAGTCTGGGGTACTAGGGAATGGCAAATTCAGGAAACGGAAGCTTTGTTTAGAGCATGCCTTATCCCTCAACAAATCATGTTTCTGAACGAGACAGTGCAACAGACGTCTTGCCTTGGACTAGCCAAGAACAAAGAATTGAACACACCTCAGCTGCCACCTCCATTACATACCGAGGGTGACATAACATCACAAAAAGAGATTGCGTTGAATTACATTATACAATACTACAGATCAAACCCCGATTGGAAGAAATGGTTGATTTGGTCCATAGACACGAATAGTTGTCAGGCGAGATTCAAGGGTAAAACCGAAGGTTTCGCTATCCATAGGCCAGATCCACGTTATGTACAGAGAGAACATCCAGGGGTAGTGACATCCTACAGTGTTGGGAAGTTGTGCCTTGATTGGCTAAAAACCTCAACACTCACAAAGGTGAAACAACACTTATCCTTACTGTCACAGGATGTGGATCTCAGGGATTTTTTACTAGGTCCCAGGAAGCCACGTCAGAAAGGTTTCTATTATGCTGTCTATAATGAAATATGGAAAAAATCCCAACAAGAGGCCGCAGAGAGGTTACGTGAAATAGACCGTATAAAGCTGGAAAAATCTCTAGCAGTGGTAGACAATGGGTTAACTACATTGACCTCCAGGATCTATTCCTTAGGCAACATTGTATCTTCTACGATAGACATACTTGAACAAGATTTGGCCATATTACAACACGGGCAATCTCAATTACGTTCTATTATGTTATTAAGCTGGACGCTGCAATCTTTGCATGCAGGCTATGTGCCTTGGCGTTATATCAACAGTACGTCTCTGTTTTCTGAATACAATCTAACAGATAAACAGATAGAAATGGCACAAAGGGGAGCAAAATATACAATGCTGCGTATCGAAAAACTGGATAGATTAGCATTTACAGTGGCAGAATTACCGTCCACAGAATGGCTAATCCATGGCCACATAACTCTACCGGTCACTACTTTTCAGTTTCAATATTGCCTTGAACAAAAGCAGGCAGGCAGATATGAAGAAATGGGTAAGGAATACATTAAGGAATCTTGGGTATTACCATACAGATTTCGATGCCGGAGTGGGGATCGAGAAGTGTTTCTAAGCGGTACAAACTGTGAGAACGCTTTAAGTGGATCACTCATATGCCAGGATATAATGCTGCACGGGGCTTGTAATGGTTCTGTAGCGAACCTGTCCTGCCATTTGAGGGGTGCCCCAGCTGCAGTGATTATTCCAGCATTCGGGCTACTTTCAAATGGGAGTTACTTGATGCTGAACAGTCAAGGCTGCTGCGGAATGCTCCTGGGCATCGCATATCTGGTAACCGTGAGCTCCAGGGTTACTTGTTGTATGCAAGTATTGTTTCCATCGACACATACAGTCAGGGAGGCGCCATTATGGCCTTCACTGAATGTTTCTTTAATACGGTTTGATACTTTAAGCAGAATGAAAGCCATGCTTTTACAGAAGTCTGTGCCCTTAACTTCCGCTCGAGAGACTTTTGATCTCCAGATTGCAAGGTCTTCGGCAGAGATACAGGTGCTTATCCATACAAACTGCCCTTTCCATTTCGCAGAAATGTTAAATCGTATCTTTAACATGTCTGATACGACAGGCATTGTCCACCTATTTAAGACCATAGGTTCTGGACTTCTGAGCACCTTTCAGACAGTACTTGAAGCTATACCAAACTTCATACACTCCGTATTCGGAAGCGTCTTTGGAGGACTTCCGCTCATCCTGTTTCCAGTAGCAGGTATCCTGATTGTTTTTATATATGCTACGCAATGGACGTCCCAGTCACCAAGGAGATGGAAAGAGCACTCCTGGAGCGTAAATACCGTGACGGCATGGTACAACATCTAGGCATGCCTCGCCTAAGAGAGCTAAGTGCATCTTGGTTCTTGTCATTTCGACCAGTCTGGATGGACTGCATCTTACCGGTCCTCCGATGCCAGTTTTGCGGAGAAGAATGCGTGTTAGACCTTTGTTTGACTCTCCCATCATGTGCGCAACCGGACGTGAATGCTTTACTGGACCCGATAACGGCCCATGTTCTGCAGTGTCCTCAGCGTATTCCGATGTTGATGGTGGCATTTCTTGAGCCCCCACAGGTAGTAACAGCACCTGTTGGTATGGACACCGGCTCCTCCTCTGACACCCAGGCTTTGGACGGCGCACAGTCTTCCCCAGCACCGGCTGCGGACAGTGTGGAACATCATCTGTGCTCAATTGATGTACTATGCGAGGTGCTACAGGGGCCGTCTACTGCGGAAGCAAGCAACGAAAATGTTGCGTCTACCAGCCAGGACACATAAACATTTGACTCATTTGGCTCGTTGTGTGCTGGAAGAAATTCGCCTTTTAAAAAAAAAAAAACCAAGCTCAAATCTTGAAACTCAAAAAAAAATTTACATTCCTTTCATTTATTGGGCATACATGGCTTTCTAATGCTTATAGTGCTTCTGACTATAACTAAGGACACCTTAGAGCTATGGCTTGCAAAAAGTTTTTTAGATAGTTTGGAGATTTTTTTAGAAGTTTTAAACATTTTTAGCTAAACAGATGTTTTTAAACTTTGTGCGTACCAATATCTAGTTAGGCTAGTAGCACGTTAATACGTTACATATGTCGTTCCGTCGGAAGAGGAGTGGGTGTTATGTTCCATATAGGTACCCTATATAGGCGCAAGTAACATTGCAACCTTTCACCTATATTCCTCCCTACATTATATACATAACGGTTCTTAGGGACTGACCTTTTACCTAGATACAACACTGCATTCAGAACGCGGGTTTCCCCCTAGTTTGAATCTCATACATTATGCATGAGGCTTTTTGGAAGCACGGCAGGACTAACATCTCCTGTATAATATCTCTGTATAAAGTTCAGGCCCGACATCATCCTTTAGGCCGACACAGTAACACAGCAAGGTAGGACCCCTGGGGAGACCTATGGGTATATATACATCACATCTTGCTTAGAAAGATAGAGGAGACCGAGACTTCCCGGCTGACACACTAACCAGAGACGCTGAGGTTCCTGCATGCAGACACTCCAGCCAGCAGTGGTCTAACATCCCTCGCGGGGTGTTCAACTCGAGACCAGGACGGGGTCCCATATTCTCTCATTCTCAGGTAATGGGGTTGACTAGATCCTAAAGGGATTCTTGGCATAACACCTACATAGATGCTAGGTACATTCAGGTACATCTAGTTAGGAAGGCATTATAGGAGTACGCACTTTTTATCATGTGTTTTATGTACTTGTATATATTCATGATTTCTGCAAGATGGTAGAACTTTACCATCCCTTTACTTTCGTAGTACTTCTAATCATATATCTCTGCTACTGTCTAATGGTTGTTGCAGCTCATCTATTCTACACTAGAATAACAACTGTTCAATAAATACTTATTGAAAACGCCCAGCCTGTTTATTCTGTGTAACTCTCTGAGACAAACTAAGTGAGCACGAGTGACTGAGCGAAAGGTAGTATATTGTTTCCACGATTCTGAGGGATCAGGGTTGTCATGTTCTGAGGTTGCCAGAATCTATTCTCTCCTTGGTAAGAGGAGATTATAGTGGCACTGTGAGCTAGTTGATACAGATAGGCTAACGTATCCGGTGGGGATGCACGGAATCAGTCTGACACCAATCCCACAGTTTATGTTATCCAAACACGCAGATCCTGTATAGGTTATATAGGAACTACACGACAAGGGTCTAACAAAGAAAACAATTGTTTTCCAACGAGCATGGTAATAATCTTAGAACACGAGAATTTCAGCTATATCTTTAGGATTGGGGATACTCCTTAATATGACACTACTTGTATAGGGAGAGTGTATGCTTACTTTTACTATGTTGTTGAAGATTCTGTCAAACGTTTTGTGTAAGTGCACTGAAGTAGCTTTTGCAGCATATGGGGCAATACAAATAAAATAGACCGTCTAATGGTACCAAAGTACATGTCAAGAATATTGGAAACCACTGAGTTCTGTAACCAGTTAGAGGAAGTAGGCCAGAGGCCATAAGACAAGTACTGCTGTAATGTCATATAGCTCTGAAGTGATTTGTAAAATCCTTTTTGGGTAGGAGAGGCCATATATTACTTCTTATAACACATTGTCGAGCGAGAGTGTAGGGGGCCATATGTAACACAGAATTAGATATAAGTAATTGTGAATAAAGGGGATGATTTTCACCCCAGAGTTCCTCACTCTGGATTAATTCTGTATATTGCGGTTTACTTGTGTATTATACGTTGCGGGTTGGACAGGAAGAGGTGTAGGGCTGATCACTACCTCCTGGGAGTCGTGGGAGGAAAGAGAACAAAGGTATATCGAATGCCCAGCCCTCGTAACCCTCAACCCCTTGTGTTAAAAAGTAAGGTGGGACTAGGGGCTCCTGGGAGGCCATATTGTTAAATTCTAAGTTTGGGGGGTGCTGGGAGGCTCTGTTCCTTTGCTAGATGCACAGCCGATGAAACGTTCCTATCTTCCTGACTCTTCACCACCCAAGCCCTGGATTTCTTCTCCCATCAATGTTGATGTTTAGATAGGACAGTTAAGAATTTACTGGGTATAGTACAAGACTTGCAGATGGTGACAGCACAAATTCTGGTGCAATTCTCGTGTGAAAAACATAACAAAGAGGTTACATAAAGTGCCTTTCTTTGTATGGTCAAATGGCCCAAATAGCCCCCCACAAGGGCACGAGCATAAGTTCTTTAATGGCCTGCTTGCGTTTTTGATGAGGCAGTTACTGGGCACCCCAAAGGGTGTTGCGGGATGAATTCCCTCCATGTAAAGCAGTCGACAGATCTTAGTGTTCACCTAGGCAGTCTCGTTGTATAACGTCTATAAAGTAAAAGTAGAGAAGAAGCTTTATTATTTAAAAATAATACACAACCTGCAAGTGCAGAGCTACTAACAGAAACATGGCCTCAGCAGTGCGCCGTTGACTCAAATCCCAGAAAACACAAGGAGATGATGGACGGAGCGCTGAAACTTTTCAGACACTCACCCCCAGTCACAGATCTGGGTTGAATCCATCATCTGTTCTTTAGGTCACTTCGCCATCCCAGTTCAGACAAAGCTATATGCAAATCAGTCTTGACCCTGTGCCTCATGGGAACAGTCCAGCCCGAACTGCCAAGCCATCTCTTCCCTGGACCGGAAACAAGCACCCTGGGACCGGTTTTGGGGTAACACCCCTCATCAGCCAGGCTAGCTTGAATCCAGTGGCAAAGTGAGCAAGGGACCCACGTCTGGGCATACCCTGCCAACTTAGGGCGAACAAAGAAAACACAAGGAGATGATGGAATGAGCGCTGAAACTTTTCAGACATTCACCCCAGTCACAGATCTGGGTTGAATCCATCATCTTTCTTTAGCTCACTTCGCCACCCCAGTTCAGACAAAGCTAAATGCAAATCATGCTTGACCCTGTGCCTCATGGGAACACTCCAGCCCGAACTGCCAAGCCATGTCTTCCCTGGACCGGAAACAAGCATCCTTGGACCGGTTTCGGAGTAACACCCCTCATCAGCCAGGCTAGCTTGAAAAAACGATGGATTTAGGCCCAGATCTCTGTACTGGGGTGAATGTATGACATTGTTCTGCATTCTGTCCATCAACGGTTCTTTTTGTATTTGTCACCCCGAGTGGGACGGGTATGCCCAGACATGGGTCCCGTGCTCTCCATGCCACTGGAGTCAAGCTATCCTGGCTGATGAGGGGTGAAACCCCGAAACCGATCCTAGGATGCTTGGTTCCAGTCCAGGGTGGACCTGGCCTGGCAGTTCGGGCTGGACTGTTCCCATTGGGCACAGGATCAAGACTCATTTGCATATGGCTGGGTTCAAACTGGAGTGACATGGGGAGCAAAAAAACGATGGATTTAGGCCCAGATCTCTGTACTGGGGTGAATGTATGACATTGTTCTGCATTCTGTCCATCAACTGTTCTTTTTGCAGTTGACTCAAATCCCTGCAGCTGCCATGGAATATGACGGTTGGTGGTGCAAGAAGCATGTCTACTTTCCTCCACCATAGTTTGGGTCTGCGGAGATCCGGTGAATGCGGCAAATCTGTCTCCTCTATCCACGGCTTTGGAGGCCAGTGTTTCACTGCTTTTATGTCAGAGCAATGAATAACCCAACTCAAAAGCTATATTCATGCTAATGGCTCTCACTGTGAGCCACATTTAACAAGATTATAAAACACAACTTTAGGTTTGGGGATTTCAGCTTTTTATCACTTAGCACTCATATATCTCAGTCACATTACACTACGCTACGATTTTAACCCTCAAACCCTTGAGGGTGGTGTGCTGTTTATCACACCCTTCAAAAAATCTGTACCTGAGGTTCCGAATTTAACAGGGGTGATAAATAGCATCCATTATAGGTTTTGCCTTTCCAAATGGGGTATGACGTTCCGATTTCATCTCTTTATATTTACTGGATATTTGCCCCCGGCTAAGAGCAGAATTTGAAAATATATGTAGAGAACCAAGCTCCATTCTTGACATAAAATTGAATATCGCAGAAAACACATTAACACTTTCACCTAATGCTGAGACGTATAAATTATCCATAGAGGAAGTGACCTGCACTCTCCCAGACAGATATTTTGACTAGATAGATGGAGTATCTGTCCAGTGTAAACAGAGTCGCTGCACTTAGCAAAGGTCAAAGGGAAAGCAGAAGAGCGGAAGCTCCTGACTTTTCAAGAAACATTAAACGAGGAATAAAGCAAGTTAGTTTTGCTTAACCTGCTTGTTTGCAAACTACACATCAACATTTCAAATTAAATTATATATTTACATTGTGCACGTGTGTACAAAGCCACTTCCGTACCACTCATGTAACTAGCACTTGATTCCCCTGCTCCTTAGAGCGTTAACAATGTTTAACTCTAGATTCACTGTCAACAATAACAGAGATCAGAAAAAAATATCAAGGAAAGTTTTGTTCTTGGAATATTCACAGATTAAATGTTTGTGTCGGAGGCTGAAGTGTTGCTGATAAATAGTTAAACAGGAACAACAGGAACGAAAGATGTTTTTTGATATAACAGATGGTAAGTTTAAGATTAAAGCAGCAGAACTTCCCAAAATGTAATGGCTTGAGCCCTTCAACCTCTCCCCTGTCACACAGCACGGCAGCCCATATGGAGCGTCCCATTTCCTCTACTCTGCGCCAGATTTAGGAGTGGGAGGGAACTGGGTGGGGTATCCGAAGAATGGCTCCTATACGCAAAACCCAGCTACTTCCAAATCAACCGCCTGGAAATCTGTAAAGACATATTTTAACAGGCAAATTGCTAAATTAGTTCAAAATGTCATGTAGGCATATTTTATTAGTCATAAGGTACAGAACCGTTCCATTCAATCTTCTAGGTCTGATCCAGCGCAATATTAGCCAACAACATTCATACACCATATACTCACTTGGGCCCATACATTCACACTACACTAATACTTACGCTGGGTGTCAGATGTACTCTTTTATCAAAGTTGCTGCTACCAATTACCTTCTGATTGAAGAGTAATAACTTACCAATGGATCCTTTGCTAATTGGGAAGTTTAAAATGAGTGACATTCATTATAGTACATAATCCTGAAATAATCACTGAGTCAGGAAGTTTTAAAATTGTTTATCTAAAGTTTTAGCAGAGTAAAATACAGAAAACACGGTACTTGATTGAAATACCCAAGAAAATGCATAGAAATGATTTTGCTAATCAATGACGGTGTTTAAGGAAAAGGAGAAGATAGAAACAGCAGCGCAACTAAAGGTTGCAGTATAATTACCTAAATGCGAGAACCAAGCCCCTTGGCCAAGGAGTTGGAAAAGATAGGACCCAGGAAGGATGAAGAGCAAAGACTTCTTCCAGGATCAGGACAGGACCGGTGACCTCTCTACAACGACGCCTGTGCCGTTCCCCTCTCTGATTCTCGACTTCTCTCGATTCTCCCGTGCCTTCCTTCTAATGGACTCCGCCGCCCCCTCCTCAGGACCTCTTCTGGACAGGGATTCAGTCAGCAACCAATCAGCATGGCAGTCTGGATCTAAGAGCTCTCTCGCAGCATGGACGCCTGTTCTTCGTGAAAGTATGCTCTCTAATTTACTAATGCTATATTCTATTATACCCTTCTACGCCCATGTACCTCCCCTTAATGCTGCTAACATTATGGGACCACTACTTCTGATTGGACAGGGACAGGAGGTGGATTCTCGCACCATATCAATTTTGGCCTAAATTGTGAAGCCTATTGTTTTTAGCTTCCCGCCCCTTCAAATTAATACATTCACTTTATTTCCCACCCGTCTCACGACAAATGTTATACATTTTACAGGAGAAAAGTAACAATTTGTCCGCCGGAAACATTGAGTACATCATCTTCGGCCAATCGGTCGTGGCCTTGGGAGACGTCCAAGTTGACTTCACTTGGCAGGCATACAGGACACATGCGCAGAACCCTCTGTCTCTCGAGTTTCAAGACACCAACCCAGGCCCAAGTTTACGAATTACTAAAAGTGTAAGAAGAAAATATTAAAATCACAAATAAAAAGTTTCACTGTATACCCACTTTCCCTACTCTATTCCCATTTAATCATAATACTATCCTGCATTAGTAGCGTTAAGAAAACGACAATTTAATAATGACATGAGAGCAAGCTTAAGCATGTGAAAACATTTAGCGGCCATTTTAATGCACACTGCGCAGAAGCAGAAGTTTCCCACCAAGCAAAGAAAGACGTCACACCATGTGATCAGGTTGCGACATGCGCAATGAAGTCCCGTGCTTTTAGCGGCCATCTTGGTTTATAGACAAGCGTTATTCATTAGTAAAACACATAGGCAAGCGTCTATCCCTTTTGTGTTTGTGAATGCAAAGATTAGTATTGACAGTACAAGTTTAATAAATTAATACTATGAGGAGGATTGCATACAAGCAAGTTTCATTTTTGAAACCTTGCTCCATCAATCCCCTCTCTGATGGCGTTTCTGAGCCATCAAAATACTACCCTCAATCAGATGCCAACTTCTAGCAAATCGTTTCATTCTCATTTTTACTTTTTTATTCTTACAGTCTCCTTTTAATTTCTTGTATAAATCACTTCTCCATTCTTCCAGTTCGATTTCATCTAGTTTTCTCTTCTTTCCTTTTCCTGTCACTTTATATGATCCATTTTTTCTACAGCATTTGCACCATATTGTTATTGCTAAAATTATTATTGCTATCCCTGCTAAGGGTACTAATATTTGACCTATAAGTCCTTTCCCTATATTAGCAAACCAGGTTCCAATTGACGAGATACAATTTGTCAATCTTTCCCATACACTATCAACTTCCAGTGGTTTTAGTTCTTTCTCAAGTTTAGTTATGTTCTGAATATACGTTCCAATTTCTGCACTCTTATCAGGAATATAAGTGCAACAATGTTTCGTCTTCAATAATTTACAGACTCCTCCCTCTTTTGCAAAATAGAACGTCAAGAGCAAGTCGATTTTGCATCACCATAGATCTAATCGCAACCATCTCCGTATTAATCATTAGAAAACCTCCAGCAGTATCCGTTGATAAATGATCAACCACTGTAGACAATTTGCATATTTTCCTTGAGTTCAGAATTATTCCCACTGAAGGTATCAATGCACCAAATATATCACCTACAATTTCTGAAAAACTAGCTCTTTTACTACGTATTAATTCGCTATTGTTTTCATTGCTTCCAGTGTTTCTTTTTACGTGATATATCTTTGGAAAAACTATTCCAAAATAACAACTTCCATACCATCTTGCAGGAAGCCTAAAGTAAGCCTTATTCCCGCATACATAATAAATTCCAGGAAAAACTGAATCTGTTCCTCCTTTGAGTCCCCAACCTCCAAGAATTAAAAAATTGTGTTCACATTCACTGGTACCGATGAAAACATTGTTATAATCAGTCTTTAACCTATGAAGACAAATTTTCCCTTTCTTTACGAAATCCAGAGCCATTGCAGCTTGAGCTTTACCAGGTGTATAACTCCCTTCCTTCTCCGCCCAAGGTGGCAACTGAGCCTTATGCTCTGAAGCTTTCTTTTGAAAATCATGTCTTCTATCTTCTACTAAATTCAAAAATATCTTTTCTTCTTCTAGTAAAGAACATGTTAGATTGTGTCTATGTGCATGTGTTATGTCTATCGATTTCATTGTTAAGAAAAACTCTCCCATAAAATGTGCGTCTTGACTACTAAGCACTGGGTTCATACTCTTGCGAATCGGAACCTCAGAAAATATCACATCTAAGTTTGAATAATAGTACTGTAGCCTACCTGTTCTATAAAATAAACTTGTTAATACACTACATGAGATGGCATATGTCAGTGGTAAATGATGGTATGTTAATCCTTACGCTACTGATTCAGGTAACTTCATACAGACATAACAATTACTAACTTCCATTGTGTCTACATACTGAAACAATAACTTTGTGAAAACATTTAAACTAGTGTCGTTATCAGCTATTTCATGATGAATTTCTGCCTCATCTTCTGCCATTAATTCTACTCTACTGCCCTTCATGTTTGCTGTCCTCCCTTTAGTTTCATTATTTATCTCCTTATCTATTATCATAAGGTAAGGAACTGCTACAATCAGGACTAACCATACTATAAGCACCAATACTAGACTACATATGCAGATTGCACAGCATCTCCTACAACAATTTCGTTTTGGTCTCCCAGTAACTCTATCATCAGGCATTTTTCGACAAGGAAGATTGCTCTTCTTATCTCTTCTTCTTTTCTTTAGATGATTCTTTTGTTTAGTCAGGGTGGTCTTGTTTCTTCTTCGTATGTTAGTTCTGCACTTGTTCCTTCGCCACCACTGTCACTTGACTCTGAGCTTTCAAAATCTTCAAGAATGATATAAGTCCAGTCAGGACCCTTGAATTTGTTATTCACAAGTCGCAGTCTTTTACTTTTTCTTTTTCCTGACTTTTTCTCTTGTTCAGTTTGACTTGTCACTTCAGGTACTTGTTCTGTATCTTCACTTCTGGTTGTTATGTGGTATTTTACTCTTTTAATGACACTTGGCCAATGATCTCCTTTTCTTGTTTTCTTTGTTGGCACTGTTTTTCTGTTTACGTCTTCAAAGATCTCGTTATTTTCACTGCTTAATACTGTTTTGTTTTCTTTGATTACTGCCTCTTTTGTTTGTTCTTTTTCAGGTCTGATTGGTTTCTTTTCAGTAGCTCCACAATGACTTTCAAGATGTTGGCTTTGTTCCTTTTTTATTTCTTTATGTTCATTTGTATTTACCCCTTTTTCTTTAGTGAATTCTTCTTGATCTAACTGCTTCTGATCAGGGCTTATTGCACTGTGAACTTCTGCAGCCTGACCTGATTCTTCTAAACCTGTCTGTCCCTCTTCAAAGTTTATTAAATCTTCACTGTTTTTAGTCCAATTTTCTTTCCCTATCTGATTTAGTTCAGGATCTTTTACTGTCTTGTTTTCTTGATCCCGAACTGTTTCTTCTTCACCTATCTGATCTTCTTCAATTTCCTCCAATTTTGTTTGATTTCTCGTTCTGTAATATACTTCAGGAACTTCTACCACTGGTATCCAATCCTGACTTGTGCTCGGTTGTTCTCCGTCAGCTTCTCTCGAACCTCTAACTTGAGATTCTTCTGCTGGGCAACCTTCAGCTTCTTCAGTGATTGGTGTTGTCTGTGAATTCTCCTCTTCAGGGTCTGGTACTCTCTTTGTGTGGCTTACGTGAATCCAATTAGGAAATCTTGCACACTTCACTGCTGTATTGGTGGTCAATATAACTTTTTTTTAAATTTTTTTATTTTTTATTGATTTTAGTGCATAATTACAACTCGGTATACACAAGCCAATAGTCAATTCAATGAACTCAGAAAGATAATTTCGCAGTACTTCCCTCCCATACCCCCCTCTCCCTCCCTCCCAGGCAGATCCTTATCAGATTTCAAAACACTTCGCTTATTGCAAAAAATCAACGTATGCATGGTGGGTGGTGACAGTGATAAAAACTCTTCTACACAGTCCACGTCTATGGCCAGTCAACTTGAACACACCTTTAGTAACGTCCCATAGGGAGACAGCGCCTGCTATGCCTGCCAACTGGTCCCTCTCCTAGGGGCATCCCTCATTCATGCCAGGTCAGGGTGGGACATCAAATATATTGTAAGGGGAGCCCAAAAGTCCTTGGGGCTGGAAGACTCAGGTAATTCTTCGCCATATATCCGAAGCTGATCCCTACAGTATAGTAAGTCCTTAAGCCATTTCTGAACAGTGGGTACTACCTTGGCTCCCCAGCATTGCGCTACTGCCCTTTTTCCAAAAAGGGTCGAGAGTGCCACTAGGCGCCTGTTACATGGTTTGAGAGGTTTGACGTGGCTCAGCAAGCACATCTCAGGGGTACAGCACACAGGTTCTGACACAACCGCCGTAAGCATGGTCGTCACCGCAGTCCAAAATGCAAGCACACCAGGACACATCCAAGCCACATGGAGAAAATCCGCATCCGGGGCTCCACATCTCACACAGTTAGCAGCCTCTCTCAGACCATATTTATGCAGTTGTATGGGAGTGTAATATACCTGATGTAGGAATTTAAAATGAATAATTCTGAGGTTGCAATTAGCTGTGAGACGTCCCGTGAGCTGACAACACTCCCTCCAAGTCTCAGGTGTAATGGGGGTGCCCAACATCGTTCCCCACCGTACACACGAGGGAGAGTCTTCTTGCTCCCGCTCCCGCAGCGAGGCGTTATACAGCCTAGTAATGAGACCCCTTCGGGACGCACCTGAGAGCATCACCTGCAGCGCCCGCAAAGTGGTAGGTTCGATTGGATAATTTGGATATGCCGCACGGACAGCTTGCCGGACCCGAACATATGTAAAATTAAACATAAAAGGTCGATTTACGCCACCCTGCGCCGCCCGTAAGTCTTTAAATTGACCGCCCACATATAAGTCGCCCAGTGTGGTGATGCCCGCAGCCGTGAGCTCCTTCCTGGCCATCGCCTCTCGTGCCGCAGAGATATCTGGATGTGAGACTAATGGTACGGATGGAGCGTATAGATAAGAAAGTTGAGCCCGGAGTGCAAGCATTCGCCTCGCCCACGCCGTGCACTGCGTGGGATTGATCTCATTTCGTGGGCCTCCTGTTCCCCCTGAAAGCGCAACTGCCTGTACTGGAAGAGGAAAAACAGCATCCGACTCAATCGCCACGTGGGGCTGAAAGCGCTGTGGGAAATGCCAGTAATGCGCGAATTGCGCCTGCGCACATAGATAATAAAGACGAAAGTCTGGGGCCTCGAAACCACCGCGGTCAAGTGGTAGCACCAGCAATTCCCATCGACACCGGGGTTTCTTACCACCCCACACAAATGTTAAGAGCGCAGACTGTAACGTGCGGAACAGTGCCATATTCAATTTGATAGGGATGTTAACGAAAAAATACAACAGCTTGGGTAAAAAGACCATCTTCACAACGGCAATTCTATCGGCTAATGAGAGAGGTAAGTGTGCCCACCGCACGGCTTGTTCAGATATACGTGAACCATGCGACCATAGTTCTCGGAGACAACGACAGTCGGGTCCCTGTGCACCCAAACTCCAAGATATTTGACCGGGTCCGATGTCCAGGCCAATGGGAAGTCCACCTCGACTTCAGCTGTTCGCGCAGTTAATGGAAACACTACGGATTTGGACCAGTTAATCCCCAGGCCCGAGAATCTTTCAAATTTTACGTATTCTCGCAGCAGCGCAGATAGGTACGTAGCAGGTTCGCGGACATACAGCAGCATGTCATCTGCGTAAAGTGAGACAATTAAGGGTCACAGCCTGAACCTCAGAGCCGCCGCAGCATGTTTCTGACGCAGCATACAGGCGACAGAGGGCATCCCTGCTTTGTACCCCGTTCAATGCAAAACAATGAGGACACCCATCCATTAACCCGAACGCGAGCCACCGGTCCGCTGTAAAGCACCCTAAGCCACTGCAGAAAAAAAGGTGGGAAGCCCATGCGGCCCAGCACGGCAAACATAAAGGGCCACTGCAAAGAGTCAAAGGCCTTAGCCGCGTCGAGTAACACGGCCACCGCCTGGAAATCAGGTTCAAAGTAGTGTAGCGTGGCGAAGAGCGTACGCAGGTTGTGTGTCGTAGAGCGCTCCGTGACGAAGCCGGACTGATCAGGCAACACCAGTAAAGGAACCAACGGCTGCAGCCTGGTGGCGATCATTTTGGCGAGAATCTTTGCGTCGATATTGATGATGGACAAAGGTCGGTAGGAGCCGCATTGATTTGGGGGCTTATCTGGTTTCAATAGGGTGACAAGGAGGGCCTCCCGGAGGGAGTGCGGCAGTGTCCCACTATCATAAGCCTCTGCATATACAGCCAGGAGCCGAGGGGCCAAGTCCGCTGCATAGGTTTTGTAAAATTCTCCAGGTAGCCCGTCAGGTCCTGCAGCTTTACAGGTTGGTAACGACGTGATAGCCTCCCTGACATCTTCCACTCCGAATGGTTGTACGAGGTGTTCTCGATGTGCTGGAGATAACCATCCTAACGCTATTTCGTCGAGATAGGCATCTATCTCCACCACCGATGGAGACTCTCTGGTGGCATAGAGACTTGTATAGAATCGCAAAACCGTATCGCAGAGGTCCACAGTTGAATGACGGGCGATCCCATTTTCATCCAACAGCTCCGCAATGTCATCTTGACGGCGCGCTTCCGAAATTTTTTGTGCGAGCGAGCGGCCCGGTCTGCCCCCCTCCCCGTAGTAGCGCGCTATCCGCCGTCTGGAGCAATGTGATAGCTCCTGATCCACCGCATCATTGTGTTCCAAGATAAGCTCCCTCATGGCCGCAAGTTTAGCTGAGGATGGGTCAGACTCAAATTCTCGCTCCCGCTGGGATATGTCAGATGTCAATTTCCGTATTCTACGGCGAATATCTCGCAGGATACCAGACTGAGCCCCAATACAGGTTCCCCTTATGGTAACCTTAAACGCTTCCCAGAGCGTGCCCACGCTGTCTACAGATCCTTCTTTTTCCAGAAAATAATTCCTGACTGCCTCAGCCACGGTCTGGTGGAAAACCGGGTCTTTGAGCTCTGAAGGTTGAAGCCTCCACGCAAAGGGCGGTCTCTGGTAGGTCGGGAGCTGCAGCTCCAGAAGTACAGGGGAATGGTCCGACAGAGTACGTGCCTCATGCGACACTGCTGTAGTCCAATTACAAACCTGCGCCGAGACTAGCCAAAAATCAATGCGGGACCAGGAACCATGGGCCGCCAAAGCGAAAGTGCTCTCCCGGGCCTCTGGATTCCGGGAGCGCCAGATATCAATTAGTTGACCAGTATCCATCAGGCCTAGCAGCATGTCTGTAGCAAGTTTAGGCCGCAACATACCACTACTTACCCTATCCATGGCTGCATCCAAACACAAATTAAAATCTCCCCCCCACACTATCGCGGCTGGAGGGAACTTCGATATTCTCCGCCACACATCAGAATAAAATGAGGGGTCATCTACATTTGGACCATAGACATTAACTATCAGCACACTTTCACCCCCCAAGCATCCATGCACCATCACCACTCGCCCGCAGTCATCCGTCTCCGATTTAACCACAGTAAAAGGCACACCTCTCTTTACCAGGATGAGCACGCCCCTAGAGTAACTGGAGAAGGACGAGGCAACCTTTACGCACGACCAGCGTGCGCCTATCTTACCAGCTGACTCCCGGGTTAAATGTGTCTCCTGTAGTAGGGCAACATGAACACCCACCCGATCTAAATAGGCAATCACAGATCTAATCTTTTTAGGCGTGTTCAAGCCTCGAACATTCCAAGTCAGGAATTTAAATGGAGAAGTCATTGTAGCCGGCCGGCCATAGTGGGACATTAGAAACATAAGAATGGACAATCTTCTTCAAGGATAACCAGGAATCCGTGCCTACCCACACAGTGATAGTTCGATCAATAAACCCCCACGTTCTGCCTGCCCAGCCCAGGACCCTTCCTCCCCCACCCACTTTAGCTTCCCCAACACGCCAAAGCCATCCCATAGCTCAACCCTTCCCCCTCCCCTATCCCAATAAACAAAACGCAACTTTGGGGTATACCCATTTACGGGGGGCACTGAGTGCTACTAACCTCCCACAAAACAGGAGGTGGCCGAGTAGGTCTACTAATTGCCAATACAGGGGAATCGCCCATATTTACAGTCACAGATGTGTATTAGTGCCATGACCCCGACACCAGCGCCCACCCCTCACGGACAAACAACCAGCAGGTCCCCACTAGCTACGGCCAAGCAGATCCAATCCCCAGTGTCGGAAAACTCAAGACATCACGTGAATCGAAATATAGGAAGAATTATAAGGCAGCAGCTCAGGGGAGAGAAGCCAGTTAAAGACAATAACCCAGCCAGCACTGAGGTCCAGTAACACATGTTGTATAGCGTCCACATGTTCCAATAGAGTTAAGCGCCCCTCGTCTACCAGCCAATATAAAAAACTTAATGTGCGTGCCAGTTCAGGTAAGTGTTCCCATCTCTTTATTTCTATTCGTCCTCGGGTGCTGTACCAGACTCTCGTCGCTGTCGCTTCAGATGTTTAGCGTGTTCCATCGCGGCCTTAGGAGAAGCAAAGATCTTGAAGTCACCATCCCCGCCAATGCGAAGACGAGCTGGATACAGCATGGCGTATGGGACCCCATTGGCCTGTAGGAGCTTTTTTACGGAGCCAAATTCACGGCGGGCAGCCTGCACTGCCACCGTAAAATCGGGAAAAAAGGAGAGCGCATTGCCCTGATGCACTATCGGACCCTTCTCCCTGGCGAGCCGTAAGATTGTGTCTCGGTCTCTGTAATTTAGGATCCTGGCAATTATAGGGCGGGGAGGAGCCCCCGGGGCCGGACGGGCAGCTAGCGAGCTGTAGGCTCGCTCCACAATGAACATTCTGGAGAGATGTTCAGGCCCGAAGATCTCCGAAACCAGGCCCTCGATATACGTCTCCATTTTCCCCACATTTGTGGACTCCGGTAGGCCTGTGATGCGGATGTTGCTGCGCCTCGATCTCGCCTCTAACTCCTCATTCTTGGCTTGAATCACGGCCAGTATTTTTTCCATATTCAACGCTTTTTCTGCCACAGTGCTCAAACCATCCTCGGTGTCAGACACCCTCTGCTCCACCTCCCCCATGCGTGCATTCTGTTTCTCCAGCTGGGAGGACACATGATCGAGGCAGTTGTTGACCGAGGCCATCGTGCCTTCTATGGTCTGCAGAGAGCGCTGCATGGCTACCAGCGTGCTTTCTAGTGTGGTAGGGCCGTCCGCCTGCGCATCCGCCTCCGAGTCAGAAGCCGCCTTTGTGCAGTTTTCGCGGGCTTGCGCAGGTCGAATGTCAAGCGCGGCTGGGACTTGTCCGTCTTCCCCATTTTACACCTGCACTCCCCTCACTGAGGGGATCCGCGCCTATGTAGCCCCAGTAGCTGCTTCAGCCCAGTGCGCCGATCGCAATTCAGTTGTATCTCCCAATGGTGTGCCCAGTATATGCGCCCTCTGGCACCCAGAGCGAGCAGGCAGCACCACCACAGAGCGCAGACACCACGGCGGGAGGGGGGTGGAAAGGTTGCAGCGTCACCCACTGGGCCTCAATATGGGACCCTCCAGTGCAGGCCCACCAAGTGCGTTAAGGGGGTAGTAGCGATGTTGCCCCAAGATCACACCTCAAGCCGGGGGGAGTACTCGCCACAGACTCTCATGGATGCCAGCATCCAGCGTAGCCGAACACCCGGTGGCAGCAGGCAGGCAGCGATCTCCTCTGTGGCCCCTCCGTAGCCGCAACAGCCAAAATCCCCTATGCCCCGCACCAGCCACAGTTCGCAGGCCGCAGCCCAGGCCCGGGCCCGCACCCACCTACGCAGCTGTAGCCCAGGCCCAGCCGTGCACCCCACTCACCGCAACCGGCACCGATGGGCGTCCGAGTCCACAGGTAGTCGCAGCCAATGTCTGTGCTGCCGATTGCGTCCCCGCAGCTGCAGGCCCAGCAGTCAAGTAGCGTTCCGCCGCTCCACTGCGCAGTTCCCTCACCGGGCCCTCGGTCTCATCGGGGGGGGCCGCCGCTGCCGCAGAGTCCAGCGCACAGCGTCGCCATGGACAGTAAGCAGTTGCAGGTCGGTCGCACAGCATGCCGGCCCAGGGAGGCCTATGCCCGAGTAGCGGTCGCCATTTTCTCAGTGGCAGCCTCCTCACTGCCAATCGCCGCCAGCGTGTCCCCAACGACGTCGCCGGCCCAGCAATCCTGCCCTATGGTGCCGCTTCGGTTCCGGGAGGCACTTCAGTGGTTTGCGGGTACTTTTACCCCGTATGGCAGCAGATAATTGTCAGATATCGGCTCGGCCGGGCAGAGCCTCACACCAGTGCGGCCATTTTGCCATGCGCCCTCTAGCGTGGTCAATATAACTTGACAAGGTCTGCTCCACCTGGGTGATAGACACGTTTCTCTGGTGTGATTCTTCACTACCACCCAATCACCAGGATTCAGATCATGTTCTAGTTCAGGCTGCTTGGAAACTGCGTCTTCTCCAACCTGATGAGAGACAGAACGCACTAGGTCAGCCAATCCTTTGCAATAATCCAGAACCATATCATCAGATATATTTACTAATTTGTTTGTGGGAACATGTGTTTGTCTCATTGCTCTTCCCATCATTATTTCATGGGGGCTCAATCCTGTTGTTCTGTCAGGTATGCTTCTGATTCCCATCAAGACAAGTGGCAATGCGTCTGGCCACTCTAATGATGTTGATGCACACATTTTTCCCAATCTTGACTTTATAGTGCCATTCAATTGTTCAACCACTCCAGAAGCCTCTGGGCGATATGCACAGTGCAATTTCTGTTTTATTTGAAATGCTTCACAGATTATCTGGATCACTTCGCTATTAAAGTGTTTTCCTCTATCTGATTCCAAAGATACTGGGAAACCAAACCTAGGTATGAGCTCACGTAACAACAGTTTTGCAACTGTAATACTGTCATTCCTCCTAGTAGGGTAAGCCTCCACCCACTTTGAAAACAGGCACACTGTGACTAGTACGTATTTCAGCCCTCTACATGGTGGTAACTGTATGAAGTCGAACTGGAGTCTTATAAATGGGCCCTCTGCCTTTCCAATTTTTCCAAACCCAATTATCGTTTTCCTGTTTGGATTATGCATTTGGCAAGTTAGACATCTCTGGCAAAGACTCTCTGCAACAGCCCTGAATTTGGGATTGTACCAATTTTGTCTGAACAGCCTAATCATTGCATCTCTCCCTATGTGTGTGTCTCCATGATGCATTCTGGCCATTTGTGAGAGTAAACAGTCTGGCATGACTGGTCTGCCATCTGCACTGATCCACACTTCATCTTCTCCTCTTTGGGAGCAACCCACTTTGATCCACAAATTTTTCTCACTTTCATCAACCTCATCTTGCAATTTCTTCACCTCATTCCAAGTTTCAGGTGCAGGCAAGGGCCCAAAACGTATTGAGGAGACATCAAAATGACCAATCGCAAAACAACCTGGTTTTGCAAGAGGGGTCACCTGGGTTTTTGGCCCCGGGCTCAGCGGCCATCTTGGAAAACTACCAAACCCACACATTTCTGAAAACTAGACACCCGGGGGAGTCCAGCGAGGTATGGCTTGCGTGGATCCCCCAACGTTTTCCTACCCAGAATGCCCTGCAAACCTCAAATTTAGCTGAAAAAAACACATTTTCCACATATTTTTAGGTGGAATCACCATGCCGGCACAAATGTCCTACTCCACAGCGTTCCCCTCGGTCTCCCGAGTAAAATGATACCTCACTTGTGTGGGTGGGGCAAGGGCCTGTGACTGGGAAGAGCCCAAAACATAGGGAATAAGGGTATAGCACCGGGAATTGTAAGTGCTACATTTTTCAAAATATACGTTTTTAGCCAATTCTGCATTGGACACCCACACAAGTGAGGTATCATTTTACTCGGGACTCTAAGTAGAACGCTGTGGGGTAGGACATTTGTGCCTCCATGGTGATTCCACACAAAAATATGTGGAAAATGTGGTTTTTTCAGCTAAATTTGAGGTTTGCAGGGGATTCTGGGTATGGAAACGTTGGGGGATCCACGCAAGCCATACCTCATTGTACTCCCAGGGTGTCTAGTTTTCAGAAATGTTTGGGTTTGGTAGGTTTCCTAGATGGTGGCAAGCCCGGGGCCAAAACCCCAGGTGCCCCCCAGAACCAGGTAGTTTTGTTATAGGTAATTTTGAAGTCTCCACAGTACGATTTGGGCCATTTCCTGTTGCAGCCACTATGCCTACCCACACAAGTGAGGTGCCATTTTTATCGGGAGACCTAGGGGAACACTGGGTGGTAGGAAATTTGTGTCAGCCTGGTGAGCCTACAACTTTCCCACACAGAAATGTGAGAAAAAATAGATTTTTTCAACAAAATTTGAGGTTTGCAGGGGATTCTGGGTAGGGAAATGTTGGGGGACCCACGCAAGCCACACCTTGCAGGACTCCCCCGGGTGTCTAGTTTTCAGAAATGTGTGGGTTTGGTAGGTTTCCCTAGGTGGCCGCCGAGCCTGGGGCCAAAAACGCATTGGACCCCCCTTGCAATAACCAGGCTGTTTTGTGATAGGTAATTTTGATGTCGCCTCAATAGGTTTTGGGCCCTTGCCTGTCGCGGGTACTTGACCCACCCACGCGAGTGAGGTACCATTTTTATCGGGAGACCTGGGGAAATGCTGTGTAGAAGGAAATTTGTGGATCAACGCAGATTCCAGAACTTTCCCACACAGAAATTTGAGAAAAAAGTGATTTTTTCCAGCTAAATTTGAGGTTTGCAGTGGATTGTCGGTAGGGAAATGTTGGGGGACCCACGCAAGCCATACCTTGCTGGACTCCCCAGGGTGTCTAGTTTTCAGAAATGTGTGGGTTTGGTAGGTTTCCCTAGATGGCCGCCGAGCCCAGGGCCAAAAACTCATGGGACCCCCCCTTGCAAAACCAGGTTGTTTTGTGATAGGTAATGTTGAAGTCGCCTCAATAGGTTTTGGGCCCTTGCCTGTCGCGGGTACTTGACCCACCCACACAAGTGAGGTACCATTTTTCTAGGAAGACTTTGGGGAATGCGGGCTGGGTGGAATTTTGTGGATCCACACAGATTCCAGAACTTTCCACTACAGAAATGTGACGAAAATGTGTTTCTTTGACAACTTTTGAGGTTTGCAAGGGATTCTGGGTAACAGAACCTGGTGAGAGCCAGACAAGTCACCCCATCCTGGATTCCCCTGGGTGTCTAGTGTTCAAAAATGTATAGGTTTGCTAGGTTTCCCTAGGTGCTGGCAGAGCTAGGGTTCAAAATCTACAGCTAGGCACTTTGCAAAAAAAGTGTCCGTTTTCACTGTGAAAATGTGGTGTGTCCACGTTGCGTTTTGGGCCTTTTCCTTTCGCGGGCACTAGGCCTACCCACACAAGTGAGGTACCATTTTTCTCGGAAGACTTTGGGGAATGCGGGGTGTGTGGAATTTTGTGGATCCATGCAGATCCCAGAACTTTCCATAACAGAAATGTGAGAAAACTGTGTTTTTTTTACTAAGTTTGAGGTTTGCAAGGGATTCTGGGTAACAGAACCTGGTGAGAGGCTCACAAGTCACCCCATCCTGGATTCCCCTTGGTGTCTAGTTTAAAAAAATGTACAGGTTTGCTAGGTTTCCCTATGTGCCGGCTGCGCTAGGGCCCAAAATCCACAGGTAGGCACATTGCTAAAAACAAGTCTGTGCCTAGTGGGCTTTCTGCCGCCCTGGGGGGGAATCGGGGGGAGGGGGTTGCCCCGATATGCCCCCAAGGGGGGAAGAAATACTGTGGCTATGTTTTTGGGGGGTGGGGCATTGGTATGCACATTCTGGGCAGCCCCCACCCCCACGCATATAAAAGCCAGCGTAATCGCTGGCGCCTAGTGGGCTTTCTGCCCCCCCCCGGGGGCAGATCAGGGGCCACTGCCCCCATCTACCCCTCGGGGGGGCAGAAAGACTGTGGCATTTTTGGGGGGAGGTGTGGGCATTGGCATGCCCATTCTGGGCTGACCTCAACCATGAATAAAAAAAAAAAAATCCTGAGGCCTAGGGGGCTTTCTGTCCCCCCCGGGGGCAGATAAGGGGCTATTGCCCCAATATGCCTCTGGGGAGGGGCAGAAAGACTGTGGTAATTGTTTTTGGGGTGGGGGCATTATCATGCCCATTCTGGGCAGCCCCCACCCCAACAAAAAAAAAACAATCCCAGGTTTTTAGTGGGCTTTCTGGCCCCCCGGGGGGCATATTGGGAGCTACTGCCCGCATCTGACCCCTTGGGGGCAGAAAGACTGACATTTCTCTGGGGGATGGGGGCATTGCCATGACCTTTTGGGCAGCCCCCACCCCAACGTCAATAAAAAAATTTAAATCCCTGGTTTCTAGTGGGCTTTCTGCCCCCCCGGGGGCATATTGGGGGCTACTGCTCCTGTCTGACCCCTGGGGGGCAGAAAGACTGACATTTCTCTGGGGGGCAGGGGGGAATTGCCATGCCCTTTTTGGGCAGCCCCACCCCAACGTCAATAAAAAAAATCCCTGGTTTCTAGTGGGCTGTCTGCCCCCCCCGGGGGCATATTGGGGGCTACTGCTCCTGTCTGACCCCTGGGGGGCAGAAAGACTGACATTTCTCTGGGGGGGTGGGGGCATTGCCATGCCCTTTTTGGGCAGCCCCCACCCCAATGTCAATAAAAACCATCCCTGGTTTCTAGTGGGCTTTCTGCCCCCCGGGGGGCAGATTGGGGGCTACTGCCCCCATTTGCCCCTTGGGGGGCAGAAAGACTGACATTTCTCTGGGGGGTGGGGGAATTGCCATGACCTTTTTCGGCATCCCCCACCCCAACGTCAATAAAAAAAAATCCCTGGCTTCTAGAGGGCTTTCTGCCCCCCCCGGGGGGGCAGAAAGACTGACATTTCTCTGGGGGGGGAGGGCATTGCCATGCCCTTTTTGGGCAGCCCCTACCCCAACGTCAATAAAAAAATAATCCCTGGTTTCTAGTGGGCTTTCCGCCCCCCAGGGGGGGCAGAAAGACTTGCGACCAAACAAATATGGGGGGAGCAAAGGCCGTTGCCCAAGGGGCCGCTCCCCCCTCCCTGGTGCTATTGGGTCGATCCCTGCTTGGGGATCGCCCTCCTGGGGTGATCCCTAAGCAGGGATCCACTAGGGAAGGGTACCATTGGAAAGGGAGATTCTCCCTTTCCAACGATACCTCTCCCATCTTTTTCGGTGCTCGGGGGGCTGAGATAGCCCCACAAGCACCGAAACTGAGAAACTGAAACTAAGTTTCAGTGTCGATTTCGTTGCAATGACGATCGCGCGCCATGAGCGCGATCGTCATTACAATGAAATACAAAAATAGGCCTGGGGAGGTTGGGGAAGCTCTTCCCCACCTCCCCAGGCAAAAAAAAAAAGGGAAATCCCTCTGCTGTCTGCAGCTGAGGGATTTCCTGAGCATGTGCTCATGACGGAATGGTTCCATCATGAGCACACTAGAACTTGTGCTCATGACAGAACCATTCCGTCATGAGCATGGAAGAGGTTAAAGAAAAAAAAGTAAACAGTAGCATGCCTTTTAATAAAATAAGCATCAATTTGTGCAAAGACATAGCCTGACATTTGATCCCTGTCTTAGAACGCACAGCAAATGTGACAAGATATAAACAAACTTTAAAGGCATCTTTAATGCTCATTCACCTGCTGCACGCCAGCATGGTTATTTTAGGGGTGCAGCAGCACCCCTGCCACGCCTACTTCCAGCGCATATGTGATGTGCTTACTCTGAGTTAGAATGTTTTCACCGTGTTCATATCATTGTAGATCAAGCATACTTGATTTTGATGCAGACTGGCAGCGAGCCAACTGAGATTTTGTAAGGCAGAGTGCAGCGTGAGCATGCAGAATGCCCATCAAGGGAACCAGTGCTGTGCCCAGGCAACTGGCAGCCAGGCCATTTCAATCAATCAATCAATTTGGGCTTCGTAGAGCGTGACCACTCACCCGTAAGGGTCTCAAGGTGTTGTGTGGGGGGAGGGGGGGCTGCTGTTCAGTCAAAGAGCCAGGTCTTGAGGTCCTTCCTGAATTGAGACAGAGATGGTGATTGCCTGTGATGCAGAGGAAGGGAGTAGCTGGCCCTTGCAGTGAGGTAGGAGAAAGATCTTCCTGCGGATCCATGCGATGGTGGCCTGGGCCTGATGGGCGGAGTGGAGATGTCTGGTGGGGATGTGGAAGGAGAGGCGGTGGTTGAGGTATGCAGGTTCGGCATTGTTGAGGGCTTTGTAGTGGTGCGTGAGGAGCTTGTAGGTGATCCTTTTGTTGACCGGGAGCCAGTGGAGGTCTCTCAGGGGGTCAGTGATGTGGCTGCGGGGAGGGATGTTCAGGATGAGTCTGGCAGGGGCGTTTTTGGGTGTTTTGCAGCTTCTATTGGAGTTTTTTTGTGGTGCCGGTGTAGAGTGCATTGCCGTAGTCGAGTCTGCTGCTGACGAGTGCATGGGTGACTTTTTTCCTTGTCTCGGTTGGGATCCATTTGATGATCTTTTGGAGTAGGCGGAGTGTGTGGAAGCAGGAGGACGAGACGGCGTTGTTCTGGTGGTTCATTGAGAGCGAGAAGTCCAGGATGATGCCGAGGTTTTGTGGTTGGTCCATGGGTGTGGAGTGGTTACGAGCGCTGTGGGCCACCAGAAGTCATCCCAGGCGGAGGAGTTGGGGCCCAGGATGAGGACTTTGGTCTTGGCTGAGTGGAGCTTGAGGCAGCTGTTCTTCATCAAGGGGGCTACTGCCTTCATGCCACTGTGGAAATTGTTCTTGGCGGCTGTCGGTTCTTCAGCGAGGGAGAGGATCGACTGGGTGGCGTCGGCGTAGGAGATAATTTTGAGTCCATGGTTTTTGGCGATGGTTGCAAGCGGGGCCATGTAGATGTTGAAAAGGGTGGGGCTCAGGGAAGAGCCCTATGGCACTCCACAGCTGATTTCTGTGGGTTCTGAGAGGAAAGGTGGAAGTCTGCCTCTCTGTGTTCGGCCCGTGAGGAAGGAACAGATCCATTTGAGGGCTTTGTCGCTGATGCCGGCGTCGTGAAGTCTAGCACAGAAGGTGTCGTGGGAGATGGTGTCGAAATAGGCCAAGAGGTCCAGGAAGATGAGGGCCGCAGTTTCGCCTCTGTTGAGGAGGAAGCGGATGTCGTTTGTGGCGGCGAGGAGAGCTGTCTCGGTGCTGTGGTTGCTTCTGAATCCCGATTGGGAGAGGTCCAAGATGCTGTTTAATTCGATGAGCTTGGAGAGTTGGGTGTTTATGGCCTTCTCGATGACTTTGGCTGGGAAGGGTAGCAGGGAGATGGGTCTGTAGTTCTTGAGGTCTGTCTGGTCAGCAGATGGGTTCTTCAGTAGAGGGTTGATCTCTGTGTGTTTCCAGAATTCAGGGAAGGTAGTGGATTGGATGGAGCAGTTGATTGTGTGGCATAGTTCAGGTACAATGGAGGCGCTGGCTCTGTTGAATATGAATATGTGTTGGGGAGGGATCCGAGGGGGCTCCAGAGTGGATGCTCTTCATGAACTTGAGGTTATCGTTTGGTGATGAGGGAGGTCCAGTTGAGTAGGGTCTGGATCTGTTGGGTGCTGGGGTTTTGCTTGGGGTCGGTGGGTTTTGGTTAGTGAACCTGTCATAAATTGCCTTGATCTTGGGGTGGAAGAAGGTGGCATGGTTGTCGCAGAGGTCTAGGTAGGAGGAGATGTCTGTCGTCTCTGTGCTGGGTTTGGTGAACTCTTTGAACACAGCAAAGTGTAGTTTGCTGTTTTGTGCGTTGATGTTGATGCATTCTTGTATGACTGTTTTCTTAGGTGATTTGATGAGGTGGTGGCACTTGGTGCCGAGGCCTTGCTGCTTCTCTATCTTTTTTAAAGCCATCTCCAGGTGCGCCTGCACTCTTGGAGGGCGAGAGAAAACCAGCTGGCTTTCTTGGAGGGTTGCTTGACCTAGACTACAATTTATTCACTCCACATTGGGTTAACCTGACATGGCAGAATAAGCAAAAATGTAATATGAGGTACCAGCTAGTATCTAATTGAGAACCTTTTTTCCTCAATAAATTGCAGGCTCAATAAAAGCTGATGCAACTTCCGATAAAGTTATCAGAATGAAGACACATAAGTAAAGACTTACGAGCTGACAAAGTGATAATAAGGGATCTGTCGATCTCAGAATTCGGTCCTGACAAAGTCTTGGACTCTCTTGGTCAGTAAAGGCCGAAACATGTTGACCGTATATGTGTGATGCTAAGGACAACGTACACGTCCCAACAACATCACCATCTCACCTTTCAACCTTACCCCTATATACTTCACTTATATTAAACTCCAATTTTTAGATATAGGAGTCAATTTTATACATCACCACAAGGATCCCACTAGTACTTTCCCTTGGAAGGAGGTGGTACTCACCTAGGGAAGCGAGTACCTAGGTGCCAAACGAATGATGACCCCACCTGATACAACGCCATAGTGGTGATTACTTAAACCACCAGTGGCAACTATTGGTTGAGGGTTGAAGGTTGATAGCTGGTACACCTCGACACCAGTAAATCACCTAGTCCACTCTCTTTTGATTAAGATAATGTAAGACATGCTGCTGGCATGTAATAACACTCACAATCCTATCTGTCTGAGACACGACAGCTAATCTCTGTTTATCCTTATGAGCTGCCCTTCTCTGGTGTGCCGGGTTGCCATGTCTTACTGTGCCTTGGCCTATAAGCACAGTACCATCAATCAATCAATCAGGGAGTTTTAAAGTGCGCTACTCACCCGTGAGGGTCTCAAGGCGCGGGGGGTGCAGCTCTGGGTCAGCCGAAAAGCCAGGTCTTGAGGCTCTTCTTCAAGGTGTGCAGGGTAGGGGAGCGTCTGATGTTGACTGGGAGCTTGTTCCAGGCCTTGGCAGTGATGTAGGTGAAGGCTCTTCCACCTGATCTGGTTCTGCGTATGCACGGTGTTTCTGCTAGGGCGAGGTCGGTGGAGCGGAGGTTTCTTTTGGGTACGTGGAAGGAGACTCTTTCATTGAGGTATTTGGGTCCGATGTTGTGGAGTGATTTGTAAGCATGGGTGAGTAGCTTGAAGGTCACTCTCTTCTCAACGGGGAGTCAGTGGAGGTCTCGCAGGTATTGGGTCATGTGCTCATGTCATGGGGTGCCGAGGACGAGTCTGGCCGCGGTGTTCTGGATGGTCTGGAGTTTGTGTTGCAGAGATTTGTTGATTCCAGCATAGAGGGCGTTTCCGTAGTCCAGTCTGCTGGTTATGAGTGTGTGGGTGATGGTCTATCTGGCTTCGGGAGGATCCACTTGAAGGTCTTGCAGAGGATGCGGAGGAAGTTGAAGCAGGTGGAGGTGACGGTGTTGATCTGGTGATTCATGGTGAGGGAGGAGTCGAGGATGATGCCAAGGTTCCAGGCATGGTCTGTAGGGGTGGGAGGGTTTCCGAGGGTGGGGGGGCCACCAGGTGTTGTCCCATGCGATGGGGGAGGGTCCAAGGACGAGGACCTCTGTCTTCTCCAAGTTGAGTTTTAGGCAACTGCTGCTCATCCAGGCTGCGACGTCTTTCAATCCTTCCTGGAAGCTGAGTCTAGTGTCTTCGGGGTTCTTCGTGAGGGAGAGGATGAGCTGGGTGTCGTCGTCGTAGGATACTTTGCTGAGTCCGTGCTGTCTGACAATGGTAGCGAGGGGGGCCATGTAGATGTTGGAGCTCGTGGGGCTGAGTGATGATGCTTGGGGTACTCCATAGTTGATCTCTGTGGGTTCGGAGAGGAAGGGTGGAAGTCTGATCCTTTGTGTTCTGCCGGAGAGAAAGGAGCGTATCCAGTTGAGGGCGTCATGGAGTCTGGCTGCGAGAGTGCGGTGGAAGACGGTGTCGAAGGCTGCGGAGAGGTCTAGCAGGATGAGGGCCATGGTGTGGCTCTGGTCGAGGAGCGTGCAGATGTCGTCGGTGGCAGCAAGTAGGGCGGTCTCGGTGCTGTGGTTACTGCTGCATCCGGACTGGGAAGAGTCGAGGATGGCGTTCTCTTCGAAGAAGGTAGTCAGCTGGGTGTTGACGATTTTCTCGGTGACCTTGGCTGCGAAGGGAAGGAGAGAGATGGGATGGTAATTCTTCTGGTCCGTAGGGTCAGCAGAGGGTTTCTTGAGGAGGTGCTTGACCTCTGCCCGCTTCCAGTCGTTGGGGAAAATGCCGGATTCAAAGGTGCGTTGATGGTGCGACGTAGCTCGGGTGCTATGGTGGCGGCAACTCTGTGGAAGATGTGCGGCGGGCAGGCATCCATGGGGGCTCCTGTGTGGGTGCTCTTCATGGTCGTGGTGGTCTCTTCGGTGGAGATCGGGGTCCAGGTGGCGATGGTGGGCTGGCTGTCATCGCTGGAGGGAAGGGTGGTTTCTGGGGTCTGTTTGCTGAAGTTGTCGTAGAGGGCCTTGATTTTCAGGTGGAAGTAGGAGCCGAGCTTGTTGCAGAGGCCCTGGGAGGGTGTGACGTCTGTGGCTTCGCTGGGGGGTTTGGTGAATTGCTGGATGATGTTGTAGAGATCCTTCAAGTTGCTGGAGTTGGTGAGGATTTTGTTCCGGATGAAGGACCTCTTGGTGGATCTTATGAGTTGGTGGTATTCTGTCATGGCATTCTTGTAGGCGGTGGTTTTGCTTTTTCTCCATCATTTTTCAAGATGTCTGCAGGAGCATCTGGCTTCTTGGAGGTCGGTGGTGAACCAGGTGGCTTCCAGGGTGCGCTGTCTGTCGGGGTTGTGGAGGGGTGCGAGTTTGTCTGAGCAGCTGGTGATCCAGCGGTGTAGTTCCTTGGCTGCAGAGTTGGCGTCGTTCATGGCGGAGTGGGGGTCATGGATGAGGGTGGAGTTGAGGTGCTCCTCTGTGACCTTGCTCCAATTCCTTCGTGGTGGGTGCAAAGTGGGCTTGTGAGCTGTGGTGGTGTTGAAAGAGAAGTGTATGCAGTGGTGGCCTGTCCAGAGGGGCTGCAAGGTGTGGCTGAAGCGTATGTTGGTCCTTCCTGCGAAGATGAGGTCGAGGGTGTGTCCCGCCTTGTGGGTGGGGGTGGTGACGAGCTGCTTCAGTCCGAGGTTGTCCAGGTTGTCCAGGAGGGCAGTGGAGTCGAGATCGCTGTGGTTGTCGAGGTGGAATCTCTGATGAGTATGTAGTCCGTGGAGGCGATGGCGTGAGGGGCAATGAGGTCAGCAATGGTAGTGGTGAAAGAAGCGCGAGGTCCGGGGGGGTCTGTAGGTGAGGGTGCCACGAAGAGTGGTTCTGGTCTGGATCTGTAAGTGGAGGTGTTCGGTGTTGGAGGATGAGTCGCTCGTGCTGGAGGTGGAGAGTCAGAGGGAGCTCTTGTGTGCGATGGCGAGTTCTCCTCCTGGGCTGTGGGGGGCGGTCCTTCCTCTGGATCTTGTATCCATTGGCAATGGCGGTGGCGATGTCGGGGCGGAGGAGGTGCTGGTCCAGGTGTCCGTGAAGAAGGCGACGTCTGGCAAGGGGATGTCGAGGAGGATGTGCAGGGAGCGCACATTGAGGAGGATGCAGTTCAGGGCTTCGGTGGTGCTGGCGTCCGGCGTGGGTGTGGTGGTCGTGAGGGTGCTGTGGATGGTGAAGGATTGTCGGCAGTGTCGGCAGGAGAACTGCCCGTGGGTGGTGTTCAGCGTAGACAGCTGGCAGTTGCTGTTCCTCTCAGGGTTGAGTGCAAAGAGGGTAGCAGAGTCGTAGCAGTGGGAGGTTGGAGATCCAGGGTCCCTGGCGCTGGTTGCGGTTGGGTCACAGACAGGCGCAGACGTGCTTGCCTTTGGGGCGCCATCAGCGCGCCCTCTGCGCACAGCCGCGCAGCAGTCACCATTAAATAGGGGAGGGAAGCGCAGGTGGGAGGCGGGAGCGGGAAACCGGCAGGGGGGAGGGGCCATGGAGGCAGCAGCGGCGGAAAAGAAGTGGCATGGAGGACACAAACAGGAGCAACAGGAAGACAGGAGAAAACAGGCAAGGGGGCACAAAGTGCAGAAAAGGCACACCAGGGGCACAATAAACAGCAACAACCAGGACAGACCAAAACAAAACGGGCACAAGTACAGAGACAAAAAAGTCACACCAGGGGCACAATAAACAACAACAACCAGGACAGACCAACACAAAACGGGCACAAGTACAGAGACAGAGGAGCTCGAACACCTACGACCAGAGGAGAAGTGGGCTCTGCGGCAGTGCCACACCAGCGGAGCTGCTGTGGGAGAGAGCAGGTCTCTGACCAGGAGGTCTAACATCTGTCTTTCTGACTATCTCAAACCCAAGTCTGAGACTTTGTGACCTGGGAATGTATGTTCTCCCCACTGTTCTCATTGACAGTGTTCACATCAAGCATGAAATTCAGTTTACGCATACCTACATACAAAACACTTCCTCCTCCATTTGTCAAGATCCCTGAATGAGAGGTGTCCCTGTTCATAGCACTATGGGGCAGATTTACAAGCCCCGTGTGCCACTTTTGCACCGCCGTTGCGTCACTTCTGTGACGCAGCGGCGGCGTAAAGCTAGCGCCATGCTGCGGGGGATTTACAACGTGACGCATCTAGGGAGATGCGTCATGTTGTAAAGCCCTGCGCCACATGAAACCTGCGTCAGGTTTCATGTGGGCGTTCCGGCGCAGGGTGGGCGTTCCGGTGCAGGAACGCCTCAGAGAAGTGCCTGAGTGAAATCTACAAGATTTCACTCAGTCACTTTTCTCGACCCCGCTGCGTCAAAACCTTGCGCCTGCTTGAAGCAGGCGTAAGGCGTGACGCACCATGTTGAGGATAGGCCAGGTTGGAACAGTGCTGGAGCTGCGCCGCGCCCGCGACACAACTCCAGCACTGCGCCAACCTTACGCCGGCAGATGCGACACGCATCTGTTTATCTTTGCGCCACGATGCGCCGCATTGTAAATGCGGCGCATCTGTGGTGGCGCAAGGGTAAACTTGCGTCACGCATCTTTCCTGGTGCATCCCTGCTGATTTGCAGGGATGCGCCAGGAAACGTAAATCTGCCCCTATGTGTTTTGCCTACATCTGCTGACAGTGCGGTATATGTAACCTTGAAACCTTGCAGTGAGACTGAACATGCTCCCATGGTCTAGGTAGACACTGTATGGGGGAAGGATGGAAATAGCCTAGATGTCAGAGACAGATGGTTCACATAGTGAATGGCAATTCTCTGTTTTCTGATTCGTACTTCATATGAAATACACATTACTACCAGTACAATATGAAAGACACTGGCATAGGTGCTCATTGGAGATAGTTAGGCTTTCTTCAATATTGTGGTAAAGCATGCCATAGAATGATGTAAATGAAGGTGTGTTTTGACCTCTACAACAAACAGCACCATTCCATCTTGAATTATTCCAGTGAATAGGGCTGCCATGCTGATAAGAATTAGAAGGAGGTTGAGTAGGATTCAGCAGAACATTCCTTACTCCCAAGCAGCTCCATGGTGTCCATATGTGTCAGGCCCGGACAGTTGGGCACATTACTGAAGGACATACTTTCTCGAAGAAGAGCAGTGTGTATTAGTTTTGGAGACAGTTTCCTTTCATTCTGCAGTAGCAAAGTTGATTGTGAATGTAGGTATCACTGTAGCAACTGACACGCACACACAGCCACACACACAAAACGCTGATTAGCCACTGTTGCCTTAATGGGGCCAGGTACCCTGGGAAATCCCTGCTAGGCATTGCTGGGATCTTGCAACTCCTTGGGCAACAAAAATGTACATCCTGATATGGTGACACTCTTTGCTGATCCAGGGCATTAGAGCTTCTACACTGATTCTTCCAATGTTTGCTGAAACGCCAGGAGTGTTTAAGAGGCCTACACCAGTGGAAATGCGATCTAATCCTTTGTTCTTTTGTATCAAGCTCCCAGACATGTACGGGAAGTAATGTCTACAAATTGTGGCAGTGCTCATCTTCTTGGCACATTTAGCAGTACTGATTCCTGCCATTTATTCTGTCATGAGTATTGAAACAATGGCTTCCTCCCATTCCATCATGTTGATGGGTGTTTGTGCTAAAGTGCTAGCGACCATCATCCCAGCCCATCTTGGCACTAAGTGTTTCCTTAAAGAAGCCCTCCTTTGGTTGACTTTGCCCATCATTAATGTCTTATTAGCTATGCTGTGGTGCAATTGTGTTGTCCTTGCTAGCAGAATTACTGGCAGATGACATCCTATGAGTCTTTTTAGAAGCCATATCCCTGTGCAGGGACTAGCGTTTCATCTACGATCAAGTCAAGTCAAGTCAAGTCAAAGACAGCTTTATTCGATTGCTATTTCATACAATCATAAAAGCACATACATACAAACATATTAAAACATAGAATAAAAAACTTAAAAAGCATGTTGTATAACAATAGCTATTTCATACAATCATAAAATGAACACGTAAGAACAAACAAATAAATGCACAAACTATCAATAAAAACATTATACATATGCATTATAAAATTCAAGATTAATGCTAATGTGTCTTTTGCATCTATTTTACCTTTTTAGTTATATAACGATACTTTTCCTGAGGCTAACTACTTTCTTTAAAAACATTGCTATTCTCCACACTGTATGCACGTTATCCAAAGATTGTAATACAAATGAACGCCTGGCGGCATTGTCTAATCCCTAGAGATTATAATATTGGGGTAATCCACACTTTTCTTAGTTCGCTATAAAATCTACAGAACAAAAGTACATGAATGGTGGATTGGTCTGAGTAATTGTCACATGGACACAATTGCATTTCTCGCGCCCAGTCGTACATTTTTGGGAAGCTTACAATTCTGTGCAGAATCCCAAACCTAAATCTTGTCAATAAAAACCTGTCATAGCCACTGGGTACAGTTGTTAAATATGGTTGGATATTAAAAGTAGTTAAAATCAGCTGATTCTGCTGGACACTAGGCTTTGTAATCTCGGTTGACAGTCTTAACGTATCCAGCAACAAGAGGCCCTCTTTTTTTAAATCCTTTCTCCTAACCAGATGCATGGTACTCAGATCAGTAAAATATTCTATGTGGCCTAAGTCATGCATAAAATTTTGGACATATCTTACCCACGGAATCTTTAAAACCCCTTCCAGCTTTAAGCTGTCCATTAAAATATCCCTATTTAGCTGGGTCTCCATTTTTGTCCAAATGCGGTGCCAGAAAAGGACAGGTTCCATTTTTATGAGGTCGGAAAGGTATGGTAAGCCCAGCTCAGCATGACAGGCGTACGAAGATGTGCTACTCGGGACTGACAGAATGTATCTCAAAAAAGAGTTTTCCACCGTTTGTAGCGAGTACGTATCAGCAAGACCCCATACCCCTGCTCCGTACATTGCTGTGGAGACACTTTTCACTTTATATATTTTCAGGAGCTCCACTGGGGGTCTTCTACCTAATTTTCTAGAAAAATGGACTAAAGCGGTAGTTGTTCTAGAAAACCCTAATTTTTTTGCTAATACTGCTTGAGCCCATGAATCATTTTGATCGAAGAGTATTCCAAGATATGAGAATCTCTTTGTGGGCTCTATTTTCTGTCCAGCCACGAACATATCCCTACATCTCCGACTACCCCGGCCACACCTCATTATAAATGTCTTTGAGGTATTCACCATAAGGCCAAGATCTCTCATAAGATTGGAGAAACTATCTAACACCCTTTGCAGACCTACTTGCGTCCCTGACATTAAAACCGCATCGTCCGCATAAAGGACAGCGGGTATGGGGCGTCCGGCTATCTGAGGAAAATCTTTATTATCTTTAAGTAATGCATCTCCCAGGCCATTAATGTAAAGGTTAAAAAGGAAGGGGGCCAGAACACATCCTTGCCTAACCCCCCTCCTTAAGGGAATGGGGGCAGTGCAGACTCCACTCAGACCGAATCGAACTCGCGCCTGAGCATTGCTATAGAAGCGTTTGAGAAAGTGGATAATTTGTGCTTCCACCCCCATCACCTCAAGGATCTCCCAGAGCTTGGCATGTCTTACGGAGTCAAAAGCTGCAGTGAGATCCACAAAAGCTAAAAACATCCTTCCCTCCTTCACCCGTGTATATTTCCCAACAAGGATTGCTAAATTTAAACTCTGCTCAATCGTCCCCAAACCCTCACGGAAACCGTATTGAATATCTGAGAGCACTTTATTATCCTCTGCCCATACATGTAAGCGTTCTAAAATTATTCGACCCACTACTTTAGTCATAGTGTCCAGTAAAGAAATGGGCCTATAGCATCCGGGGTCCTGGCGATTCCCCTTTTTAAAAATTGGCACTATGATTGCTTCAACCCAGGTTGACAGAAAAGGTGCAAAACAACTGCCATTAATTACCTGAGTGATAATTGGGCCCCATAAAATCAAGTTTGACTTAAACAAATCTACCGGAACACCGTCCGGCCCAAGCGCCTTTCCACCCAGGCTTACAGAGACGGCCCGATTCACTTCATCCAATGTAAATTGGAGATCAGAGTATTGAATCAGGGAGTCTGAAGAAATTAGCTCTTGGTTGTTATCAGTTTGGCCTACCCCATTAAATACCCTTGAAAAATGCTCAGTCCATTGGTCCTCACTTATTGCAATTTCAATTGTGGGACCACCCCCAGGGGTCAGGAAAGGTGCTTTAACAGCTTTCCAAAAAGCCGAGCTGTCTTATGCAGAGATTCCCATGCCTCGTTTCTTAAGGCCATTTTTCTTTCCTTAATGGCTAACCTATAGTCTGCTCTTGCCTGCCTCACGGCATCTGAGTTTCAAGGGAGCTTGTGTAATACGCTTTTTAGATTGGAGTAAGCTCGAGTGCAGTTAGAGTCAAACCAACCCTGGGTTTTCCCTTTTTTTGATTTCTGAACAAATAATGCCTCCCTTACTGCACCTGTTATAGATTGAAAAGAAGTCAAGATTCTGCCTGGTGCAGCTGTTTCACTCAGGCAAGTCTCAAAAGCCGTTTTAAATTTGGCAATCACTTGTTTAGTAATCAATAAGGGGTCCACCATTGACCAACGCAGAGAATAACCGTTTGTTTTATCAATTGTAATGTCTGCTATGACCATATTAGCTTTATCATGTCTACCAGAATCACTTAACGACATCGATATAGAGAGACACAATGGAAAATGATCACTCAATGAATTGTCATCAATATGGAAAGTGCAAATTCTAGATGCATAATTATTCGACATTAATATGTAATCTATAGTGGAGCGTAGGCCCCTTCCATTAAAGGTATGACACATGGGGACAGCAATGGGACATATCTCGTTTACAAATCCTAAATCAAGGCCAAAAACCAATGCATTGTACAGCTCTCCCAATGTGGAGTGACAAAAGTGGGTGTTGCTAATCCCTTCTTCATTTATGAGGCCACACAATTTTCCATCAACGTTTGGGCACAGGACACAATTAAAATCCCCTCCCATAATTACCATTATATCTTTAATGATGCTATCGCATAAAGTTTTTGTATCATTGCCCAATTTTTTTAATACGAACCCCACTTTGGTAGATGGAATATTGTTATATATATATTGTTATAAAAATTAATCAGTGCAATACAATGCTTACTATCTATATCGATTTTAAGCAGTTGATAATAGATTTCCTCCCTGTACAGCTCTACCTTTTTTAATTTCAGGCTGTTAGATATGTAGGTACAAAGCCCTCCCTTTGCCCTTCCACATAGACCCTCAACTGCCGGGGTATGAAAAGTTTTATACCCATTAATATGGATTATTTCTTTAGCCCACGTTTCCTGGAGACATATTACATCGTGGTTTATTAAAAAATCACACCAAATGGGATTAATCAATTTAGAACGTAAGCCCCCGATATGTTCCAAGAAACAAAATTACATGTTGCTTCAACCCCTGTGCGAAGGGAGCTAATTAAAGGTACTGTATTTGATACAAGACCACCAGCATTAGTAAATACCCGTTCTAGGGTTGTGTGTTCAATCTCCTCGAGAGACACACCCCGAGTTGCATTACCAATGCCTCTGCTCTCTTCCCTTTGATCAACAGGGGCCTGATATAACGTGTGTATACATAAAGGCATATAAGGCTGAGCGGGATTAGTTTCCTTATTGTGTGGTTTATAACCTCGATACCCCTTATGCTCATACTTGTAAATATACGGAGGGTATCCTGGTCAGTCTATGTCTTCTAATGTATTACAAATTTCAAAACGATTTCTTAATGGGATCGCAAATTAGGCTGCCTGTTCGCTGGGTATATCTCTCCCTCCCGGTTATGCCATGGGTCTCTAATGGGTTGATAAAAAAACCCCAGGGGAAGAATGTTTATACCATTGGGCGTGATGTGCCGGTTTCCGGCCCTGTCCAGAATATGCTGCACCAATCTAGGGGACCTAAAGGTTAAAACCACGCAGTCACCTGTTAAGGACTTAGTTGATTTGCCAACCCAAGCTACTCTTCGGGCCATCTTAAACTCCGAAAAAAGAATATCAGATATACTGGTCCTTGAGCTCACCAAATGTAGAGACTTATTCCGTAATGTTGACCAGTGTTCATACGCGTCAGTCGGTAGTGAGGGAGCGTTTGCCAGGACAACCGTATAAGGAGTTACTTCTGGCGGAAGATGCAAGTTCAAATTTGGATTGGGAGCAAAACCGTGGCTGGGTAACTGATGACTCTGTGTGCGTGTGGGTCTCAACTCTTCCCCTAATGCAGTACTCCCCGTAACAGTTGGAGGCCCATTTGAGGGATTTAAAATATGGGTATGTGTCGGGGTTGAACCTACTAAGGAGTGCTAGGGCTCTAAGTAGGATGATGGGGGAGGTATATCTCCTTGGTGTGAGGGGCTAATACGAGCTGGCTCTATAGCTATTGCAGCTGAAGTTCTAGGGCAGTATGTATTACTTGTAAGATCACTCGCCATTTTTCCCTTTCCCCTCGTGGGTGGTGCGTCAGAGTCCCTACGAGGGCATGCACCCACATTAGCTGTGAGGATGCTAGTAATGGCTGCTCTAGCTTGGTAAGTCTGCCTTGAATTACAGTCAATTTCTGTAGCAATGGATCCAACAGAGCTAATACCTTTGTATCTAACTTTTGCCAGAACTCCTCCTCCTGTGACCATAAAGGAACCCCGTTTGTGACGGTGGTTGTTGACATTGTATTAGAGCTCTGTCTATCCTCACTGTCATTGGTGATAATTTTACATCTAAGTACCCTAGGTGATTGATATGTTTGTTTCTGTAGGCCCCGGCCTTTTCTTTTTTTGGAAGGTGGTTCGTAACTATTGCCTTGACTTAATTTTGCCTTCTGGCCCCTCATAGTTACGTTAGTCTTACATGGGCCATTTGCTGATACCGAGGCTGCAATTATTTCAGGGTCAGTACCTACAGTCTGCATCTGATTGGTTTGAAGAGTACTATCTTCACCTGAGTTTTGCAAAAGAGGCCCTACCGGTACATTGCGGTTCTGAGGGAATTGTGGTTCAAGTGACAACCTGCGTTCTGTGAGCTCAATCTCATGGATTAGTGCTGATTCAGCTCTTAAAAGAAAAGCGTCAAGTGTCCCCACAACCCCAGGACCTACGCCCGACTTGCGCTTACTCATTTTGATGGCACCAGATGTTAATAGCAGTAATAGAGTCTAAAACAATACCTTCCAAAGTCAGTATTCAACGGTCCAATTTCAAATGTTAATAATGTAGTCCAGCCCGGCCTCCTTTGGGCTCTGACGGGCGCATACGGGCCTGCCCTTGGCCCGGGCTTTGCCTGGGCGCGGCCCGGGCATGCCCGTGCACGTCCCGCACTGCCGGTGCCCGCCGCCGCTCTTATGCACTGCCTGGCGGCGCTGACAATCTGCATTGGTGCCTCCTGGCACTAGGGATGCTGGTAGATGTAGTCCCGTTAGGGCCGTTAGGTCCGTGGGCAAAGTGGCGTTGTGAAGGAAAGTGCGAGTGCTGCTTCTGGCCACAGGGGCTCCCAAGCTGCGGGTGCCCGCCGCTGCTCTTCTGCGCTGCCTGGCGGCGCTGATGATCTACGTTGGCGCCTCCTGGCGCTAGGGATGCCGGTAGATGTAGTCCTGTTAGGGCCGCTAGGTCCATGGGCAAAGTGGAGATGTGCAGGAAAGTGCGAGTGCTGCTTCTGGCCGTAGGGGCTCCCGCGCTGCGGGTGCCCACCGCCGCTCTTATGCGCTGCCTGGTGGCACTGACGATCTACGTTGGCGCCTCCTGGCGCTAGGGATGCCGGTAGATGTAGTCCTGTTAGGGCCGCTAGGTCCATGGGCAAAGTGGAGATGTGCAGGAAAGTGCGAGTGCTGCTTCTGGCCGTAGGGGCTCCCGCGCTGCGGGTGCCCGCCGCCGCTCTTATGCGCTGCCTGGTGGCACTGACGATCTACGTTTGTGCCTCCTGGCGCTAGGGATGCCGGTAGATGTAGTCCCGTTAGGGCTGTTAGGTCCGTGGGCAAAGTGGCGATGTGCAGGAAAGTGCGAGTGCTGCTTCTGGCCGTAGGGGCTCCCGCGCTGCGGGTGCCCGCCGCCGCTCTTATGTGCTGCCTGGTGGCGCTGACGATCTATGTTGCCGCCTCCTGGCGCTAGGGATGCCGGTAGATGTAGTCCCGTTAGGGCCGTTAGGGCCGTTAGGTCCGTGGGCAAAGTGGCGATGTGCAGGAAAGTGCGAGTGCTGCTTCTGGCCGTAGGGGCTCCCTCAAGTCAAGGACCTTCACAGCTGACACAGCTTTCTTGTACAGAGTCATGACTTAGGAACTTGTGTCTGACCCCATCATCTGAATCTGTGATAGTTGTGCCCAACTGTTCACTTCCCACAGGCATGTGTAGTGGATGACTGTTGCTCTTTGCGGAATCATTGCGAAGTAGTGTTTGAAAATTATCCGGGTGCTCATATAGGCTGATGGAATTGCTCCTTGAGATTTGTGATTTCTCCTAGTGTTTTCATCAGCTGTGGTTTCCCCATATGTTTTTGGATGCAACACTACGTTCTTCTTGCATGCTCTCCTGTGGTGTGTGGTACTAGATGTGCAACTAGAGATGCCCTGCACTAATTTATCCTTACAGTGTGTGTGCCATTGTCACAGGCTGGCGGATGCACAGAAATTTGAAATTCTGTTTCCTTGGGTGAATGAGGAATGATTGCAGATGTATTCCACTACTGTGGAGTGTCCTTCTGATTAGGTCATGATTTGTGGCTGATGGTGTGTGCATAAGTAGTATAAGATAAGATATCAATGGTGGTGTTGTTGGAATTGGTTGCAGATATGATGTGACTGCCTTTGCATGCAAAGGGCTGTCATACATACCCTTCCTTGGGGTGTGTTATTTGCCCTATAGTACTTGAGTTTAGTACTTAGACTGATTTTACTACTTGTAGTAGGAAGCTCCTTCAATGGCAATATGCTTCATCCTTTCCATGGCGCTAAAGCCTGCAATGATTAAAGTATATTTGAAAGTAGGTGTCTATTATTATTAGTACATTATGTAACATGTTACACAGGACAAATTGTAAGGATTATTGTGTGCATACAACAGTGGCTCTTTCGACAGCTGTGTTCCACTTCGAGCTACACTTCCACATTTTTGATGTGTCCATGTGTTTGTGTGTGTGCAGTGTCATGTTAGTAGTTGAGGTTCTTATGCAAAATGGTGTTCTATGCCCAGGGAGCCCGCGATGATGCTCTAAAACTGGTTAGCTCCATGTTGAATTTTATTTGCAGCTTGTGTCTGACACTACAGGGCATATTTATGGAATTGTGGCGCAGTGCAGCATAGTAAGTAACCTTGCTGCACTGCACTGCGTCACTGGAAACTGTAGGAATACACCGTATTGAAGGCATACGGCACATTCCTGACTTTTCCCCCCTGCGTTGGCACCCTTTTGGTAGCCTAGCGCCAATAAAGGCAACCTTGCACCATGGTGCAAGGGTGCATGCATTGCATGCAAGATTGTTTTTGTGCAGGAAGGGACAACTACCTGCACAAAAACAATCCTGAGAGCCATTTTCCTCTCTCTATGTGTGCTGCAGAATACAGCACACATAGAAAGAAGAAGTAACAAGGAGAAATAAAGATATTTCTCCTCGTTACGCATCTCCTGGGGAGGCTTATCTTTTTGGCGCATTCCCAGATTTTCGAGGCCTTGTAAATCTGGAAATGCCTCAAAAACCATGGGAGATGTGTGGGAAAAACCGCACAACCCCCATGAAATGTCTCCCCAGGGCAGTGTAAAGCAACTCAGTGATTTGCACTGTGTGGCGTTACTCCAGATTTTTGAAGCCACTCAGAGTGGCTGTGCGTGGCTTCAAAAATCTGACTTAAGGTTTGCATCGCTCTTGCACCGTGTTGTGTGGTGCAAGAATGATGCAAACTGGGTCATAAATATGGCCCTGCTTGTCTGAAATCGTGGACTTTACTGCTCGGCAATGTGTAGTATTTAACTTGCAATTTGTATCCTGTTTAGTAGTTGTTTACACATGTGCACATATAGACAGCTGCAGGGGCAAGAAATGAGTAAGGATTCAAAGTGTTCAAGTGACGCAGTGATTGAATGAGGGGTGTCATTTTGGTGCCAGAGATTTATAAGCACACATTTCAAGAGTCGGCACCTGGGCATTTTATTAATCTTTTGTAGTTTGTTCCGTGGTGTAGTTCGTTCTCCTACCGATCTATGTACATTTGTACATGGATCGGAATGATGTTCGCCAATGCATATTTAGGAGTGTTTTGTAATGTGCTATTGTGCTGTAAGATTTGGTTGTGTTTTTGTAATGTTTTCGTGGACTTTGCATAGACTTTGTCATAATTCATTCTTAATTTTAATTAGTGCATAATAGCTTTCATATTACAGTTTCACAGTATAGTATAGAAGTGATAAAGTACCCCTCCCTTACATCATAAGGATATTGCAAGTCACCCCAGAGTTCCATAATCATAAGGACGCCAAAGGCCAAGTTCCTTTGTAAGGTGATGGAACTCTGAGGTTACTTGCAACATCCTTATTATGTATGCCACGGGCTACTTTATCCCAAATAATACATGGTCATTCCATCACCTTTCCCACAAACCACTTAAAACCTGGGTGCATAGCTCATTTATATGAAAGAGCAAGAATGTTTGCAAACATGAAGAATGAAAATTAAACCTCTAGTGCAAAATTAAACATATCAAAAAGCTGTTAGTTATTTGTTGCAAACGGATATTAGAAGCAGTTCAATAAATGTTATTTAAAAAAAAAAAAAGCTGCACGAGCTCGGCATGTGTAGAAACTTGAAGAAAGAGTCTAGCTTTTCCCTATCTAAGGAGTGCAAAATAATAAACATGTTCTCTCTGCTTGTCATTGTAAGTTAAAAAATAGAGCGGAAAAGCAAAGTTCTGTTTTAGTTGCTTTAAAAAGCTGCTTTAATTATGCTGCATGGCCTGCATTTCCCCTCGGCTGCTGGCTCTGGCAGCAGGCATTGTGATGTCACAATTCGACTGTAATAGCTTATGATAGTCGAGTTCTGATATCTTTTCTTTATAATCGGTGACTGGATGTGTCACATGTTGCCGATTATAAAGAACTTAGATACTGGCATTTATGCAGGGATTACAGAATGCCATGTATTATATATGCTTTCATAAAAAGAATTATGTTTGAGAGCTTAAGCAAGAATGCAGTTTGATTAAAATCCGACCCTGAGAAAAAAATCACTAGGCCCTCAATACATCTGAGCTAAGAACACAACATTGATATTCCCACACCTGAAATTACAGCGAGTGCAGTATTCCCTCATCTTTTGTATTTCACAAATTGTAAGGCACTCTGGTTTTCAGCTGAATTGGGCATTATGGCCCATTTATAAGGTGGGTCGCAGTGATCTAGATAGCTCTATAGGCTAGCTCAACACTGGTTCCAGAGTACGGAAGGGAAAAATTCTAGGTCTCTCTGCACTGTTCACAAAGCTTACTGGTCCCAGAATGTATGTAGAAGTTGGCTCCTCCCTATGTCGAAGCTCGAACCACACAATTAATGACTTCATGTTTGATTACCCAACAAATCTTTGAGCACGTGAAGCATGTATGGAAATCCCTAGAGGTACAAAGCTCCGGCCTGAGGAACACCCTTAAAACAGCATGAGAGTGGACCCTAACCACAAATTGTAAAGGAACCACCTGAAACCTGAGGATTTCAACTTGCAATTGAACTCACAACAGGAATGATGATGAAGAATATCAGTAAAGATTTCTACCTCACCCAACTAACTGTATTGTAGTATGCCCATCCTTGCATGATGTGGACACTTTGTTAAAAAATGACAACACTCTGAAGTAAACAAAATGCAACACTCAACACTTTATAAAACAGGTATATAATTAAATACTCACATTTGGTTTTGAAGGGCTACCTGTCATTATTTTCCCTACTTTCAAGATCACTAAAACCCTAGGATACAATGGGTAAATTCACAATTTGTATGGTATTGGAAGACCTGGAATGGGAAAAAGATGAGGGGTGCAGAATTGTCAATATGCACTAACCGTGCAATCCAGGCCCAACAGGGGTGATGGGAGCATCCACAATTCTTGAGATCCACAGCCAACGTCACACAATTACTGTGAAGGTTACCTGAGGAAATGGGACAGTAAAGAGAAGCAGAGACACTGGATATCATCACGCGACCTCATTACACAGTTGGGCTTGGTCAACTCTACAAGAGTATTGATATCTAAAAACAAGAGAAGGTTTTTAAAATGGCTATAATTGTCACTCTGGCAATTAGCTTATGATATTGTATTTCCCGTCCTCTATACAGGAATGAAATGTGATATTTCTCCTAAGATGTAACATTTGTAAATTTGATATTGTAAGTGTGAAGAGCACGCTGTGTTATTGAACGTTGCTTGCTAAAGAGAGCTACTTTCAATATATAATGCAATAACTTTCCGTAGTTCAGGTTAAATTCAATTTAACAGGTTTCTAACTCTAATATGAAAACAAGTAATTGATATAATATGGTTCCTGTGAGAAATTGGGTTTTTGGTTGACTGGAGTGTGAGCCCTGGTCAAGCAACAGCCACAGTCCCTTGCTGGGTGAACCACAAAAAGTCACTAAAACCTGCGCTTAACTCTGGGTAGTTTGGCACAAAAAGCAGTCAGGCTTAACTTAGAGGCAATGTGTTAAGTATTTTTGCAGCAAACAAACAGTGATAAAGAAAAATCCCAAACCAATTTAGAAACACAATACATTTTAATACATTATTTGACACCAAAATGACAAAAATCCAATCAATAGAACCGGAGTTATGAATTGTTAAAGTTCAAGGTTCAAAATAGCATAAAAGATCAAAGCGCCAACTGCGGACATCTAGTCATGCAAGAACGGGTCAAAGTAAGGCCAACCGGAATGGAATGCAGTTCGGATACAAGAAGTGGATTGGGCCCGGTCAGCGTGTACCTTCAGACTAAGAAACATTTCTGAAGAAAAATGTCTGAGAAAGTAAAGTTCAATGGGAACAAGCTGCAGGGAATGCCTGAGGAGGGAGCGTCATTGTCGGATGGCCTTCAGTCGAAGTCGCAATGAAGATTTCTATGTTCAGACTTAGTCACCGAAATGGAAGTAAAAAAACTCCAGCAGGACAAAGCAGAAAGCTGTAGCCAAAGACAGTTACATGAGGTCAGATACCCCCTTGGCGAAGAACTGATGAAATGGATTTGCTGTTGTGGGGAAGAACGTAGCGGGAGAAGCCGCGAAGTCAATCTGACCAATGATGCACCCCGGGCGGATAGGCAAGCAGGTTAGTCCCAGTCTCCTCCTGGTTCTCAGAGCACGTTTTGGCCAAATTGTTTCTAAATCCTCAGTTTTGGAAAATGGCCATCTGGACAAATTAATCAGCACAACCAAGGGTCAAGGTCTGATGGGACACCTCTTAGGGTTTCAGGACTCACCCGGGCTGGATCCAGGTGCAGGTTCAAGATGGTGGAGCCTGTTATTTCCCTGTGGCTCTGAACAGGAGGCCACTAAATTAGCCCTTGTAGTCACTTCTGATAGTCCTAGGTGCAGGTGTAGATGCAGGGCTCAACAGCAGGCCTGGCCTCTGAGGGCTCAAGGCAGGCTCGAGGCAGCAGGACAGTCCTTCCAGGTACAGCAGTCGTCTGGCAGAGTGCACAGCGGGTCACAGCAGCAGGTAGTCCTCTGATAGTTCTTCCACAGGTCCAGTAGTGAACTGAATAGGTCCTTCTGTTATAAACTGGTGGCTGGGTTCTGGAAAGTGGGAGAAGCTTCTAGACAGTGCCTTTGAAGTGCATGGAATTTCCCATTTCCCCCGCCATGGCACCAAACTGGCTGAAGTGACAATGCAGGGTTGTTAGGCCCTTTGTGTGAAGGCAGAGCAAAGGCTGTTCAGGTGTAAGTGGGGCTGTGCTCAGCTCCGCCACCCCCCCCCTCCTGTGAGCAGATGGTCCACTCAGGCCCACCTAATCACTCTATTGTGTGGCTGTCTGTGAGGAATTCACAAAGGCTAACTTTCAGTTACACCTAGTAATGTGACCCAGGTCAGGCTATAGGCACGAAAAGGATAAGGGCAGAAAAATGGCAACTTTCAAAAGTGGAATTTTTAAAATTGTGATCAAAAACCCGACTTCACCACTAAATAGGGCTTTCCACCCCTATTTTTTAACATCTGATAATTTCTAAGGCACAGATGGGAAATATTTAATCTGCCCAGTGATGCTAAGATGGAATTTCTGTTTTTATGTAACCATGATTATGTGATGCATTCATTTGAAATTTGAGTATTGCCATCCACACATTGGGGCCGATTCCGATTCGGGCCGGAATTCTCTCCGACCGAGCCGGACCCGGAGAGAATTCTGACCGAATCGGACCCTAGCAGTCCGACCGAACGAGTACGATGCGTTCGCATGCCATCGGACTCGATTCGGTCGGACTCCCATTGAAGTCAATGGGAGCCGGTCGTACGACGCGTACGCGGGCTCCCATTGACTCAATGGGTGAGAGGCGGTCAAGGGCGCCCCCTACAGCATGTACGCGTCCATGCGCATCGCTGCGTACATGCACAGGTAGGGGGGACCCATGGGTCCCCCCTGTGTGCGACTCGCGCGCCTACGCGTACAGGGGGGTCCGACGCGGACCCCCAAATTCCGTCTCCGACAGCTTTTTCGAGCCGGACGGCGTGAGTCGACCGGAGTGGTCGCGGCGCGCATCGTACTTACCTGGCCGGGAAACGTCTCCATAGCGCGGTGCGAGTCGTGTCCATGCGAGTCGGTCGGAGCGTGTTGGAGCCGCGTTCGAGTCGGTCGGAGATTTCGCGGGTGCCTGCATCGTACTCGCTCGGCCGGACCCGCGTACGATTCGGTCGGGAAACAGGGCTCCGAATCGGATCCGGTAAATCCGAATCCGATTCGGAGCACTACCGGCCGAGATCGGAATCGGCCCCAAAGTCTATAAAATCTTACAATATGATTGGGCAGGCAAACGTGAGGGAGGTTTATCGGTTAATGTAATGAGCAATGTCCATGATGTCATGAGCTGTGTTACCATTCATGAGATCATTATGTTCTGTATTGGAATCTTAGGAGTCACTTGACTGAGCAACGGCTGTTGCCTGTGAGCAGTTGCCAGTACAAGAAGCTCCTCCAGAGCGGACTCTATCTTACTGATTAAATCTTCATTATTGGCAACCTGACGCGAGTAAACACTTCAATTTGTTTGATGACGCGCTGAAGGTATTAGAGAATGCAGAATTCAAAATTTGCGAACATACGTGACAAGAATTTTCAATTCTATTAAGGACACGGAGGCGAGGATTATGCTTCTCATTTCTTTAGTGGTAAATTTCTCAGCAGCCAATAAGATTACAGAAAAAACAAATACTACAATACCCATGAACACACAGAGTATCACATGATAAACCATAGAGAGTATCCAATATATAAGCTGCAGATGAGAATACAACATCCTCTTACTTTGGCAAAATAAATAAACAGTTAAGTCCATGAACAACAGCATGACATCTGAGAACCATCTGGAACCGAGAAGAACCTCTTCTGGCAGAGAAAAACCAGCAGCCCAACGGGACTCCATACGCTAGACTTGGTTCCTGAACCAACGTGACACTTTGACTGGCGTGAGGACGCAAAGAGTTTCCACGATCGATGACCAACGTGCTTTACTTGAGATCAGAGCCTGAAATGAAAAAGATAGGACCGTAACATCTTACTCCCTCATATATTTCATCAATACATCAGCAAGGGAAGGGAAAAAACATAGGAACATATATGCAGTATGAAAATACTCAAAGTTAGACAATGCAAATCACAATATGCAATACATAACCGTGGGTGGGATAATCCTCGCCTCCGTGTCCTTAATAGAATTGAAAATTCTTGTCACGTATGTTCGCAAATTTTGAATTCTTTGTCAGGACCGGAGGCTCCGATTATGCTTGTTTAAAGCTGATCCACCACAACTGATGCCACATCCACAATAGGCTTATAGTAAAAAGACTTAAACATTGAGACAGATGACCAATCAACTGCGTTCATAATATCTGCTAAGCTGACCCCCATAGAGAAAGCCTTAGAAGCCATAGCTCCACGAGCTGAATGTGCATCAAATTTCGAAACATCGATACCTGCTTCGCCCATGAGCCAGCGCACCCATCTAGACAAGGTAGCTGGGGTCACTGGGCGAAAAGGTTTCTGTAAAGCGATTAACAATTGACCCCTCATATCTTGACGAAATTCAGCTGTACTTACCTCATAATCTTTGATACACTGTACTACACACAGTTTAGGATTATTAGGAAAAGCCGGGAAAGCAATAGTAGCGGTATTACACTTAGTACGTCTGGTAATTACAAAAGTAACACCCTCTGGTGAAAACCTACGACCCGCTAGATCCAGCGCACGGATATCTGAAACCCGTTTGCAGGACACTAGACAGAGCAGGATAGTCAGTTTTGCAGAAAGCTGTTTTCGTGACAGATACTTATTGGAGGGCGTTGCCTCCAAGAATCTCAAAACAGAGGACAAATCCCATAACTCTGAATATTTGGGACAAGGGGGTTTGACCAACCGGATACCTCTGAGTAGTTTGCATATCAAAGGATGCTCACCAGCCGGTTTGCCATCCACTGACACGTGACCTGCTGAGATGGCGGACCGAAAATTATTCACCGTTCTATAGGCAAGGCCGGAAGATGCGATGGAAGCAAGAAAGTTTACAATAAAGGAGACATCTGCTGTAGCGGGATCCACTTCCCGTTGAGAGCACCAACTACACCATTGTTTCCAAGCTGAAGAATATCGCTTGTGTGTGTTGGATGACCATGCTTCGCTGATAAATCTGTCAGCGTCTCGCGAATGGCCTGGGATCTTCCATCTGTCCCTGAAACCCGCCATGCTACCAGAAGGAGTTGCCCTGATTCTATCAAAGGATGCAGGGTTTTCAGAGGGTCCAGCAACAGGTTCCACTTCTGGGGAAGGAGGAGCGGCACTGCACAAAGCATCTCCAGAAGCCCTGGGAACCATGCCTGTACTCTCCATAGCGGAGTGATCAGAATCAACTCTGACTGATAACATTTGGTCCGTGCCAGAACCCTGGGAATCATCACAAATGGCGGGAAGGCATAACATAGAGACGACGGCCAATCCTGAAGAAACGCATCCGTGGCCAGAGCCTCCGGATCCGGACGCCAGCTGTAAAATGCTGGAATTTGCCTGTTGAGGCATGAAGCGAACAGGTCTATGTGGCAGGGTCCCCAAAGGTGATTCAGCGACTGGAAAATCCGTGGATGGAGTCTCCAGTCACTAAAATCCCGTAGGTGACAAGAGTGCCAGTCGGCAATTTCGTTGTTGCAGCCCGGAAGATACTCCGCTACCACTGAGATCTTGTTCTGAAGGCAAAAGTGCCAAAAATCCTTGGCAATTTCCGCTAGAATCCGGGACTTTGTCCCCCCAACTTGTTCACATAGCGTACTGCTGACACATTGTCCATGCGAAGCAGAATGCAACAGTTCGTCTTGCGGGGGAGAGACAGCGAATCGCAAAGGAGCCCGCCAGAAGTTCCAGGCAGTTGATATGTAGACTCAATTCCTCCTGTGACCAACGGCTGCCTGTGGATATCTGACCGCAATGGGCTCTCCAACCCCACCGACTGGCGTCGGATTCTATCACTACTTCCGGGGTAGATCCGAAGAGGGATCGACCATTCCAGGCCTCCATGTGGTCCAGCCACCACAACATTTCCAACCTCGCCTCCTCTGAAAGAGGAATCTGATCTGAGTAACCAAGACCTTTCTGGAGATGTCGAATCTTGAGCCGTTGAAGAGCCCGGTAGTGCAGGGGACCCGGGAAGATCGCTTGGCTTGAGGAAGCTAACAGTCCTACGATCCGGGCTACAGATCTCAATGACACAATCTGCTTGAGCAAAATCGACCTCAACTCTCTCTTGATAGACCTGATTTTCTGGGTGGGCAAGAGGAGTTGACAACTTTGGGAGTTGATCAGAAAACCCAGGAACTCGATCGACTGAGATGGAACTAAGACCGATTTCTGTGGATTTACAAGAAAACCGAGACACTGCAAAAGATTTATTGTCCATTCTAGATGGGTCATTACAAGAAGAGGACAACGAGCCATGATGAGAATGTCATCCAAGTAAATAATCAGACGAACACCAGGGTGCTGACGAGAGGCCGAAGGGAAGGACTCTGTACTAGTACCAAACTCCCTGCCATTGGAACTGGAGAAAGCGCCGGTGAGGTTTGTAAATGGGAACAGACAGATAAGCATCTTTCAGATCCAGACGGACCATCCAGTCCCCCTCCTGAAGGAGGTCGCGTAGAAGATGAATCCCCTCCATCTTGAAATGCCGATATACTACCCATCCATTGAAATCCTTTAGATTTAAAACTAGCCTGGATACTCTCCCCTTCTTCTGTACTAGGAAGATGCTGTTGATGAAGCCGAGACAAGTCGAGACCACTATGGCCCCTTTCCGAAGGAGAGAATCTATTTCGTTGGAGATGAAAATCTGATCTTGATGGGAAAAATACATTGGATGTGGAGACAAAACCTGATTGGGGAATTGTAAAACTCTATCTTGTACCCCTGCACTGTCTCTAAGATCCATCCATCCTGCGAGATCTTTTGCCAATTGTGGTGAAAACCCTGTATCCTTCCCCCCAACATCACTTCAGTTCATGGAATCAATCTCACCTGAAGTTGCGGCATCTTGTTGCCCGCCTTGGTTACTTCCATATCTGCCTTTCCTGAACCTGTTCTTGGCTCGACGGGTCGGATAGAAGGAGGAGGAATTGTTATAACTGGACTCCTGATAACCTCCTCGATGTGGTTGGTACTTACCACGCAGGGCGCCTTGGTGGAAACCACGGCCGAACGACCGCCCACGATATTGTCCGGCTCTGCCAAAAACCGGTCGGAAAGCTCTTTTAAGTGATCCCTGCGCTTTGTCCAAACCACTAAAAGTGGCTACAAACTTCGTCAGCTCCTTAAGAAAAGGCTGGCCGAAGAGGAGACCTTGAGCCAAAGGACCGGACTCAGAAGAGGAGAGCTCTGCCAATTTTGGGTCGAGCTTCAAAAGAATGGAGCGACGGCGTTCACTAGACATAGCGTAGTTCGCGTTTCCCAATTGACAGATCGCCCTTTGCGCCCATCAAATCAGTTCCTCTGGGTCAATCGCTGTTGCAGATTCCTTGGCACGAAAACCCAGCTCCAAAATCTTCGTGAGGGGACCCGTTAAATCTAAGAGTTTATCCTGACAAGACCTCCATGCTTGATCTATACCCTTTTTAGGATCCTTAGAGTATTTTTTAAGATAGGTGAGCATGGAGGGATCCACCTCTGGCGTATCTGCCACCTTATCAGCCAAGTCTGGGCGAGGGCATTCTGAACGAAGCCGCGCTCTAACGTCCTTATCAAAAGCCTGCCTAAGGTGAGACTGAACATATTCAGCGACCTCAGGAGGCGGAAGCCAAGCGGAGGAATTAGGATGAACTATCTCCGTTGGTTCAAAGGTGAGTAGTTTAGGATGAGATGGTGCGTCTACATAATGCTCTTTCCTCAGTTTCTTGGCGGGCCTAGGGGACTCTTCCTGCTCAGAAGCCATGTCTGAGGAAGTATCATCATCATCCCCTTGAGGAGACTCTGAAGTAGGTGTTTTCTTAGAAGACGTGCCATAATCATGGTCTTTAGCCATGGCGGTGGCCAGTCTGGCAAAGTCCGCCGCATGGGGATTCTTGGACCCCTTCCCACTGGCGGAAGGATGACTGCCAGAGCCGGGAAGCCAACCCTGCTGAAAGGCGTAAGTACAAGGGTGACGCTTCAGTGGCTCAATGGCCCTGACCAGAGCCTTATTAACGGAGTGTTGTACTCCAGCATCTAAAGCTTCAACAAGCTCCTGTTCCATGGACCCAGCGGGTTCGTCATCAACATAGTCCTCCTCAAAATAGAAGTCAGACATATTGTCACACTAAAGTGACACACTTTCCCACAGGAGGTCTGCCCGTAATACACAGGAAGGGCCGATTTGTGCAGACAATAACTGCAAACACTTGCAACAGCAAGTTAATAAGGGGGAGTGGAGAAAAACCCCAGGCAAGCCAACGCACAGAAGAAGAAAAAAGAGAGGAGAAATTATCTGTGCATATACTCAATAAAATGTGGAGGGAGGGCTTGCCAAAATCCACTCTAGGCAAAGCCTATGCATCAATTATCCAGCCCCAATCTACCAAAATAAACAGGGCGTCGCTGGGAGCCTGGCACGAGCAAATGGGGAAAAGAGCAAGTCAAGCGCTGCTCCCGCATTCGTTTAAACCCGTATTGTAAACAAATGCATGCAAAAACGGGTAAAATGGCCGCTGCGCATGCGCGGAATGGGCCACCCGTAAAGCCAGAAGGACTACGCGTCCAAAAGACGCGCGTCCCCGCTCCCACAATCTCCCACTCCACAACTTCAAGACATGGGCACAGCAGGAGCCCGGTCGGGGAGGTAGAACGCTCCTGAACACAAGCGGCGAAAGCGGCACAATAAACAAAAGGAAAGCAACCGCATATCGCGGTGAAATCCCACACACAATACGCGGTATGCATCCTAGGGAAAAACAAAGAACAATGGCAAATGCGAAGAAACTGACAATACGAAACTGCGTCAAAGTGGGAATGAGCAGACAAGCAAAACGCTCTATGTGCCAGCAATAACGCAACAATCATGGAACAAAGCACACATTACCAAAACTGTAAGGCACTGAACCGGCTGCTAAGCAGCAAGGAAACATAGCGTAATTACAAAGACGCGCTACGCGCCACCAAATATACTTTATACATGTACTAGAGTCATAAAATAAATGAGAAAAGAGAACCAACGGCGGACTCCAAAAGCCGCACCTCCTCGATGTGTTCCCCAGGTGATAGATTAATAATATAATAAGAATCGGTGTGCACAATCAGCTCCGGCACCCGCCGTTGTGGGATGCCAACTGCTAAGCAGATATAAGGTACTTTGAGAACACTGGGGCGGTGCACTACCAGGTGAGTATGATGTTAATAAAGAAGCTTGTTCAATGTCTTTGTTGCAAAAATATAAGTCTTTATTTCAAACAGTCCATGCAAAGCATCAGCCAACACGTTTCGTTCAATTGATGAACTTCGTCATGGCAAGTGTGAAGATTGGCAAGTAATGGCGAACAGTGCTTCGTTGCGGAGAGGTTCTTATGGCTCAATCTGGTCCGGTTCCTGGTTGAAGATGAAAGCCAGGTTTATCGGTCTTAGGGCATGAGTCGAGACGAAGTTGCGCCTGACTGCAGGAACAATAAGGGGGCTCTTATCAAGGAGGTCCACGCAACTGACACAGTCCTAAGACCGATAAACCTGGCTTTCATCTTCAACCAGGGCCCAGACCACAGGAAAAGAAAGGCCTTTCCATGGCAGCGAGGCCGCCATGGAAAGGCTGGCGGGGATTGGGTTCGGGGGCCCGTTGCGAGCCCCCCTTGTGTCAGGGGGAGGTGGGGTGCACTTGGGGGGTACCTATGGTACCCCCCTACATTTCACTGCACCAAGTGGCAGGCACCATGTGGTGCTTGCCATGTGGTGCAGTGAACTGCTAGACATGCGATTTTAACATCGTGGCGGGTGCTGCTGTCAGCAGCACCCGCCGCAATGTTAAATTTCAGAATGCGACCGCCATGGTGGTGGTGGTGCAGACTCAGGTCCGCCCGCCATCCTAATGAGCCCCTTAGGGCCATCCTAATGAGCCCATTAGGGCTCATTAGGATGGCGGGCGGACCTGAGTCCGCCTGCCATCCTTGCGGTGTGTGGACTGCCCGCCAGACATGCGGCGGTCCCGCACCACGAATTAGGATGCGACCACCACCATGGCGGTCGCATTCTGAAATTTAACATTGCGGCGGGTGCTGCTGACAGCAGCACCCGCCGCGATGTTAAAATCGCATATCTAGCATTTCACTGCACCACATGGCAGGCACCACACGGTGCAGTGAAATGTAGGGGGGTACCATAGGTACCCCCCAAGTGCACCCCACCTCCCCCCGACACAAGGGGGGGCCGCAACAGGCCCCCGAACCGAATCCCCGCCAGCCTTTCCATGGCGGCGAGGCCGCCATGGAAAGGCCTTTCTTTTCCCACATCCTAATATGGCTGACGGTGCCTGCTAGGCACTGCCACCATATTAGTGGCCCTGCTCCGCCCGGCTGGCAATCGGTGCGATTGCCACCGGCGGAAAAGCGGCGGATGGACTTTGCGTCCGCCACGATACCCACCGCCATCCTAATATGGCTGTGGGTAAATCTCATTGCGATGGCGGAACGATCGCCACCGCCGACCCGGCGGTGGCGATCGTTCCACCATCGTAATGAGTCCCTAAGTTCGTATACTTGTAGGTTTATTTCAGTACCAATTTTATGTTTATATTCTTTTGTTTTTGTTTTGGGGTGCTTATGTTTGATTTATTGTTGTTTGAAATTGTAGAGGTGTGGTGTTGCTAGGGTAGAATGTCAATTGTTTCCCTCGTGAAGATATATGTAAGTTCTGTTTGGAATGTATAGGCAAGGAGTAGCAGTTGCAGCTGACTTCATGCGCGAAGGACGTGCTCCCTGCTCTCCCCTCAACTGTCTGAAATAAACTTAATTTAAGGAAGAAATATTTGTGGAGCACTTACTACAAATTTGGCAACAAACTGTGGAGAGTTACCTGCACCTTGTCTGTCCAGAGCAGTCCTGTGGACGGAATCGGAGTCTTTGTCACAAGTTACAGTGAGGTGAGGGGAGAACGATCAAGTGTGGATGACAGACAGTTTCACTGTGTTCCGCTTACATGGTGTCTGGCCTGCAGTGTTCCTCTGTGATTTGGGGTACATGGTCGTAAGAGTGCTGAATGCGTGGGGAGAAGCTGTGCGCGAATAATGTTGGAGGCTGTGCAAGGACCTGCACGTGTGCTGCAGCGTGTGAAGGAATCGCGATTCTGTAACGTGCAGCAAGCATCACTCAAGCTGCAACATCAGTGCGCTGCATGCTTACCACAGGATATATCAGTGCCAGGACATTGGAGGCCATTTTGAAACAAGGTGTGCTTCAAAGGTTTCGGGTATATGCTCACCACAGTGTGTTTCATCTGCATCAAGACATTGGCGGCCATTTTGAAGCAAGTTGTGCCTCAAGAGACAGTGATACGCACACCACAGCATGTTACCTCTGGTTGTCTTGGCAATAAGCCCATCACGTCATGTATTTTGCGGTGATACACACACCAATGTGTGTTGTCGTAGAACAATATTTGAAGAATTTCGGTGACACACACATCCTATACCAAGATATCTAGAGACGTCGGACAAGATTTACAGTGAGACGCACACCTATCATCGTGCAGTGGTAATTACACCTTGTCACTCATGTGTTACGGTGATACGCACACCGATCAACCATATTATTTAATAAGCTTTTCAAGGTAAATTCATAAGAAACTCACATTGTGGACTTCTTTTGTACTTTTTAGTTGATCATTCGTACATCCACGGGAACAGTGAAGGACTGGAGAAATAAATAGAGTGGTTTTAACCAAAACACCATAGTACTGCCATAGTATTTTTAGTATAAAAAGTCAAGTATTAATAAAAAATAAAAACAGTATGTGTGCTCAAACCTTTTCACTTACCCCACCATTGCCCTTTTTACCATGCCCAGGCGAACCTCAGATGAAATGGCCTGAATGCAAAGAATATTTTTTTAAATTATATTTCAGCCATAGAGGAAGAAGGACCTGATTATTTTTTATCTTCTAGGATAAAGAAAATCCTTTTACACAGCTAGTGTAAGTGGGGAGCGAGATGTCTTTATAAATGCATTAGATAATGTAGATTTTCCACAGCCTGATGAGCAGAAAATCTGGATTTTTATTAAGGACACGGAGGCTAAGATTAAGCAATCTCCTTTTATTGCCAGCTCACACAGCAGCAACAATCAACAAGAATTTAGAACTTTGAAAACATTCTAATCCTCTATATAGTCCAGCAACAGGCAGCCATCTTCCTTCTTTTATTGCTGCTGCTCACAAGATAAGTAATCTTTACTCTCTCTCCTAAAATTACCTTTATATCTGCTATTACTGCCATAGCTATGATTATTTATATGTGTACTTAGATCTTATTAGATCATTTGCGCTATATTATTGCTAAGGTATGCCTGCGAAATGTTAACTTATTGACCCTAGGTTTTAACACCTTTCCGCTTTTTCTACTCTATAAGCTTTGAGCCGCTTCCCTTATTGCGCTTGCCACGCCGTTTTCCCCTGCCTCGTAACCCGAAATGCACTTCTCTGGTCTTTAAGAGGCAACAAATACTGGCCCATCACCGCCAAGCGCTCCACATTCAAACGACGCACCGGGGCCTCGCTCACACCAGCGCAGCCCGCGTGCTCTGTTTCTGCCTCAATGCGACTCACGCGACCTGCTCTAAGCTGCCGGCGCCTACGCGAGCCTGAGTTTAATTAAAAGGCCGCTTACGCGTCTGCTTCCAAACTGCCGACGCGTACGCCAGCCCAAATTTTATTAAAAAGGAGACCGCTTGCCGCATTCGAGCTCCTCCACGCTTTCCCCTCAAAACCGCTTCCCCGGAACACCATAATCTTCGTCTCCTTCCCGGTGAGGCCGCAAATACCAACGCGACCACACCGGGACCATTTACTAAACACAAACAATAAATGAGGAAGTGAAGCCTCGACTTAAAAATTAGAGGAAAGGCATACCAAGCACCTCACCACATCGTTCATTTCAAGCTGTGAACAACAGTTACAACGAAGGAGAGCATCGTTTAACTCCAGCTGCCCCCCTGCTGACCAAATATTTAACCTAATCCTACTAAATAGGGATTTAAACTCCTAAATATTTTTATACAGTTACTGTCCACATAATCATTACCTAATAGTTAATGTAGTTATTTAAAAAAAAAAAGAGAATGTCTGAACAACAGTTAGATTCCTTAGTCAAGGGCAAATTAGAGGAATTAGTTAATAGGGCTTTAGGCAAATTAATGGGGTCGCTGGATGACACCATCAATAAAAAACTAGAAACCCTTTCAAACAACCAAGTAAGTGACCAACCCGGATGCTCTTCCTGGCCTGACAAATCTCACAAAAAAAGGCCATCAGGTGACCACCCTCATAAAAAGTCAAAGAAATCTAAAGGGATCATTGAGGGTCTACCGGATGACGCCGGTGATGGACTTAGTGTGTTCGATACTGTGGATGGGCATGAGAGAGGCCCGGTTGTCCCAATATCAAGTGAATCTGATGACGACCAGACATACGAGCCAGAACTTGAATTGTCCTGCTCTTCAGAGTTCGACTCTGATTACGGAGACTCGCCCACGACTAAAAAAGGGACATCTGATGAGGCATCAAAGGCCTCCGGGTCTAAGATGGGGATTCTTGACTCACTTGGGGACAATATGTTTGATCCCCTCCTGATAAAACATCCCCTGTCACCTGAATGGACCCCCTCTCAGCATGTGGCTGAATATATTACCTTCAGGTTGAGAAGGGAGATCCCTAAAGAAGTGAGGTCTTGTTTACGATCGGAATTCCCTCGCCCATCCCTCCCTGACAAGATAACCGTACCGCCCGAACTCGACCCAGAGGTCATTTCATTCATCAATAAAGGGGGAAAAGACCCGAGAAGAGGCCTAGACAGAGGCTTAAAGTCCTGCCAGGACAGACTCCTAGACATTACTGGGCCCCTCACCAAAATCTTTGAGATGGCCGAGACGGCTTACCTAAACGAAACTCAGGTCGACCCAAAAGAACTGCGAGAGTGGGCGCAGAGAGCTGTTTGCCTCCTCGGAAACGCAAACACGGCTCTTTCGAACGAAAGAAGGAAAAGCATCCTCTTGGAACTCGACCCCAAACTAACAGAGCTTGCTAATAAAGAAGGGGGACCTTCTTCCCAGGGCCAACTTTTTGGCGATGACTTCATAAAAGAGATGGCGAAATATGTGGGGATCTTCAGCTCTATACAGAAGTCTCAAAAGGAGATAAGAAAGGTGTTTCACGATAGAGTTTTTGCACGGGTGGGCGAACAAGGGGTCAGTTCCCCGGCCGGGCTATACCTTCCTCAAGACCCTACATGGCCCGAGGCAATAGGTCCTTCCAACAAACCTATGGCTCCTACTCTAACTTCTACCCTCAAAGACAGAGAGGGCGCTTCCGAAACACCAGAGGTGACAGAAGACAGAAAAACTTCTCATCAGGAAGGTCATATAAAAGACCTTTCAGATTACCCTATAAAGGTGGGAGGGAGACTAGCCCAATTTTGTGGAAATTGGAACTTAGTGACACAAGACCCTTGGGTACTGCAAATGGCCAGGGGATACCGGATAGAATTCACAGACACACCCTTTCAAGACAAAATCCCAAGGGAAATCAACTTTTCTCAAGAACACTCAAAATTGGTAACAAAGGAGGTACAAGACCTATTGGCGAAAGGTGCCATCAGAGAGGCAACCGATCCAGGGGGTGGTTTTATCAGCAACATCTTTCTGGTGCAGAAAAAGAACAAAGAGATGAGACCAGTCATAAACCTCAAAGACTTAAACGAATGGGTGGTCTACCAACACTTCAAAATGGAGGGGATATATCTATTAAGAGACATCCTAAGGAACAGGGACTGGCTAACAAGACTAGATCTCAAGGACGCCTACCTTACTATCCCCATCTGGCCTCCACATCAAAAATACCTCCGCTTCACATGGCTAAACAAAGTATGGGAGTTCTCCAGCCTCCCGTTTGGACTATCCTCAGCACCTTGGTGCTTCACAAAGGTACTCTGTCCGGTAGCAGCCTGGCTCAGGGCAAAAGGCGTATGATTAATTATATACCTAGACGACATCCTAATAATGGGTCAGTCCAAGGCCATTGTATCCCTGCACACTCAGTGGGCAATAGAGATCTTAGAGAAACTAGGATTTGTAGTAAACCTAAAAAAGTCATGCCTAACTCCAGCACACGACACTCAGTTCCTGGGCTTCATCGTAGACACCCTGCACACAGAACTACGCTTACCCAAAGAAAAGCTGAAAAAGTTACGAAAGGAAATAAAAAAGGTCTTATCAGAAAAGATTATTACAGTAAAGAGTTTAGCAAGAATCCTGGGTCTCCTATCCTCAACCATCCAAGCCATATTCCCGGGCCCACTCTACTATCGAGCCCTCCAAAGACTAAAAAAGAGATACCTTCGCATAAATCAATCCTACTCTCAAACTTTGTCCCTAGATCAGGACTCAAGGGAGGAATTAGAATGGTGGCTCAAGAACGCACAAGTGTGGAACGGGAGGGCAATCTTCGGGGAGGAACCTGAAATGGTGATAGATTCAGATGCAAGCCTAGAGGGTTGGCGAGCGAGATGCGGAAGTTCTTCCACAGGGGGACGTTGGTCAGACAAAGAGAGGAACATGCACATCAACTGCTTGGAACTCTTAGCGGGCTCCTTTGCAGTCCGCAGTTTCACTCAAGAAAAGATAAAATGTTGTGTAATGCTTTGCATGGACAACATTTCAGCAGTCCAATATGCGAGCAAGATGGGAGGACCACATTTCAAAGACTTAGCGGACCTAGCGAAGGACTTTTGGGGTTATTGTTTGAGCAAAGGAATTTCAGTTGTTGCACAACACATTCCTGGTTTGATCAATGGAGTAGCAGACTGGTTCTCCAGGAACTTCAGAGACTCCAGTAACTGGAGACTGAACTGGGAGATATTCCTACACATCAAACACATATGGGGTCCTTTCAACATAGATCTCTTTGCAGACAGATTGAATACTCAACTGACACAGTTTTTCAGCTGGAAACCAGACCCTCAAGCAGCTGGGGTGGACGCCTTCCTACAGGACTGGAGAGGTCTAAGGCCATATGCCTTCCCACCATTTGCCATGCTACCCAGATTCCTCTTACAAACACGCAGATTCAAGGAAACAGTAGTAGTGGTAACTCCACTTTGGAGGTCCCAGGCGTGGTTTCCTGTAATTTTGGAAATGTCAGTAGACTTCCCCTTACTAATATCCCATTTCAAGACCCTAGTTCTAGGCCCTCGAGGGGAAATCCATCCTCTGATAGAAGAACGCTCCCTCACACTGATGGCATGGAAGATTTCCGGAGACAATGGGAAATCCCTGGCCTTTCACCAGATGCTTTCAGACTCATATCTGAGTCATGGGCATCCGGCACGAGAAAGGCATATAGACTGGCATGGAATAAATGGATTTGTTTGTGTGTTCAATGGGGTATCAATCCCATTTCAACTGATGTAGTCCATGTAATAAATTACCTAACAGAATTATTTGAGTCAGGTTTATCTTTTAGGACGGTAAACGTATATAGATCAGCCATTTCTGCCGGTCATTGTGTGAGCTGGCAATAAAAGGAGATTGTATAATCTTAGCCTCCTTGTCGTGCCATAAAATCCGGATGCGTACTACCAACCAGTAGTTTGTGGAGCGATCGACAGGTTAAATTTTTTGGGAAATTCAAACCTGTTCAGGATTATGTTTTAGCCCTTAAGAAACTTGCCATTTCTTGTATATTTGGCACATTAAACGACAAATTCATTCGCGATCAGATTATCATACATACTAATGATTCTAACCTACAGGTTGTGGGTTTGTGGTGATTCCTCCCTTAAGGACATAATTGCGAAAGCAGCAAATGTCAGTACTAGTATTCTTAATGTTTCTAAAGAAAAATAAACTGTGTGTAAAATTTCAGGGGCACATGGTAAAAAAACAAAAGAAGGAGGAGACGAAAAGAAGAAGTTTAAAGGGCCATATAAAGGGTGCACAGACATAATATCGAGTTTTTAATCTCCAAGTACAAAAATATCGAGTTGGAAATATCGAAGGGACAGAATATCGACATCAAGAATATCGGTGACCAGAATATCAACATGAAGGTAAGAAATATCGTTTTCATAAATATCGAAGTCAGTAATATCGTTTGTAAAAATATCGTTGTTAATAATATCGATGTTTATATTAGTGTTATGTATTATAGTATGTATTTTAAATGTATGTGTTCTATATTTTTGGTTAAGTATTGTATTTTTTTTAATATATGTATTACATTTTTAGAAGTTATTAATTTTTTTAAAGTAAATTTTGCGTTTTAGTTTCGTAGCGGGTTGTGGGTTTATAGGGGAATAGGGTGGAAAGTAATTTAATTATAGTAAATTTAATAATAATGTTTAGAAATTATTAATATTTTTTAATTGAATGTTGCGCTTTTATTCCGTAGCGGGTTGTGGGTTTATAGGGAATAGGGTGGGAAGTAATTTAATTATATTTAATTAATTAATATGTTTTATTAATTCATATTTATATATTTAATATTTTATATTGTTAATTGTGGTAATTAATTTGTTATCAATTAGTTATTAATTGGTTGTTAATTATTCTTAATTATTTAGTAAATATCTTAATTGTGTTATTTTTTTAGGAGCGGGTTCTGGGTTTATAGAGGTATAGGGTGGGAAGTAATTTAATTATAATTAATTAATTAATAATTTCTATTAATTAATAATTAAGGGGCCAATTAGGATGGCGGGCGGATCATACTCCCGCCGGCCCGGCGGTAGCCACCGCCAGCCCGGCGGGGGCGATCCGCCTGCCATCCTTGCATGATTGACCCCCCACCATATTAGTATGGCTGGGGGGTCCGCCGCATTTCCGCCGGTCGACTCGTCGACCAGGCGGAAACATGCCATAATATGGTGGCGGTGTCTGCAAGACACCGCCATCCATATTAGAATGCAGACGCTGACTCGCCTTTCCATGGCGGTGTTGCCGCTATGGAAAGGCATACGGTTACTGCTTTGGGGGGCCCGTTGCGGGCCCCCGGAGTGTTGGGGGGTTGAGGGGTGCACATGGGGGGTACCTATGGTACCCCCCCTCATTGCCATGCTCTACGTGGCAGACACCACGTGGTGCCTGCCATGTAGTGCATGGCAATGCCGTGCACAGTCCTCTCAAATTGCGAGTGGGTCTGCAGCCAGCAGATCCACCCGCAATGTGAAAGGCACAGGATGCGCCTGCCAGTGTGGCGGGCGCATCCTAATACACATGGCGGGACTGCCGCAACTTCGGCGGTCGTTCCTAGCTCCGTTACGGTCCGCCATCGTAATAGGCCCCTAAGTTTTTATTATTTTATATTGTTAATTGTGGTAAATAATGTATTATTAATTAGTTATTAATTGTTTGTTAATTATTAATAATTAATTGGTAAATATGTAAATTGTGTTATTTTTGTAGGAGCGTGTTGTGGGTTTATAGGGGAGTAGGGTGAGAAGTGATTTAATAATAATTATTTTATTTATATTTTTAATTATTTAATATTTATGTTTTTACAAATTTATATTGTAAATTGTGGTAAATAATATATTGTTAATTATTTATTAATTGGTTATTAATAATTATTAATTCATTATTAATTATGTTATTTGTGTGTTTTTGAAGAGCGGGTTGTGTGTTGATAGGGGAGTAGGCTGGTAAGTAATTTAATTTCCATATTATTTTAAATGTTTTTTATTATAAAATGTATTTTAAATTGATTTATACTGTTAATTGTGTGAATTAAATTATTATTCATTGTTTTTAAATTGTTTGTTAATTTTAAATAATTAATTAATTAATTAATAATTAATTATGTTAATGGTGTTATGTTTTACAACATTGGTGGTGTTATTTATAGGGGAATATGGTGGGAGGTAAAATTTTTAAAATTAATTAATTGTTTGTTAATTATTTTTAATTATTTTACTGGAGTGGGAATAGTAAATTATTCCTCTCCGCTATCCAACACTTTCCCTACTGTTGCACTCTCGAGTGGGAATAGTAATTTTTACCCCTACGCTATCCAACACTTTCCCTACTGTTGCACTCTCTGGAGTGGGAATAGTAATTTTAACCCCTATGCTATCCAACACTTTCCCTACTGTTGCACTCTCTGGAGTTGGAATAGTAATTTTAACCACTATGCTATCCAACACTTTCCCTACTTTTGCACTCACTGGAGGGGGAATAGTAATTTTTACCTCTCCGCTATCCAACACTTTCCCTACTGTTGCACTCTCTGGAGTGGGAATAGTAATTTTTACCCCTCCGCTATCCAACACTTTCCCTACTGTTGCAGTCTCTGGAGTGGGAATAGTACTTTTAACCCCTACGCTATCCAACACTTTCCATACTGTTGCACTCACTGGAGTGGGAATAGTAATTTTTACCCCTCCGCTATCCAACACTTTCCCTACTGTTGCACTCACTGGAGTTGGAATAGTAATTTTTACCACAACGCTATTCAACACTTTCCCTACTGTTGTACTCTCTGGAGTGGGAATAGTAATTTTAACCCCTACACTATCCAACACTTTCCCTACTGTTGCACTCTCTGGAGTGGGAATAGTAATTTTTACCTCTACGCTATCCAACAATTTCCCTACTGTTGCACTCACTGGAGTTGGAATAGTAATTTCTACCACTATGCTATCCAACACTTTCCCTACTGTTGCACTCACTGGAGTGGGAATAGTAATTTTTACCCCTCCGCTATCCACACTTTCCCTACTGTTGCACTCACTGGAGTGGGAATAGTAATTTTTACCTCTCCGCTATCCAGCACTTTCCCAACTGTTGCACTCACTGGAGTGGGAATAGTAATTTTTACCCCTATGCTATCCAACACTTTCCCTACTGTTGTACTCTCTGGAGTGGGAATAGTAATTTTAACCCCTACACTATCCAACACTTTCCCTACTGTTGCACTCTCTAGAGTGGGAATAGTAATTTTAACCTCTACGCTATCCAACACTTTCCCTACTGTTGCACTCACTGGAGTTGGAATAGTAATTTTTACCCCTACGCTATCCAACACTTTCCCTACTGTTGCACTCACTGGAGTTGGAATAGTAATTTTTACCTCTATGCTATTCAACACTTTCCCTACTGTTGCACTCACTGGAGTGGGAATAGTAATTTTTACCCCTCCGCTATCCAATATTTTCTATACTGTTTCAGTTAATGTAGTGTAAAATGTATTTTAAAAAGATTAAAAATATTTTAATATTTTAATTTATTATATATATATTATTTTATTTTTATGTTATTGGTGTATGTGTATATATATGTATTTATAATTTTTAATATGTTTCTAACAATTTATAATTTAATAAAATAATTATTTATTAATATTATTAAGTAAGTATATATATTAAATTTTATATATATGTATATATTTTTTTTTACATTTTATGTAATACTTATAATTTTAAACATTTTCTAATGATTATAACTATTCTTTTTAATTATATATATATTATTTCCTTTATTTTACATTTTTTAAACATAAAAAAACCCGATATTTTTAACAACGATATTTTAAGACATCGATATTTTTTTCCGATATTTTTGCACTTACCATTATGTAGATAGGACTTCGATATTCTGGACATTGATATTTTTGCATCAATATTTTTGTACCTCGATATTTTAGATGTCGATATTCTGTCAGTGATCCCATATAAAGATAGGAATTTGAGTTTTTACCGTTGTGGTAACCAAGATTATTTAGCAAGAGATAGGAACTGTCCTGCATTGAAAGCACGGTGCCAATACTTTGGGGTGACGGGGCATTTTGCAAAGGTATGCAGTAAGAAAAGTAAGAAAATGCATAATGTGAAAGTAGTTACCGAAGGGTCTGAGTTAGAACAATCAGACAATGACAATGTAAACGGCGAAGAAGGTGTGTTGTGTGTGGATTGTCCTGTTTAAAACCTAGAATTGACACAAAGAAACAAAGCAAGGTGTCAGATAAGTATTGGGGGTGTTAAAATTGTGATCGTTGCGGATTCTGGCTCTCCATACACGATCATCAATAAGGATCTGTGGGAGGATGGTTTTAAGAGTGTTTTGGGGAAATGTTTAGAAGATACTGACATTCATCCTGGTATGTTTACTGGTGAGAGAATTCCCATAATATGTTATCGGTTACTACCATTTGAATTTAAAGGCAGAACGACAATGAACAAATTGTATGTGTCTGAAGTGGGACCCTCAGTTTTAGGATGGATGGACCAAAGGAAGTTAAATATAGTTTTGAATCCCAACAGTGTGGATCAAGTATTGTCATTAGAAGAGTCAGAACAAACACTTATTAGCATATTGAAAAGTGACTTCCAGGAAGTATTTTCTGGACAAATAGGGAAATGAAAGAAGTTTGTCCACATAATAGTTTTAAAAAAAGGAGCGCACCATGGTAGTAATGTTAGGAATATACCGTTGAGCATAAGGGATGAAATTCGAGAGAACTGGAGACATTGCAAAGGAAAGGTATAATCAAACCTATTGAGAGTGCAGAATGGATGGCCCCCTTGGTGGTTGCCAGAAAGGCGAATGGGAATCTGAGATTATGTACTGACCTTAGAGAATTGAATAAAAACATCATTGTGAACCAATTTCAATTTCCAAAGTTATCAGAGCTACTGGCATGCACAAAGGGCGTCAAGTGGTTTTCCTTGATAGATTTAGCCTTAGCCTATCATCAGGTTAATTACATGAAGAGAGTAGGGACTTGACCGCGTTTATTACACCTATGGGATGTTTCCGTTTTGTTAGGAAGCCATTTGGGCTGGCTTAGGCTGCAGTGGTTTTTCATCTCCAACAACTCCACTGGCTCCTAGTCAGCAAGAGAGTCACTTTCAAGCTCCTCACTCACGCCTACAAAGCTCTACATTACGAAGGACCAGCATACCTGAACCACAGCCTCACATTCCACAGACCCGCCAGATAACTCCGATCCTCCCAACTCGCCCTCGCCTCCGTCCCCAGGATCCACAAGACAAAAACCGTAGGAAGGTCATTCTCCTATCTCGCCACCAAGACCTGGAACACCCTGCCCCTGCACCTTAGGCAATCCGCGTCGCTGACCCAATTCAGGAAGGACCTCAAGAACCGGCTCTTCGAATGATCCTCCACCCAGTCCGATCAGCAGCCCCCCTCCCCCAGTGCCTTGAGACCCTCACAGTGAGTAGCTGCGCTCTACAAGTCCCTGATTGATTGTTTGATTGACTGTTTTGACAACAGATGTGAGTGGTAAAGGCTTAAGTGCAGTCTTAACACAAATTTCAAGTACAGGTGTAGAAAGCACTATTTAATTTGCATCTGGTGCACTCACATCAACTGAAGAAAGGTATTTGGTAATAGAAAGGGAAATGCTGGCGTGTGTGTTGGCAATGACGAAGTTTAAACAAGTTTTATGGGGAATGGAGTTAACTTTGCGAACAGATCATAGGCCGTTACTTAAGGTTCTAATCACAGAAGGATCGACCAAAGCAACTCCTCATATTGCCAGGATGTCCTTGCAGTTGTTAGACTATGCATATCCAGCAGAATATTTAACTGGTAGGGAGAAAAAAGTGGCAGACTATCTTAGCCGGTCACCTGTTTGCCAGGGGATCATTGAAGTGAATGAGTGGGAAGACTTCAATGTGGCCAGTGTGGATTGTGAGCTTATGGCTATTTCCAAAGATGAATGGAAAATTGAGTATGAGAATGACAAGGCTTTAAATATTATTTTTAGTTACATTTGACATGGTTGGCCAGAGAAAAGCAAGGTTTTGGAGGAATCAAGGAAGTAATGTGAATTAAAGGATGAATTATCAATTTCAGAGTCTGGATTTCTGTTCAGGGGTAGTAAGGTGGTTGCCCCGCAAAGCCTTCATCAAAGAGTCCTGGAATTGATGCATGAAGGACATTTGGGGATTGTGAAATCTAAGAAGAAAGTTAAACTTCTTATTGGTGGCCTGGTATTGACGCTAGTATGGAGATGTTTGTCAGAAATTGTGATTATTGTGCGAATGCTGATAAGACCCAGAATGTTTTGTGACCACCCTTAGGCCTTAATGAAATTGCTGCTAATCATTGGGAAGTGTTAGCCATTGATATTTTGGGGCCTGTTCTGGACAAATTGGGCACTCCCAAAAATATTATTGTACTTCTAGATGCTTATTCTGAATGCCTGAGGTGGAAGCCTGTGACCATGTAGATGCAGCATGTATAGTTGTATTTTTGGAGAGAATTTTTCTTAGGGAAGAAATACCCAAATTATTGTTGAGTGACAATGGCCTGCAGTTTGTGGCGGAAAGATTTACTAGTTTCCTGGCTAGGAATGGAATCAAAGAAAAGAAAACCCCAGATTATCACCCAGCTAGCAATGGCTCTACTTAGAGATTCAACAGAGTGAATATGGGGTGTATTCACGCAGCAATCAACAAGGGGAAGAATTGGGCATTAGAATTGTACAAATTGGTGTGGGCATATTGTATAACTCCCACCGTCACAGGTTATAGTCCTGTTAGGATTTTAAGGCGATGGGATTCATTTGCCAAGCAAACACAAGGAGATGATGGACGGAGTGCTGAAACTTTTCAAACACTCACCCCCAGTCACAGATCTGGGTTGAATCCATCATCATTCTTTAGCTCACTTTGCCACCCCAGTTCAGACACAGCTATATGCAAATCAGTCTTGACCCTGTGCCTCATGGGAACAGTCCAGACCGAACTGCCAAGCCATGTCTTCCCTGGACCGGAATCAAGCATCCTGGGACCGGTTTCGGGCTAACAACCCTCATCAGCCAGGCTAGCTTGAATCCAGTGGAAAAGTGAGCAAGGGACCCACATCTAGACATACCCTGCCAACTTAGGGCAAACAAAGCGAACACAAGGAGATGATGGACGGAGTGCTGAAACTTTTCAAACACTCACCCCCAGTCACAGATCTGGGTTGAATCCATCATCATTCTTTAGCTCACTTTGCCACCCCAGTTCGGACACAGCTATATGCAAATCAGTCTTGACCCTGTGCCTTATGGGAACAGTCCAGACCGAACTGCCATGCCATGTCTTCCCTGGACCTGAATCAAGCATCCTGGGACAGGTTTCAGGATAACAGCCCTCATCAGCCAGGCTTGCTTGAGTCCAGTGGCAAAGTGAGCAAGTGACCCACGTCTGGGCATACCCTGCCAACTTAGGGCGAACAAAGCAAACACAAGGAGATGATGGACGGAGTGCTGAAACTTTTCAAACACTCACCCCCAGTCACAGATCTGGGTTGAATCCATCATCATTCTTTAGTTCACTTTGCCACCCCAGTTCAGACACAGCTATATGCAAATCTGTCTTGACCTTGTGCCTCATGGGAACAGTCCAGACCGAACTGCCAAGCCATGTCTTCCCTGGACCGGAATCAAGCATCCTGGGACCGGTTTCGGGCTAACAGCCTTTATCAGCCAGGCTAGCTTAAATCCAGTGGCAAAATGAGCAAGGGACCCAAGTCTGGGCATACCCTGCCAACTTAGGGCGAACAAAGCAAACACAAGGAGATGATGGACGGAGTGCTGAAACTTTCCAAACACTCACCCCCAGTCACAGATCTGGGTTGAATCCATCATCATTCTTTAGCTCACTTTGCCACCCCAGTTCAGACACAGCTATATGCAAATCAGTCTTGACCCTGTGCCTTATGGGAACAGTCCAGACCAAACTGCCAAGCCATGTCTTCCCTGGACCGGAATCAAGCATCCTGGGACCGGTTTCGGGCTAACAGCCCTCATCAGCCAGGCTAGCTTGAATCCAGTGGCAAAGTGAGCAAGGGACCCACGTCTGGGCATACCCTGCCAACTTAGGGTGAACAAAGCAAACACAAGGAGATGATGGACGGAGTGCTGAAACTTTCCAAACACTCACCCCCAGTCACAGATCTGGGTTGAATCCATCATCATTCTTTAGCTCACTTTGCCACCCCAGTTCAGACACAGCTATATGCAAATCAGTCTTGACCCTGTGTCTCATGGGAACAGTCCAGACCGAACTGCCAAGCCATGTCTTCCCTGGACCGAATCAAGCATCCTGGGACCGGTTTCGGGCTAACAGCCCTCATCAGCCAGGCTAGCTTGAAAACAGTGGAAAGGTGAGCAAGGGACCTATGTATGGGCATACCCTGCAAAATTAGGGTGAACTAAGCAAACACAAGGAGATGATGGACGGAGTGCTGAAACTATTCAAACACTCACCCCCAGTCACAGATCTGGGTTGAATCCATCATCATTCTTTAGCTCACTTTGCCACCCCAGTTCAGACACAGATATATGCAAATCAGTCTTGACCCTGTGCCTCATGGGAACAGTCCAGACCGAACTGCCAAGCCATGTCTTCCCTGGACCGGAATCAAGCATCCTGGGACCGGTTTCAGGCTAACAGCCCTCATCAGCCAGGCTTGCTTGAATCCAGTGGCAAAGTGAGCAAGGGACCCACGTCTGGGCATACCCTGCCAACTTAGGCGAACAAAGCAAACACAAGGAGATGATGGACGGAGTGCTGAAACTTTTCAAACACTCACCCCCAGTCACAGATCTGGGTTGAATCCATAATCATTCTTTAGCTCACTTTGCCACCCCAGTTCAGACACAGCTATATGCAAATCAGTCTTGACCCTGTGCCTCATGGGAACAGTCCAGACCGAACTGCCAAGGCATGTCTTCCCTGGACCGGAATCAAGCATCCTGGGACCAGTTTCGGGCTAACAGCCCTCATCAGCCAGGCTAGCTCGAATCCAGTGGCAAAGTGAGCAAGGGACCCATGTCTGGGCATACCCTGCCAACTTAGGGTGAACAAAGCAAACACAAGGAGATGATGGACGGAGTACTGAAACTTTTCAAACACTCACCCCCAGTCACAGATCTGGGTTGAATCCATCATCATTCTTTAGCTCACTTTGCCACCCCAGTTCAGGCACAGCTATATGCAAATCAGTCTTGACCCTGTGTCTCATGGGAACAGTCCAGACCGAACTGCCAAGCCATGTCTTTCCTGGACCGGAATCAAGCATCCTGGGACCGGTTTCAGGCTAGCTTGAATCCAGTGGCAAAGTGAGCAAGGGACCTACGTCTGGGCATACCCTGCAAAATTAGGGTGAACAAAGCAAACACAAGGAGATGATGGACGGAGTGCTGAAACTATTCAAACACTCACCCCCAGTCACAGATCTGGGTTGAATCCATCATCATTCTTTAGCTCACTTTGCCACCCCAGTTCGGACACAGCTATATGCAAATCAGTCTTGACCCTGTGCCTTATGGGAACAGTCCAGACCGAACTGCCATGCCATGTCTTCCCTGGACCTGAATCAAGCATCCTGGGACAGGTTTCAGGATAACAGCCCTCATCAGCCAGGCTTGCTTGAGTCCAGTGGCAAAGTGAGCAAGTGACCCACGTCTGGGCATACCCTGCCAACTTAGGGCGAACAAAGCAAACACAAGGAGATGATGGACGGAGTGCTGAAACTTTCAAACACTCACCCCCAGTCACAGATCTGGGTTGAATCCATCATCATTCTTTAGTTCACTTTGCCACCCCAGTTCAGACACAGCTATATGCAAATCTGTCTTGACCTTGTGCCTCATGGGAACAGTCCAGACCGAACTGCCAAGCCATGTCTTCCCTGGACCGGAATCAAGCATCCTGGGACCGGTTTCGGGCTAACAGCCTTTATCAGCCAGGCTAGCTTGAATCCAGTGGCAAAATGAGCAAGGGACCCAAGTCTGGGCATACCCTGCCAACTTAGGGCGAACAAAGCAAACACAAGGAGATGATGGACGGAGTGCTGAAACTTTCCAAACACTCACCCCCAGTCACAGATCTGGGTTGAATCCATCATCATTCTTTAGCTCACTTTGCCACCCCAGTTCAGACACAGCTATATGCAAATCAGTCTTGACCCTGTGCCTTATGGGAACAGTCCAGACCAAACTGCCAAGCCATGTCTTCCCTGGACCGGAATCAAGCATCCTGGGACCGGTTTCGGGCTAACAGCCCTCATCAGCCAGGCTAGCTTGAATCCAGTGGCAAAGTGAGCAAGGGACCCACGTCTGGGCATACCCTGCCAACTTAGGGTGAACAAAGCAAACACAAGGAGATGATGGACGGAGTGCTGAAACTTTCCAAACACTCACCCCCAGTCACAGATCTGGGTTGAATCCATCATCATTCTTTAGCTCACTTTGCCACCCCAGTTCAGACACAGCTATATGCAAATCAGTCTTGACCCTGTGTCTCATGGGAACAGTCCAGACCGAACTGCCAAGCCATGTCTTCCCTGGACCGGAATCAAGCATCCTGGGACCGGTTTCGGGCTAACAGCCCTCATCAGCCAGGCTAGCTTGAAAACAGTGGAAAGGTGAGCAAGGGACCTATGTATGGGCATACCCTGCAAAATTAGGGTGAACAAAGCAAACACAAGGAGATGATGGACGGAGTGCTGAAACTATTCAAACACTCACCCCCAGTCACAGATCTGGGTTGAATCCATCATCATTCTTTAGCTCACTTTGCCACCCCAGTTCAGACACAGATATATGCAAATCAGTCTTGACCCTGTGCCTCATGGGAACAGTCCAGACCGAACTGCCAAGCCATGTCTTCCCTGGACCGGAATCAAGCATCCTGGGACCGGTTTCAGGCTAACAGCCCTCATCAGCCAGGCTTGCTTGAATCCAGTGGCAAAGTGAGCAAGGGACCCACGTCTGGGCATACCCTGCCAACTTAGGGCGAACAAAGCAAACACAAGGAGATGATGGACGGAGTGCTGAAACTTTTCAAACACTCACCCCAGTCACAGATCTGGGTTGAATCCATAATCATTCTTTAGCTCACTTTGCCACCCCAGTTCAGACACAGCTATATGCAAATCAGTCTTGACCCTGTGCCTCATGGGAACAGTCCAGACCGAACTGCCAAGCCATGTCTTCCCTGGACCGGAATCAAGCATCCTGGGACCAGTTTCGGGCTAACAGCCCTCATCAGCCAGGCTAGCTTGAATCCAGTGGCAAAGTGAGCAAGGGACCCACGTCTGGGCATACCCTGCCAACTTAGGGTGAACAAAGCAAACACAAGGAGATGATGGACGGAGTACTGAAACTTTTCAAACACTCACCCCAGTCACAGATCTGGGTTGAATCCATCATCATTCTTTAGCTCACTTTGCCACCCCAGTTCAGGCACAGCTATATGCAAATCAGTCTTGACCCTGTGTCTCATGGGAACAGTCCAGACCGAACTGCCAAGCCATGTCTTCCCTGGACCGGAATCAAGCATCCTGGGACCGGTTTCAGGCTAGCTTGAATCCAGTGGCAAAGTGAGCAAGGGACCTACGTCTGGGCATACCCTGCAAAATTAGGGTGAACAAAGCAAACACAAGGAGATGATGGACGGAGTGCTGAAACTATTCAAACACTCACCCCCAGTCACAGATCTGGGTTGAATCCATCATCATTCTTTAGCTCACTTTGCCACCCCAGTTCAGACACAGCTATATGCAAATCAGTCTTGACCCTGTGCCTCATGGGAACAATCCAGACCGAACTGCCAAGCCATGTCTACCCTGGACCGGAATCAAGCATCCTGGGACCGGTTTCGGGCTAACAGCCCTTATCAGCCAGGCTAGCTTGAATCCAGTGGCAAAGTGAGCAAGGGACCCACGTCTGGGCATACCCTCCCAACTTAGGGCGAACAAAGCAAACACAAGGAGATGATGGACGGAGTGCTGAAACTTTTCAAACACTCACCCCCAGTCACAGATCTGGGTTGAATCCATCATCATTCTTTAGCTCACTTTGCCACCCCAGTTCAGACACAGCTATATGCAAATCAGTCTTGACCCTGTGCCTCATGGGAACAGTCCAGACCGAACTGCCAAGCCATGTCTTCCCTGGACCGGAATCAAGCATCCTGGGACCGGTTTCGGGCTAACAGCCCTCATCAGCCAGGCTAGCTTGAATCCAGTGGTAAAGTGAGCAAGGGAGCCACGTCTGGGCATACCCTGCCAACATAGGGCGAACAAAGCAAACACAAGGAGATGATGGACGGAGTTCTGAAACAGTTCAAACACTCACCCCCAGTCACAGATCTGGGTTGAATCCATCATCATTCTTTAGCTCAGTTTGCCACCCCAGTTCAGACACAGCTATATGCAAATCAGTCGACTGTTGACTGGGGGTGAGTGTCTGAAAAGTTTCAGCGCTCCGTCGATCATCTCCTTGTGTTTGCATTTGCCAAGGACAATGTTTTGTGGATGTCGAATGTGGATCAAAGTAAGTGGTCACCAAAAGTAGTTAGAAAGAATTTGGAAAAAGCACGTCTGACGTAAAAAACATTTTATGACAATAAACGCAATGTGAAGAATGCCACTCTAAAAGAGGGAGAATGGGTGCATATCAAATTGGATAAGAGTGTGAAGAAGGGTAGTAGACATTTTTATAAACCTTGGCAAGTGCATAGAGTGTTTACGTGTTCTGCCAAGCTCAATGATGGAAAAATTTGGCATCTGAGCAAACTCTCTAAATGTAATAAGATATTGTATTGGAAGGTTGACAGATTGAGTTCTTCAGGAGTGTCCTTGTGGTATGAGGAAGAAAATGTAGCACCTAGTGATGGCGAAGGTAGTGTACCACAAGCGGAACCCACAGTTAATTCTCCTATTCTGTCTGAAGCACTTAGAGAATTGCCCCCCCTAGAAGAAGGAGGTACACTGTCTGACAATTACAATGATCGGGGGCATTCCTCAAGTATTTCCTCAGAGATATTAACTGTTACAGGTTCAGAAATAATCATCTCAAGGCCCACCAAATTTAAGGATTTGTGGTGGGTTGAAGCTTTAAGCTTAATACTATATAATTTTCCTTATTTTTATTCTAAGTAGTGTTCTTATATTTTGGAATTGTACCATGTTATTGTAATATCTTATCCAATCTGTTGGTTATAGGTTTTTCATAAGATTATTGTTCTCAGAAGTGTAAATTCAATTGTATGTGATAAATAAAGGGGGAAGATATGTGGTGTTGCTAGGGTTAAATGTAAATTGTTTCCCTCCTGAATATATACATAAGTTCTGTTTGGAATGTGTGGGCAAGGAGTGGCAGTTGCTGCGGACTTCCTGCGTGAAGGACGTGCTCCCTGCTCTCCCCCCATCTGCATGAAATAAACTTAATTTAAGTAAGAAATATTTGTGGAGCACTTACTACAGGAGGGGGAGGATAATGTAGTGAGCAATGCCCATGATGTCATGATGTCCTGTGTTACCATTCATAAGGTCATTATGGTCTGTATTGGAATGTTAGGAGTCACTTAACTGAGAAATGGCTGTTGCTATGTGAGCAATTGCCAATACATGAGCTCCCCTTTAGCGGTTTCTATCTTACTGATTAAATCTTCATTATTGGTAAACTGACTTGAGTAACCACTACAGTCATCTTTAGAGAATATCTTGGATTCATTTCATCAAAGAATTCTCCAATACTATTTCAAAATCAATTATTTATAGCTGGCATCCAATCTCGTAGGCTCATCTGGTTTTTATTTTAACCTATCTTGGCTCTGACAATGGTCATTTAAAAACATTGAGATGCTTCATGGGCTGATTACTCTGACCCTCTCTGTCATCATTTTAGGGAAGTTCAACTACCATGGTGATAATAATAACGATTCAGTATACCGCGAGTTGGGAATGATCCTGGCACCATGCACGACCTCAGAGTTGCATCAGTGTCCTGGTCGATCATTTTCTGATTAACTCTGACATTCATTAGAACTCATACTGAGGACTACAGAGAGTTGCTTGTGCTTCTAGTAATAGCAAATGCCACATGTGGGAGTGTGTGAAATTCAAATCATTGTCTTTTGCACAATCAAGTGAAATTTCTTAAAAAATAACGTGAAATTACACATAATTATGCGGAATACAAAACTAGCATTTTCACTATGTTTTAGCGCAGAATGTGACATTGTATTTCATTTTAGTGCTACTGGTCAACTTGTAGATAGGCTTGCCCCTCCCATAGCTATCTTCCAGAAGAATAGGAAACACAGCAGTAAATGGTTCTCTGCGGATTTAAGAGCAGAAAGTCCTTAAGACAGACAAGTTGAATGACGGTGGCAGAAAGGTGACATGAGTGATGTGAGCTGGACTTGACGTCCGTCCTGAAACGCTATACAACCTGCCTATATGCAGCTAAGGTTAATTTGACCAAAAAACACCAACCTCAGTCCAATCCCTCCCTAGACCTCTTTAAGGCTGTTAATGATTTTTGACATCCTTCCTCTATGGAAACGCTCTTTCCTCTCTCCTAGGCCTTTTATAACAGTTTGGCCAAGTTCTGTTGTTTAAAGATTGTCATGATCTATTAAGGTATTAAGTTCAAAAGGCTTAACTAACACAACACCAAAAATGCATCACAGTTCAGTCAGCTATCTCCTCCCCAGGGTTGATTTCAGACTTTCTGCTGAAGAGCTTGTGACTGTAAAAATAATCCTCCAAGGCCTACTTCCTTCTATAGACAGCCCTCTCCAAAATTCTATCAGTGCCTCTTTGCAGATATAGATGGGTCCCAAGGAAAAAAAGAAATATGTTGAAATCCACTATTGACAAAACCTGCTCCTATTACTCAGCTATCAAGATTATGGAGAAGCACCATGTCAGTTGGCTGATGAACTATTTAGAATTATGAGAGCTTCTTGGCGAAGGACAAGCAGGATTCTTCTGCCCTGAACATGGTGCAGAATCAGTGATAGTGACTGTTTTGTATGCGCCTCATTTGAAGCAGGATGAGGGACAATGAAGAGGCCTATTGATCCTGGAGTATTTAGAAGCTTTAGACAGAGTCAGCCATGACATCCTGCTAGACAGTCCCAGATGGGCCAGGATAGAAGCTCAGTCCCCTTCATGGTTTGCGTCCTTCTCATCTGTTTGGACTCAGACTATACCTCTCCTCCTTTTTGGCTCTGCAGATATGAGATCATCCTGCAGAGTCCCACAGGGCTCCATGATCGCTCTCTTTTTGTTTAACTAGTACATTCAGGCACTCTGTGGCATTATCCTGTATCTTTGATTTAGCATATTATTGTATTGTGATAACACTCAATTGCTGGAACAATATATTCCCGACTCTATTGGAAGACTAGATGAGTGTCTGCTGGGCATCCAGAGGTGGATGTCAAACAATTTCCTAAAACCAAAAGCAGACAAAACCTAGATCCTGATAATAAAAGGGGAATCTGGGTGATGGACTGATGGCCTTTAGTCTCTCAGCTCAGCCCAATGCCCACCCAATTTGTTGAAGGTAAGAATTTGGGCATCCAGAAAGTATGATCAAAAGATTTCATTTAACTGACAATGCTGAGAGAAGATTATTTTGGTTTTACCCTGGAAAGCATGGTTAAGTGGTAGGGCCTTGTGTTATAGCCCATCTGGATTATTTCAATGACCTTTACCTAGGGCTCCCAGAGTAGTCTTTCTGAAGGCTTCAATGCCCCCAAAGTATGGCAGTGAGATGGATGACTGACCTATGCAAATTTATTCTCTTCTCTCGGACTTAGTGGAACTGAAGTAGGTACCAGTAGAGCAGAGAATGTGACTGAAAGCACAATTTCTGATTTTCTGAGTGTTTTATAAGACTGAACCTACTTTTCTATTTTGCTTAGTGACCTTCTATAAGCCAACGAGACCTCTTTGATTCTGCTGATCTCTCAGTTTGGATTTTCCCTGATTCAAGCACACAAGATGTGATGGCAGAGCATTCTGAGTTCCTTCTAAATCCCAAGTAGTCCCAATTTCTTCGTAGTTATGAGCACAGTCAAATATCATTTACCTTTTGACTTTGCTGTTATTCTCTCCTTTTTTTGTCTTTTTTTCCAAGCACCAAGATAAACAAATAAATAAATGAATAAACTAATAATAATAATAATCACCAAAATAATATAATCAGTGTATAGTTAGTTCTACCAGCCTAAATACTCACACTCAGGGGTCGATTCCGATCCCGGTCGGAGGCGAACCTAATACCATTCGGCCGGGAAAAAAGCCAGGCGAATGCCTGTTTCCCGACCGAATCGCACATATGTCCGAACGAGCAAGTACGATGCGCACAACTGCCCAAATCCCGACCCAGTCATACTCACCCAATACAGGTCCTGTTCTCCGACCGAGGCGGATCCGGAAACGCCGAATCGAGTCGCACGGAAGCCAAAATGCTGCCCCGTCCGGCCGGACAAGTACGATGCGCCCTCCGTACGCGCCGAACCCGTCGCTACGCACGGCACGTCAAAGCATCCGGGAGAGGCGCACATAAGCTCCGATTCGCGTCACAAGACGATCCACGGCTACGAGACGAACACGCCAGCGACGAGGCGAAGCAAAGAGAAAGACGAACGAGACAAACCAACCATGAATCCCATCGTGCCGATCCTACCAATATTCTACATCTATTACCGGAACTGGCACGGACGCGTACGACGCAGAAGGTAAGTCAGACACCCACCACACAAACAAACCACACATACCCGACATATCACACACACACATAGGGATGCAGAAATTACTTACACCAGCAACAGCAGCACCATAGGGGCGGGATGGCTATCACCAATGCCACATATACACATAGGGGCCTGGATGCCAACCACTAACGCCACCCCTACCCAGGGGGTGCTAGATGCCTGTCACTACTACCACCTCTGCCCATGGGGGCTGGATGCCTACCACCACTACCACCCCTACCCAGGGGGTGCCAGATGCCTACCACTACCACCACCCCTACCCAGGGGGTGCTAGATGCCTGTCACTACTACCACCTCTACCCAGGGGTGCTGGATGCCTGTCACTACTACCACCCCTACCCATGGGGGCAGGATGCCTGTCACTACTACCACCTCTACCCATGGGGGGCTGGATGCCTACCACCACAACCACCCCTACCCATGGGGGGCAGGATGCCTGTCACTACTACCACCTCTACCCATGGGGGGCTGGATGCCTACCACCACTACCACCCCTACCCAGGGGGTGCCAGATGCCTACCACTACCACCACCCCTACCCAGGGGGTGCTAGATGCCTACCACTACTACCACCCCTACCCATGGGGGGCAGGATGCCTGTCACTACTACCACCTCTACCCATGGGGGGCTGGATGCCTACCACCACTACCACCCCTACCCAGGGGTGCCAGATGCCTACCACTACCACCACCCCTACCCAGGGGTGCTAGATGCCTACCACTACCACCACCCCTACCCAGGGGTGCTAGATGCCTGTCACTACTACCACCCCTACCCATGGGGGCAGGATGCCTGTCACTACCACCACCCCTACCCAGGGGTGCCAGATGCCTACCACTACCACCACCCCTACCCAGGGGGTGCTAGATGCCTACCACTACTACCACCCCTACCCATGGGGGGCAGGATGCCTGTCACTACTACCACCTCTACCCATGGGGGGCTGGATGCCTACCACCACTACCACCCCTACCCAGGGGGTGCCAGATGCCTACCACTACCACCACCCCTACCCAGGGGGTGCTAGATGCCTACCCCTACCACCACCCCTACCCAAGGGGTGCTAGATGCCTGTCACTACTACCACCCCTACCCATGGGGGGCAGGATGCCTGTCACTACCACCACCCCTACCCAGGGGGTGCTAGATGCCTACCCCTACCACCACCCCTACCCAGGGGGTGCTAGATGCCTGTCACTACTACCACCCCTACCCATTGGGGGCAGGATGCCTGTCACTACCACCACCCCTACTCAGGGGGTGCCAGATGCCTACCACTACCACCACGCCTACCCAGGGGTGCTAGATGCCTGTCACTACTACCACCCCTACCCATGGGGGCAGGATGCCTGTCACTACTACCACCCCTACCCATGGGGGGCAGGATGCCTGTCACTACTACCACCTCTACCCATGGGGGGCTGGATGCCTACCACCACTACCACCCCTACCCAGGGGGTGCTAGATGCCTACCACTACTACCACCCCTACCCATGGGGGGCAGGATGCCTGTCACTACTACCACCTCTACCCATGGGGGGCTGGATGCCTACCACCACTACCACCCCTACCCAGGGGGTGCCAGATGCCTACCACTACCACCACCCCTACCCAGGGGGTGCTAGATGCCTACCCCTACCACCACCCCTACTCAGGGGGTGCCAGATGCCTACCACTACCACCACCCCTACTCAGGGGGTGCCAGATGCCTGTCACTACTACCACCTCTACCCAGGGGTGCTGGATGCCTGTCACTACTACCACCCCTACCCATGGGGGGCAGGATGCCTGTCACTACTACCACCTCTACCCATGGGGGCTGGATGCCTACCACCACTACCACCCCTACCCAGGGGGTGCCAGATGCCTACCACTACCACCACCCCTACTCAGGGGGTGCCATATGCCTACCACTACCACCACCCCTACCCAGGGGGTGCTAGATGCCTACCCCTACCACAACCCCTACCCAGGGGTGCTAGATGCCTGTCACTACTACCACCCCTACCCATGGGGGGCAGGATGCCTGTCACTACCACCACCCCTACCCAGGGGTGCCAGATGCCTACCACTACCACCACCCCTACCCAGGGGGTGCCAGATGCCTACCACTACCACCACCCCTACCCAGGGGTGCCAGATGCCTGTCACTACTACCACCTCTACCCATGTGGTGCCAGATGCCTACCACTACCACCACCCCTACTCAGGGGGTGCCAGATGCCTACCACTACCACCACCCCGACCCAGGGGGAGCTAGATGCCTACCCCTACCACCACCCCTACCCAGGGGGTGCTAGATGCCTGTCACTACTACCACTCCTACCCAGGGGGTGCTGGATGCCTGTCACTACTACCACCTCTACCCATGGGGGGCTGGATGCCTACCACCAACAACACCCCCACTCATAGGATGGGTAATGCATGACACAACAAGCACACACCAACATAAGGAATGCAACAAAAAGACATCCCCCCAACACAATGACAAGCGTGTGTAGACTGTGTCAAATGCCTACAACACTGAACATGACTTTGAACATACAATGTGACCCCCTATCACATGTGTCACACATAAATGTGTGTGGCCCCCACAATGCAAGCAGACCATGACCACTGTGGCAATGGGGTCCAACCCCCATCATCACTGTGAAAAAAATGTAAGTGTGGGGCCCATAGCTGAAGCACATCTTGAACATTGTGGCAATGGGGTCTAAACCCCCATCATCACAGTGACCAAAATGTAAGTGTGGGGCCCATAGCTGAAGCACATCTTGAACATTGTGGCAATGGGGTCTAAACCCCCATCATCACAGTGACCAAAATGTAAGTGTGGGGTCCATAGCTGAAGCACATTTTGAACATTGTGGCAATGGGGTCTAAACCCCCATCATCACAGTGACCAAAATGTAAAGTGTGGGGCCCATAGATGAAGCACATTTTGAACATTGTGGCAATGGGGTCCTCCCCCCATCATCACAGTGACCAAAAGGTAAGTGTGGGGTCCATAGCTGAAGCACATTTTGAACATTGTGGCAATGGGGTTTAAACCCCCATCATCACAGTGACCAAAATGTAAGTGTGGGGCCCATAGCTGAAGCACATCTTGAACATTGTGACAATGGGGTCTAAACCCCCATCATCACAGTGACCAAAAGGTAAGTGTGGGGTCCATAGCTGAAGCACATTTTGAACATTGTGGCAATGGGGTCTAAACCCCCATCATCACAGTGACCAAAATGTAAGTGTTGATATTGAAAAAGCTGCAACTGCCAAACTGCATGGATGATTCCTGGTCAGAGAACAACAAACATCAGTGGCAAAGTAGTGCTTGTGTCCCATAGCAACATAGATTGGGGGAGGCAAACAGTGCAGTGCAAATAAGACATACCTTTGGCCATGTGCAGACAAACATCACCCATGGGGGCTGACACTGTCAACATCCATCAATGACACAATGACAGAAGTGACCATCATAATGCAGACCCACATATTTGCACCAATGGCCACACAAATGGAGATACCCTGTGGAGACTGTAGATGTGAGGTGAACAAATAACATACCATGGCAGCAATGGGACACACAAACAATGATCATTGTGCTGACTGATGACCTAGGAGTCCCAGGGACAGCAGGTGAAACCCACCAAACAACATACAGCCAATGGCACACTAAAGATATGCCAATGCAGTGGTGCAGATGCACAAACACAAACAGGCAGACCCACACTGCACATCAAACACAACAGGTGAGGGGGGTGCCAGTGTCCCCAGGCAACCACACAACACATGATGAGGCCTGAATACCAATTACACAGATGCACATACAGTGCCACACAAAAGTAGCTCATGGATCCAAATCCCCTATGTGGGCAATCAGGCATTGTTAGATGAGAGGGAGCACAAATTACACATGTCACACAAGCTTGTAGGAACAGCAACGAACACAGCAAGACACAGACCCACCACAGCACTACCCCCAGGGACCCCATATTTTGCTGACACTAGCCTGCATGATAATCCCACTGTGATGACAATGTTAGATGTCGTTCACACTGTGAACCCCAGCCATGTGTCCTGAGCAACTAACTACCATCACACCTACAGAAGCTCCAATCAATCAGCACAGCCTGCCAGCCAAGGCCAATATGGAGGTAGGGGTCTGGCCGTGCAACAACTCACTTTTGCACACACTCAACACCACACACCCTGATCTCCACCAATGTGCAGCAGGGAAGCTCACATGGACTGGTGACATTGCACATGCACCCATGACAATACCAGGGGTGGTGGTGGGAACTAAGGTGCAGAAACCCATCACACATGGCCAGTCAACAAGACTCGTCAATGTCTGACACACAGCACAGTATGCCGTACATGGGCATGATGTGAAATCCACCACAATCAATGGGATCCTGGCCATAGTCACACACCAATGAAGAAGCCAAGGTGACACACGAAGAACACACGTACACAACTACCAACATTGCAGCTCTGACCCTGAGCAGTGGCAGCAGTCACACACACAACGTGTCACAATCACTGAAAGCTAACACAAACTGTAAATCACATGACTCGTGTAAACAACAAGTGCCAAGGGGAATCCTGAATGTGTCCCATCTGCGTTTGCCCACATCCCCAGCACTGACAACAAACACAACCTGGGATGACAACCTCATGAACATTAGTTTGCCATGCACCCACATCACAGAGAAACTAGGTCCAAGATGCTGGATGAACACAGAACAACTCAGCAAGCATCACAAACAGGAACATCCCTAGGGACACAGCCTGTGTAGGAAAAGGGAAGGGAACACGCACAGACATGCTTACACAACACAGGCCCACGCAATGTCAACAGATTACACACTGCCATGAGGGCACTCCACTCCTGTGGAGGGTCCGCTGTGCCAAACCTTGTCTGTGCACGACCCAAACATGTCAGCAGAACACTCCGTCAGTGAGTCAACAACCACAGCACACAGAAGGCTCTGCTCACATCAGCCTGGGTACGGGAGTGTCACGTCAGTCATCTGCACACACACCAAACACGTGTCAAGCAAGTTGCACTGTATACACAGGTGAGTCCTTCGACATTGATGTGCAAAACTGCATGTCCAGTGGAGCTGGGCACACAGTCAGGGAAATCGGAACATTGAACAGTGGTAAGCCCACCAGATGTGCATCAGTGTAAGACAAAGATGTTCATTTACAAATGCAAAAAGGACATCCCTGTGTCAAATGCTGAACATTACACCCTCAGACTGTAGCAAAGGATGCCATAGATCCAGACTACAACAGGACACATATCCCATGGACCACATGGAGTCCATCACTGCAACACTTCTTCGTCCTGATGTGAACACTATTACAACTGCAAATGCAGGATGCTACTCATCCACATCATGTACATCAAAAGAAAACCCAAAAGTAAACAAAAAGGGGCTTTATTCAGCAAATGTCAGGGTAAACACGGAAGTCCAAAAAAACTAAGGCCAATGGCCAGTCCAAAATCACAGTACCAACGGGGTGAGAAGTGACAACTGGTCACACATTGCTTGCCTGCACTGGTACGGTTGGGGGACATCCCCTTGGAGGGGCATACAAGGGGCAGGCCAGGCACCGCAGGGACAGGATCAGGGGATGGCAGAGTGAGGCAGTGAAGGGGTGGTGGGTGCAGGAGTGTCACCGGCAACTGCAGTGGAGGTGTCTGACTCAGGGGGCCGGCACCACTGTGGTACACAAGTCAGTTGGTGTGGGTGCTGCAACCACTGCAGTGGGCTGGACTGATGTAGTGGACTGGGTATCCACTGCAGTGCCCGAGTCAGACGTGGTGGTTGTGGCCTCCACTGCAGTGCATGACTCCAAGGGAGTGGAAGGGTGGACAGATGAGGTGGGCAGGACAGAGGGGGGGACCCGGTCCCCACAACAGTGCCACTAACAGGCAGAGCGTCTAGGTTGGGGGTGGAAGAGCAAGTGGCAGGGAGGGAGGGCCTAAGAAGTCTGGGGATGCGGTATCGGTGTGTGGGGGAACCTGGGGCAGGGTGTGGCGGGGGAACCTGTGCAGTGGTGGCCTGGGGGATGGAGGAGAGAGACTGGGTGCTGGAGCTGCGTGGTGGTGGTGGTGGGGTCTTGCTCTTCCTGCTCCGGGGGACTTCCTAATGGGTGCCTGTGTCTGCCTGCGCCTGGGGGAGGGTGTCCGGGGGCGAGGGGAACTCCTCTCTGTGTGGGTGGACTTCCTCTTCCCCTGGTATGCTGAATCAGCAGGAATGGAGGGAAGAGGCCGAGGTCACACAGGAAGATCTGCTGTGTAGGTGGGGTAGCAGGCGAGGCAAGGGAAGGGGTCTTGGAGGGAGAGGATTTGGAGGACTGCGGAGTGAATGTGGATGCCTGTGTGTGTGTGTGTTCCCCATCCCCTGTGTCTGTGGTATCAGTCCCCTGAGGATGCTTGTGTGCACGTCTTGCCTTACTCTTGGGTGTGTCTGTGCTGCTCGTGTCTGTGTGTTTGGTTGACTGTGCAGGTGTGCATGTGCTTTGGACAGGTAGGGGGCAGGAAGTGTGGATGGGGCAGAGGTGGGAGGGGTGAGGGACTGTTGGAGGAGGGACACTGCTGCCGTCAGGGAGGAGTCCATGGACCTATTGCTCCTCTGTAGGGCAGACATACCCGTCGAGATGCCCTCCATGAACGACAGCAGCTGTGTCAACAGAGTGGTGTGTGCATGGAGGACACTCAGCATTGCTGTCTGCCCTACATGGAGCTGCTGAAGGAGGTACACAGACTCCTCACTCAGGGCAGCAGGGGACACAGGGGCAGGGGCTGCGGTGCCTGGCATGAAGGAGACACGCTCCCGAGCACGGGAGCCTCCACGGACCTCAGGAATGGGAGCCAATGGGAGGGCGGTGGTGGTGGTGGTGGTGGCGGGCCAGACAGACTAGCTGGCCTTTGGTGGCTGCTGAGACCCGCCTCCACAAGGGAGTCATCCTCCGAGCTGCTGTGGTCCCCAGCTGAGGTGGATGGTGCTGAGGACTCCTCGGTGTGGCTCCCCTCACCCTCCGTGCCACTGGGTCCCTCTGACCACTCGTCCGATGCTGACCCAGTCTGGCTCCGCTGCTCCTCCTGGTCCATGGAGCTGTCCCCTCCTGTGGCCGTGGATGTATCTGCAAACAATTAGGGAAACAGACAAACATCAGTCACCTGCACTGACCGCACACTGTAAGTACAGCACATTACAGAGCAAGCCCCGGCATCCTTAGTTGAACATTGCCTAAAGTCCTCACACAGATTCGGGGAAGCCAATTGTCAGTCTGATGGTCAACCATGGGACTCACACCCCTCCTGCCCTTGCACCCATCTGTCTGGTGCCTGTCTGATGGTAAGACCCCAGTGTGGACACATGCACCACCTACACAGTTGTTGGACATTGCAGGGAACACTGTGAAGTATGTGAACATGCACACATCACATCTCTTGCCACTGAGTCAGCGCAGGTGTCCGGATAAAGGGATGGCCAGAGTCTAATTAGAAATGCATGTGATGCATACCAGCACCAGACACCATGATGCACCCATGTCCGGATAGTCAATGACACAATGGGGTGCATGTTGCACATGTCACTCCCCTGCAGGATCAGTCCCAGGAAGTTTAATGCCATGACACAGGAATGCGTGCAAAGTCATACATTACTGTCTCAAGTCACATGGCCATGGCAGCCAGCCAACAACAGTCTGCACTGTGTCACAATCCGAGGGCATGGGGAATGCAAGTTATGTGACTGACAAGTGCACATGTCCATCCCCCAAAAACCACATCATCTGTACTACTATTTGTCCACGTCATACCAACTGGACATATGGGGGACATGAAACACAACTCTCTGAACATGAGCACCTCACAGTGTGCTGTGAATGAAAATACAGCTGCCTGAAAGTCACAGTCGCAAACGCCTGTGTGCACAGTCAAGTGATCAGACACCTATAAGTCACAGAAGTATCGTCTATCATGGTCACATCTCAGATGGCATGCTGAGCCCTAACCGATAAACATACCAGTAGTCCTGACAACGAAGACACAGCACAATGAGACAGAGGCAGACACCTGAGGGTACATTTCACTGATCACAACATGCCAGATGATACACGGGAGTGGGAGTAAAGAGTGTATTGTATGCCCTGGAGTAGGCATGACTGTCCAGCTCCACCTGTAAGAGGGATGAGTCCTGGACAGTAGGCAGGTGGCTAAGCATGTGTGACACACTGGATACACATAATCCTGAGGCCCAAACATTGTTCCCACCAGCAGCATGGGTGTGTGCCAAATTCCCCAGGGACATGTGGTGAGTCAGAGCAGCAAGCGGACCACATATCAAAGTTACACCCAGATCACATGTCAGAACTTAGGCATTGTGTAAGCAATTGACCCAACCATGAATCGCACAACATAGTCACGGGAACAAATGCTGTCCCCCACCTTGAGCAAAGCAAAATCCAATGACACAGTCCCCAAATGACACAATTTCCTGACTATAAGGGCCACACATATGCGTATCAGAGGAGAAGTGGGCATGTCACAAATGAGGGACATGGGTCCTGGACCACATGACTGATGTACTGTGGAAGTTTAACCAGGCCAGAGGAGGGCACATAGCATGTCAGACAAAGTGCACAGTGCAGTCATGGACTCACCCCCTCCTTGCTGCTGTCTGTCCTTCAGCTGCCCATCCAGGTCAGGGAAGACCACCGCCAGGATCCGGAGCATGTGGGGGGTCAGGGTCCGGTGTCCGCCCCTCCTGCGAGGAGGCGACAGCTTCAGCTGGACCCTTGCGATCCTCCGGGTCCAGCCATGAAGGTCCTGCCACCTCTTTTGGCAGTTGCGGATCCTGCGCCTGTAGACCCCCACGGATCTTACTTTCCGGGCGATGGTCAGCCAAATGTCCTGCTTCTGGTGGGCATCAACCTGTGAGGATGACAAAGTGAAAAGGCCATTACTACACATGCAACATATACGTGCATCACACATTTGGATATACATGTCTCAATCACAGGGGCATATGATGTACACAGGCAGTGCAACAATGGCTATGAACAGTTTGCCAGCAGTCACTACATGGTATCATTGCATGGGAAGTAAACCTAGTTGGAATGCACTGTTAATGCACTGTACCAGTTCAGTGCATGTAACTACACACTTTGGGGTGTGACAACTACTCAGTGGGCATGCTAGCCAGTGGTGTGCACACTGAAAGTCCTGCTAGTCAGACAACATGCACAATTAGAGATGCAGTGGACAGCACACTCACCTGCTCCCTGGTTTCCCATACAGCTTGCTGTACTGTGGAAGGAGGCTGTCCAGCAGGGCCTGGTTCTCCTCAAGGCTGAAGGCTGGGGCTCTCTCCACAGTACGTGCCATTGCAGGAGCCAGAGGATGCATAAACAGCAGCAGTGTTGGTGGCAGATGTCGTCCTGGAGCATGTAGTGCAGGCAAGTGAGCTCTCAGGGGAACAGCCAGCATTATATGTGCGCTGCAGAGGCAGATACTGTCCCATGTGTCCAAAGTGATATTTCCAAGTCGTTTGCATCTTCTGAATCTGACCAATCCATGGAATAGCAGCACTAATACACGCCCACAGCATCCTTCAAATCTTCAACTTCATGACACCCATGATTTTGCAACATTGTTGTGGCTGGCCAACTGAATTCACTGCACCAGACTCGTTGGAGCTTCGAAAACGCGTCCGTTGCCATGCCAGGCCCCAGCCAATGTGTGCGCACCGTTCGGTCCATTGCTGTACAACGCGTACCCGGGATACAACGTGTACCCGCTCACATTGAATGCAATGGGCCGGCCGGGCACACCGATCGGCCCATTGCTGTACAACGCGTACCCGGGACACAACGCGTACCCGCTCACATTGAATGCAATGGGCCGGCCGGGCACACCGATCGGTCCATTGCTGTTCAACGCGTACCCGCTCACATTGAATGCAATGGGCCGGCCGGGCACACCGATCGGTCCATTGCTCTACAACGCGTACCCGGGATACAACGCGTACCTGCTCACATTGAATGCAATGGGCCGGCCGGGCACACCGATCGGTCCATTGCTCTACAACGCGTACCCGGGATACAACGCGTACCCGCTCACATTGAATGCAATGTGCCGGCCGGGCACACCGATCGGTCCATTGCTCTACAACGCGTACCCGGGATACAACGCGTACCCGCTCACATTGAATGCAATGGGCCGGCCGGGCACACCGATCGGTCCATTGCTGTTCAACGCGTACCCGCTCACATTGAATGCAATGGGCTGGCCGGGCACACCGATCGGTCCATTGCTGTACAACGCGTCTCTGTACAAGTCACTGGCATATGTCACCATGCCTGTCACAGGTGAACATATGCCAGCCACATATACTTCCCAGGGAGTGAGGGGCACACCTACAACACCACAGCCTGTCCACACTCTATCCTAAGGCATGTAAGGCTGCATTACCTGTTCCGTGTATGGGGGTCAACATGTTGTTTTTTGGGTGGCACTTGGGGGCAGCCACTCCCAGGCTGTGCAGGTGTTCATGGGGACAGAATCCTTGGTGTGTTGTGCACATGAACACTGTGGTGTGCAACTGTTCATTTCAGGGCATGTGGCATGGTCACATTTCACGGTTGTCTATGTGTATGTCATGTCACATACCCCCTGAGTCCCATGTGGGATGGTATGTACGTCCCAGGTTGTCCCATTGCCACAATTGTGATGGCCCTCCACAGTCTGTGTGCATGTTGTGTTTACAATGTCTCTGATTCCATGTGCACAATGGGAGACAGTCTCCACATCCACGTTGTTTGTGCATGGACTTTGATGTTGTGCGTGTGTGTGTCACAGACGTCCATGTCTGCCCTGCCGAGGCAACAGGGACCACTACCTGTGGGGGTCATGGTTGTTTAGCTGTGGTGTATTCATGATGCACCATGTCATGCCAGTGTCCATGTGGCAATACAGGGTCCCTGGGAATCTACCTGTCGATGAGCTGTGATGCCTGGGGCACATCTGTCCTCACATGTCACTGTGGTGTGTGTTTGGAACGTGACAGCAGTACATGGGTACTGTGACACAGCCTAATGATATCCCATAGGGACTTGTTGAGGGAACATGTTGAACTGTGATGTTAGATGTTAGCCATGTAGGTGCCATACATGTCCTTACGGAACGGCACACGCATCATGTACTTGTGTCTCGTAATGATGTATCATGTGATATTGTGTCTGGTCTATGCCACATATGTGGGGTGACTGACAATCTTTCTTTGTTCACCTATGCACTGCAGGGCACCAGCTGTCCATCGGCCATTCCCTGACCTTGCAACAGTGGTTGAACGGGACTGCATCCGACGGTACCGCTTCACCAGGCCACTGATTGAGGAATTGACGGTGCGGTTGGCCCCACATTTGCAACCTGGCCGGACATACCCTACAGCGCTGACCCCCAAGGTGAAGGTGATGGCAGCCCTACACTTCTTTGCCACTGGTACCTTTCAACACACTGTGGCGTCTGCTGGTGGGATGTCACAGACCATGTTCAGGCGTGTGCTCCGCGATGTTTTGGAGGCTATGTTGAGATACCTGAACCAGTACATCTATTTCCCTAGACTTCAACAACTCACTGACGTGAAGAGTGACTTCTATGCCCTGGGGAGGATGCCGCATGTCATTGGCTCCATTGATGGGACACATGTGGCTTTGGTACCACCACAGGCCCAAGAGCAGGCATACAGGAACCGCAAACACTACCATTCGGTCAATGCACTGGTGGTATGTCTTGCAGATATGAGCATCTCACACGTGTGTGCCCGTTTCCCCGGTTCTGCACACGATGCCTACGTGATGAGGAGTAGTCGCATCCCGAGGATGATGTCACAGATGCGGAACCAGCATGCCTGGCTTGTTGGTGTGTACTGACTTTGTACCATTGTGTGTGTTCTGCAATGTAGTGTTCCACCCTCTTTTCCAACTCAGCTAATGTGCAATTGTCTGTATGTAGGTGACTCCGGATACCCCAACATGCCGTGGTTGCTGACGCCCTCAGGAACCCTGTGACACCAGCCCAGATGCGCTACAATGAGGCACATGGTCGGACCAGGAGAGTGATTGAGCGGACATTTGGTCTCCTGAAGAGCCGCTTCCGCTGACTAGATAAGACAGGAGGGGCCCTCCCATATGCCCCAGCAAAGGTGTGCAAGATTGTCATCGTCTGCTGCATGCTACACAACCTGGCACTGCGGAAGGAGTTGCCTCTCATCCTGGATGACGATGACCAACATCCGCCACCTGTGGAGGATCCTGGGCTGGACCACGATGCCAGTGATGATGATGATGATGATGAGGGTGATGTCCGCACACAGCTCATCACCAACTTCTTCAGCTGAATGTGAGTATCCAGGGATGTTATGTCAATGATGTGAGTTTGCATGATATGTGTTGGTGGTGCTCTGGTGCTGTTTGAGTGTGTCCATGTGCTACTTGACTGGATGCGTGCAGCGATGTGTCCTTACAGGTAGTCTGTACTCCCCAACAGTGTTGGCATGCTAACTTGGTTCTGGGTGGGTATCTTGTGACATGTATTGGGCATGACTATTGCAGTTCTGTCCTGTTCTTCAGTGCTTTTGACTGTGTGTCATTTCTGTCCTTCACAGGGTACTTTCAGAGTTGTTTGGTCAACTGTGGTCCCCCGACACCGTGAATCAACTTCCAGGGTGGTAGCTGTTGTTTCCCTACAGGTGATGTGCGCCACACCCATGGACTTCCTTTCTCTACACTTGTTGACTGTGTGCCCACTGCCAGGTGGGATTACCTTGCATCTGTAGTGGTTACAACATGTTGCAAATGTGTAATAAACCTGTGCTTCACTTTGTGATGTGCGTTGTCTGTGGTCACACATCTGACTGACATTTGCTTACTGCACCAGTGGGCTAGTTGACAAAGACTGGGAATAGGTGTTGTGTCTGTGCATTGCACCGTATTTCCTGGCAACATCAGTGTAGGCGATGAGTCAGATGGCCCATGTGTGTATGTGTTGTGTAACCCTGGTGGTGTGTCTCCCTCATATGTGTCACGTCGCCATGACTCACATGCCGGTGTTGTACTTGCTGTAGCAGTTAGCATGCACAGTGTCATTTCACAGATCATCATCTCCACTTCAGAAACAACGTTGGAATCACAACAGAGGCAAGTATGGTGTATTAGTGAGTTTATTGACATACATGTGTGAGGATAGTGCACAGGATGGTGGGTGCTGTACATTGTGATTGTAATCCAAAGTTCCAAGATGATTTGGAAGTCCTGGTAGCAGAAATGTCCAGAGTAAAGTCCACAGTCATCTGATACATTGGTCCAACTTGAGCTCCCCATGTCATGTGGGAGAGTTGTGTTGCATTCGACAGGGTGAAGAGTTTGGGCACAAAGGTGATTTTCCAGAACAGGTGTTGGCTTCCTGGGGGTTGTGCATGGCCATCAGCCTCTCAGTTGTCCTTCCTCGGATGACCCCTCTTCTTTGGGGGGGGGACCCTCAAGTGCAGGCTGCTGCGGTGCAGGGGACTCTCTGCCAGAGTCATCCTCCCTCCCTGTGGCAGTTGCAGTTGTTGCAGCACCAGATGTTGTGGGCACACAGGGAGGTGTTGACATGTTGGTGCAAATCTGGTGGAGGCATTGCAATATGTCCCTATGCACCGCCGTCTGTTCTTGCACTGTGTCCCACTTGGACTCCATGCGGGACATGTGTAAGTCCAAGCGGGCATGATGGGCAGCCTGCTGCTGTTGAATGTCCCTGAGGATCCCCACTACCTGGCTGAACTCTCCGGTGCTAGTCTGGTACGCATCAGCTATGCGTACCAGTTGTGGGTCATCATGCAGTCCAGACCCCTCTGCAAGCAGCGACCTATGTCTACCACCCCTCCCACCACCCCATGCGACACGTGAAGGACCTGCGGTGGCACGCACAGGTGACCCTGGGCCCCCTTGGGGGTTGTTGCTGGTGTTGTTGTCCATAGCTCCACGTAGGGCCGGGGTCCGTGTGCTGTTGGTGGTGGTGGTCCTTGGTCTGTCCGTGTCGGCAGGGGTGGTCTGTGTGTTGGCAGTTGTTGGAGGGGTGGGTGCAGGGGGTGCAGCTGGTGGTCCTGCTGGTGCTGCATGATGACTCACTGCGGAGGTGCCAGGTAGGTCTTCGTCATCCGAGGTGGGCAGAGGCTGTTCCACACCAGTGAGCTCAGTGTCCCCCGGAGCCTGGGGCGGGGACTCCTCAGCATCTGCTGCTGTGTCCCCATCATCACCTGTATTTGGAAGAGACACACAATGTATGTAATGTTTCTACAGGCATCAATGGTTCAAACAACTGACAGTTGTGACTGTACCTCTGGATGCGGGCCTGTACATTGCATTGTCCTAAGTTGTCACAGTCAGCTGTTGATATTGGTGTAGCGCATTGTCCTGACAACATGAAGCATTTCAATGTGAATGTTGAGGTGTGTGCATGGCCAGCATTGGTGGTATTTGGTTGACATCTGGACATGTTATGTTATGTTATGTTATAATGTACTTGTAAAGCTGTTTGTTGGTGCCCAGTTCCCAGCAGGGCCTTGTGCTCCCCACAGCAGTACCCAGTGTCAGCCATCTTGTCAGTTGTTTTCCACTCCCTGTGATGTGAGCATGGTTCAGAGTGGTGTTGATGGGCCAATTGTGAGGGTGAGCAATATCTGTGACTACCACTCCCATCATGCTATTGCCTGCACCCACCTTCCCAGCATGCCCATACTTCCTTCCTTTTGAGTGTACGTCACTGTGTGTGGGTGTGACAGCAATGGCAAGATGGCTGACAGTGGTGTCCTGCTGTTGGTTGGTGGCCAGTTCCCAGCAGGGCCTTGTGCTCCCCACAACTGAGCACCGGTGTCAGACATCTTTGATGGGGCTTTCCACTCTCTGTGAGGTGTGCATGCTTCAGTGTGAGCTTGCTGGGCCATGTGGTTTGGGGATGTTGAGCTGTGACTACCACTCCCATCATGCTATTGCCTCCACCCCCCTTCCCAGCATGCCCATACTTCCTTCCTTTTGAGTGTACTTCACTGTGTGTGGGTGTGACAGCAATGGCAAGATGGCTGACAGTGGTGTCCTGCTGTTGGTTGGTGGCCAGTTCCCAGCAGGGCCTTGTGCTCCCCACAACTGAGCACCGGTGTCAGACATCTTTGATGGGGCTTTCCACTCTCTGTGAGGTGTGCATGCTTCAGTGTGAGCTTGCTGGGCCATGTGGTTTGGGGATGTTGAGCTGTGACTACCACTCCCATCATGCTATTGCCTCCACTCCCCTTCCCAGCATGCCCATACTTCCTTCCTTTTGAGTGTACTTCATTGTGTGTGGGTGTGACAGCAATGGCAAGATGGCTGACAGTGGTGTCCTGCTGTTGGTTGGTGGCCAGTTCCCAGCAGGGCCTTGTGCTCCCCACAACTGAGCACCGGCGCCAGACATCTTTGATGGGGCTTTCCACTCTCTGTGAGGTGTGCATGCTTCAGTGTGAGCTTGCTGGGCCATGTGGTTTGGGGATGTTGAGCTGTGACTACCACTCCCATCATGCTATTGCCTCCACCCCCCTTCCCAGCATGCCCATACTTCCTTCCTTTTGAGTGTACGTCACTGTGTGTGGGTGTGACAGCAATGGCAAGATGGCTGACAGTGGTGTCCTGCTGTTGGTTGGTGGCCAGTTCCCAGCAGGGCCTTGTGCTCCCCACAACAGAGCACCGGTGTCAGACATCTTTGATGGGGCTTTCCACTCTCTGTGAGGTGTGCATGCTTCAGTGTGAGCTTGCTGGGCCATGTGGTTTGGGGATGTTGAGCTGTGACTACCACTCCCATCATGCTATTGGCTCCACCCCCTTCCCAGCATGCCCATACTTCCTTCCTTTTGAGTGTACTTCACTGTGTGTGGGTGTGACAGCAATGGCAAGATGGCTGACAGTGGTGTCCTGCTGTTGGTTGGTGGCCAGTTCCCAGCATGGCCTTGTGCTCCCCACAACTGAGCACCGGTGTCAGACATCTTTGATGGGGCTTTCCACTCTCTGTGAGGTGTGCATGCTTCAGTGTGAGCTTGCTGGGCCATGTGGTTTGGGGATGTTGAGCTGTGACTCCCACTCCCATCATGCTATTGCCTCCACCCCCTTCCCAGCATGCCCATACTTCCTTCCTTTTGAGTGTACTTCACCGTGTGTGGGTGTGACAGCAATGGCAAGGTGGCTGACAGTGGTGTCCTGCTGTTTGTTGGTGCCCAGTTCCCAGCAGGGGCTTGTTCTCCCCACAGCAGTACCCAGTGTCAGCCATCTTGTCAGTTGTTTTCCACTGCCTGTGATGTGAGCATGGTTCAGAGTGGTGTTGATGGGCCAATTGTGAGGGTGAACAATATCTGTGACTACCACTCCCATCATGCTATTGCCTCCACCCCCCTTCCCAGCTTGCCCATACTTCCTTCTGACTCTGCTTCCCTGTGGGGTAGTGTGCCTGTGCTGAATGGATGGCTGACAGTGTTGTCCTGGCGTTTGTTTGGCTACAAGTCCCATGTGTGTCACTGTGCTTCCCACAGCATGACCCAGGGTGGTGGTTCTTTGTGGGATAATTAATTTTAGTGTGAGGCAATGCATTTTCCCAGGTGTGTTGTGTGTAGTTTGTGTTAGGGGTGTGTGTGGGGAGAGCTGCTGGTAACTATGGTCATAGCTGTGAGTCCTCCTTCCCACCCAGCCAGATATCCCACCATGGAACGTGCTTCCATTGCAGGGAGTGCAAGTTGTCTTTCAGGATGTCAGTCAGTGGTGTCCTGCTGTTGGTTGGTGCCCAGTTCCCAGCAGGGCCTTGTGCTCCCCACAGCAGTAGACAGTGTCAGCCATCTTGTCAGTTGTTTTCCACTCCCTGTGATGTGAGCATGGTTCAGAGTGGTGTTGATGGGCGTATTTTGAGGGTGGGCAATATCTGTGACTACAACTCCCATGATGCTATTGGCTACACTGACTTGACCAGCATACACAGAATTCCTTCCTTTCTGTGGGATTCCCTGTGTGGTGGTTTTGTAGTGGTGGCTACATATCTGACAGTGTTTGTTGGTTATATTTGTGCCACTGCCTAGCTTTATTTGTTGTAGGGTTTGTACATGTCATGACACAGTTACATATCACTATGAGATGGCATGTGTTGTGTTTATCTGACTGACATACACATCTTGGGATGATTCTGTTTTTGTTGCTGTGTATTTGCTAAGGGTGCATGGTTTGACTAGCCCCTTGACAGTGATGTGTGTGTATTGTCACACAATATTGGGTATATTGGTTGTGTACTCACCAGGCACTGGGATGTTTTCTAGTCCATATACGCTCACTGGTGGTAGGATGGCCCGCACCTTCTCCTCCCAGGGCCTGACGTATAGTGGTTTGGCAGGAGGGCCACTGCCGGTGTGTTGGCTCAAGATGTAATCCTTCTTCAGTAGGTCCCTGACCCTCCTGCGCACATCATACCACCTGTTCTGGATGTCTTCCTTTGTGCGCAAACATGGTGATTGTGCGTTCACCCTGTCGACGATCCTCGCCCACATCTTGGTTTTCTGCGACATGGGGGTCTGTTGGACCAGTGTACCAAACAGCTGTGGCTCTACCCTGAGGATCTCATCTACCATGACTTCCAATTCACTATCTAGGAACTTTGGATTCTTCTTGGGGGGCATGGTGATGGGTGGTGGTGGTGAGTGATGTGTGTTGGTGTGCAAGTGAGGGTGTGTGAGTGTGTGTTTTGCTGGGTGTATGTGAGGGTGCTATTTGTTGAGGTGCTGATGGTGTGTGGCTTGTGTGATGGATGAGCTGTGAGTGTGTGTGTGGTTGCTGTCTGTTGGTGTTGTGTGCTGGCAGGTAATTTGAATTTGCAAAGGATCATGGTAGAGATTTGTGTCCTTTATATGGGTGGAGTTGTGGGTGTGTCTTTGTTCCCTGTTTCCCCCCCAGTATTTATTGGCTTTGTAATTGCTTGTTTGGCCTTTTTTTGTGTTTTTCCCTTTGTACTTTTTGTGCATGTAGGAGACGTTCTTCTGACCGAGTCGGACCCTGCAGTTGTCTCGTGCGAGCTTCTCTGAGTCGTTCACGCTGTGTTTGTGCTGTTTTATGTGCTGCGTACGCGTCGGTCGCGGTGTATTGGGTTGCTTCGGCTCGCTGTTTTGTATGCGTGTCGGTCGTACGGCTTGAGCTCCGTGCGACTCGGTCGTGTTTTCCACGCGTTGCATCGTACTTGGCGGGTCGGAGTTCGCGGGTACGTTTCTTTCGGGATTCTTCCTGGTGCGTGTCGGTCGGTTCGATTCGCGTGCTTTTCCGGCCGGATAGCTGTTTTCCGCGCGGTTCGGTCGATCGTATTGTGTTCCGTACGAGTCGGTCGGGTTTTGCACGCTTTTCATCGTACTTTGCGGGTCGGGCTGCACCGGTACGTGTCGGTTGGAATAAATTCCGGCTCCGAGTCGGTCGGTACGTTTTCCGGCCCGAATCGGAATCGGCCCCAGAGTGTGCAATTACCAGCTCATGTAAAGTGATGTGAAAAAAGTACACCGTCTTAAGAATCTACCGCTTTACATATTAAGATATTTCTGACCTTCATCTAGTCCTCACCAAGTCCTAACAGTAGATAAATGTAACCTCATGTGGCAACACACACACTCACATGTCACATTATCATCATTTTTTAAATAAAGAAGCAGGCAACATTCAGGTGTTGTGTAAAAAAAGTAAGTACACCCTGTGATTCAGTAACATTTGGAGCCCCCTTAAGCAGCAATACCTTGAAGTAAATGTTTCCTGTAAGAGTTTATAAGTGTCTCCTTCAGCTCAGTGATGTATCAGGGCATTCATTTATGTACTACACTCTTTAGGTTCTGCAAAAACAACTCAATGGGATTGAGGTCTGGAGTTTCACGTTCCCATTCCAAAATGATACGATATGACATGGGGTTTTTATAAAGCACACTGCCACTTAAGACTGAGCATCCTCGTGATGACTCAGAAACACAAATAGTTAACCAGCATCTACAAAGAAGAATTTAATATTAAGGACCCCAGAGAAAGGAAGAGAGCATTGGAATCAATTGGTCAGATGTCTGCAGGAATCATCAGGTAACGAGAAAAGGCACGTTTTAAGATGTTTCCTAAATTCCGTTTTACTGTCTATAAATCGAAATGGACAGGATTCCAAATTTTGGAGCCCAGTGCAGAGAAAGATTTGCCTCTCTTTGTTTTGTGTCTAAAAAGGGAATAGCTAACAAATTCAGGTAAGCAGATCTTAATGTCCCAGAAAGCTTAGAATGATCAAAAAGATATAAAGGGCCTAAACGGTGGAAGGCTCTGAGTCCAAAAGTCAGAGTCTTAAAAAGATTCTGTATAAGGACCGGAAGCCAATGCAGCTTCGTCCACCATATCGACTGATTGAAAAGCGGTAGGTTACGATATACCATAACCTACCGCTTTTCAATCATGCGATATGGTGGACGAACCCATAGACATCACTGATAGTATATGTTCCTGTGTAATACCAGCCGGGGTTAGTTCCCGTGCCTAGGGGCATATTCACAAGGAGCTATCGCCGAATTAACGGCACTTTATCGCAGCCAAAGTCGTGATAAATGTACCACCCCATTCACAAGCCGGTGTTAACAGCCCACAGCACCAGTTTACCCGCGATAGCAGCCGCAAAAAACATCGCCACAGAGGACCCCCGCAAATATAGCTAATGAGATGCAGAATAGGCGTTCCCGTGAAAAAAGCCGAGACAACAGCACACCTCAACATTCACAACGACCAGCCACATCCGTGACAAAAACACAAAACAGGCGATAAGGCGAGTTAGCACCAGGAAATCTACACCTGCTCTGACCTGGTGTAAAGTCGGACGGCAGCCTGCAAACCAAAAGGGAGCACAGCCCAGGGCCACATCGGCAGGGCAACAGATGCCATGGAGCCACCCATCATGCGGCCCGGACACCCAAGAGGGCCACAACACCCATCGCCACCACCCCCAGGACCACCCCTCCCTGGCACCCCCCGACCAAAGACATGCCACATCAGCCACACCTAAACATGTACAAAATATCCCGAATGATGCTGCACAATCACAACTGGTGACATGGATGTGTCGTCACAGAAATGACCAGCACACATTCACTTTCGAAGCAACAAATGAAACTTTATTAAAATGAACAACGAAATGAAATGAAGACACATGGCCGCTCCTCTCGGGACAATACGTAGGTCACAGCCTGTAAGACAAAAAACATGATGAGAAGGTGTCTCCTGCGCACATCAGAGGACAGAGGGAGAGCGAAGGAGAGAGAGAGGAAGAGTGGGAGGGAGAGAGAGAGAGAGAGAGAGAGAGAGAGAGAGAGAGAAGAGAGAGAGAGAGGAAGAGAGGTAGGGAGAGAGAGAGGAAGAGAGAGAGAGTGCCGCCCCCGCACACCCAGGACACACTGCTCACCTGCTCCCACCGGTGTGTCTCCAACCACGTGCCGGTATGTATAGCAGGACACCAGGTCACACATCTGAGTCAGAGCCATCAGCTGAAACAGAGCCCAGATACATGACTGGCACAGTACACACACTTGCACAAGACAACATCGCCTGCCCGCCCATGCACACCCAGGCAGATGCACCACAACCCCTCCCGCCGCCCATCAGAGCATGCCCGCCCATGCACACCCAGGCCTCAATGCTCACCTTCCGCCACCGGCGCGTAGACAGGAGGTCCCACCACGTGCCGCTGCAAGCCACAAGCCCTGGACCCGCAGACATGGCACCCTCCACATCATGCAGCCCGCTCCGCCGGCCACCAGGTCTCACGTTTGGTGCTGGGTCTTGATTACTCCATGGCAGAGGACATACCAGTGCACCCGGCACCATCGCAGGCTGCACACCCGCTCAGCCCAATGGGTGCCACCAACTCTGGGATCCCGGAAGCGACGCCATGTGGTGGTAGGCCCGCACTGCCCGCTGGCTGTGGCCTACACTGTGGTCCAGCAGGACACACAAAACCTGAGCTGTCCGGACCGCCGGGACGGGGCATCATCGCAGGCTGCACACCCGCTCAGCAGCTCAAGATGCCACTGACACAGTGCACCCAAAGTCACCGTCCCATGGCGGGGTGCCTGTGCCGTCCGAAAGGCCCCGGGTGCCACTAACCCTGTGCAAGCCCAGTCTGCGCCACGTGGTGGTAGACCCGTGCCTTACTCAAGGCCCCGGGTGCCACTAACCCTGTGCAACCCCAGTCTGCACCACGTGGTGGTAGGCCCGTGCCTTACTCAAGGCCCCGGGTGCCACTAACCCTGTGCAACCCCAGTCTGCGCCACGTGGTGGTAGGCCCGTGCCTTACTCAAGGCCTCGGATGCCACTAACCCTGTGCGCAACAACTCATGGGCCCTACATGAGTGAGAACCGTGGAGCGGCCGTCATCCAGTCACCACCGGAAGAGGAGAATGTTACGTCGTCGGCCCCTTATGTTGGCGGAGTCACATGGCCTGTGACGCCTGTGCCGGATGGGTGTGGTGTGTGTGAAAACCTGCCCTCAGGGAGTGGCTGTGACATGCTGACAACTAGACCAGTGACCTGCACACCACCAGCGAGTACGGCTGCGACGGGTAGCAATGAGGGCCCCCCCTCCGGGCGTTAGCGGAGTGGTCTGGCCTGCCATACGCCCGACCAGCGCAGGGCTTGCAACAATGACTCGTGGGCTCTGGGCGTGGTCCAGTCCATGTCCGGACAAGGAAGTGACTGATGCATGTGTCCCTGTTGTAGTGTTCACGGAACCCGGTACACAAAATGCAATGTCGCACCCTCTGACTGGCATCCCAGAGGATGAACATCATTGACGCAAGGGAAGGCACTGTCCCCACATTCATCCACACATCCATACATGAATGACGTAAGACATTACACAGCAGTGCGTCACTGGATGTTTATTTGCACATCCAGTGCAGTGATGCAGCTGGAGCGGTACTGGGCAATGCTGAGCACACTACACAATATGGGCCCGTGGAGGGCCAGCCAGTGTCCATCCGGGGATGACCTGTACTGCGGAAGAGGAAGGGTACAGTCCGCAGTCTGTCCGCCATGTCATTGGTCGTCAAACAGGATGTGGCAGTCCATGTCAGCTGTCCAGGGTGAGTGCATCGGAGTGTATAGGGGGTCAGTGGTAGGTCTTGAGGCCATGTGCGGCACCAAGCAGAAACAGGCAAGGTGGCGGAAATGGATGCTAGTACCTGGCCCTCCTGACCACAGTCCCATCCACGTCCTCGTCCCCGGGTGTGTGCCCTGCCCCACCTGTGGGTGTTGCAGTACCGGCTGCGGCACTGTGTGCCACTGACACATCAGGGGTCGGAGGAGGATTGTCGGCCGCACTGGGAGGCACTGACACACCAGGGGGCGGAGATGTGGATGGTGTGGGGGCAGCAGCATTCATCATCGCCATGCCTTGTGGCAGCAATGCCATGATGAGGACATGCAGGGCACGGTAGATCCCAGCTACATTTCGCTGATGTGCAGCGGTGGCGGCCATCCTTTCCACCTCCATCCGCACCATGTCCTCCATGAGCCTCCGCATGTGTGCCAGCTAACGGCTGGCATCGCTGGGGCCACTGTGAGCGGACAGGTATTCTTCCCTCCTCGTCAAGACTCCAGAGATGTCAGTCAGGGCTCGCTGGAGACCATGGGGCGGACATAGACACCCAAGGATGGCGTCCAGTTTGGTAGCCATGAGCTCGAACCCCACCCGCACCTGCTCGGCCATCTCCCTCTGTCCCTCCAGCACATGGCGTTGGAAGGCCATTTGTTGTTCCTGGGGGACTTGGGAGGGTGCCGGGGCTGTGGGTGCCTCCTCCTAGGTGGTTTGGGTGGTGGGTGGGGTCTCATGGATGTAGCTGGGCTGCCCTGATCCTGGAGGTGAGTTGCGGATGAGGTCAATGAGGTCTTGGATGGTTTGGGTGTCGATGCTGGTGTTGTCCTCCTCCTCGTCATCAGTGAAGAGTGGCTGTGACTGCTCTGCAGGAGGTGTTGACGATGCCCCTGTGATGTGAAGGGGAGATGGTGTATTACAATGTGTCCACATGTATGTAGCCGCATGGTACAAGCTGACATTCAGACAGCATGGCATTGTACATTGTGACAGTCTGTGGGTCTGGGCGAGGACCCAAAGTGATTGTGGGTGTGCACTGTGCCCTGCTTGCTTGTGCATGTGTGCCATTGTGGCCATCTTCCCCCATCCCCCCAGTACTTGTTTGTCACTCAGCCTGTTGCGGTTGTGTTGTGTCCTGTCGAGCAGTGTCCGGTCCCCCGACTCCAGCCACAGTCTCCACACTGATGGACTGTCGACACCAGCTCCACCATGTCATCCAGCTCCAGCTGTGGCACTGGGCCCCCACCTCCGGTCTGCGTTGCTGCCTTCAGGTTGGCGGAGAGTTTCTCCTTGGTCTTCCGCTTGATGTCATTCCATCGCCTCTTGACCTCGTCCATTGTCCGCTTGTGCTCTCCGACGGCATTCACCTTGTCGACGATGTCCCGCCATATTTCATTTTTGGTGCCCAATGACACGTTGGAGATGACGAAGAGTTGTTGATGGTGTTCCATCACCTCCGTGACTATGATCCTGTTCGCCTGCGGACTGAACTTGGTCTTCCTCGTCTTCTTGTCCTTGCCCTTCCCTATCCCCGAGGTCCCAGGCTGGTCGTCCGGGGTGCTTGTGGGGTTGCGCTCGTCCTCTGCGCCTGCTCCGGCTGCCTCCATGGTGCTTGTGTGTTGGTCAGTTTGTGTGTGGGTGTTTTTTCTACTTTTATGGTGGTTTTTGATGCCTGCCAGGTGTGTGTTGCAGGCCTGGCGCTGCTTGTCGCTGATTTCCTCATCGCGCTTTGGCCCATCGCGTGCTTTTTGGTGTTGTGGTTTGTGTTTTTATCTCCATCGTGGTGGTTGTATCGCGGACATTGTCCGCGGTTTCGGCTGAACTATCGCATGCTACCGCCTTGTTGTGAATTCCACGTTGACACAGGGTTATTTTCCCGCGATAGGCTGCGATATTGAAAGTTGCGTTACGCTACTCTTGCGGTAGTTATCACACGTTCTTGTGAATATACCCCCTAGTTAGGTGGCTAAAGACCACAATCAATGGGATCCCAGCTAATGTAGTGATGATTTTTGCTAAGTAATGCTATATTGTTGCACCAACAGGAATTATGGATAAATGTCATGTAAAATACTATTTCAGGATAGGAAGAGTGACAAAAATAAGAAGGGTATATTCCCCCCACTACTATTTAATGTAGGGATGGTTTTTCCTCCCTCCTGGATTCATTAGAGAAATGAACCAATGGACTTATGTAGAATATATGTTTTTCATAGACCTAAATGGTGGGTTAATAGACCTTTGTCTTATGTGACTGGACATTGCCATCACCTATGGCATATGTAATAGGCTTGTAGGAGTGGCCATAGATTTTTGACTATTGTGATTGAATTATCCTCACAACCAATGAATTCACAGGAAACGGTTGTTCCTTTCTGGTACAACAGTGTTTTTGGACCACATTAGTGGAAGGAGAGGCCATAGATTTTTGACAATTGTGACTGGACAATCCTAGCAACCAATGAATTCACAGGAAAAGGCCATATGTCTTTCTGGGCATAGAGTTTTGACTATTGTGATTGGACTATCCTAACAACCAATGATTTCACAGGAAAGGGTTGTTCCTTTCTGGTCTGACTGTGTTTTTGAACTGTAATAGTGGAAGTAGTGGTCAAAGATTTTTGACTACTGTGATTGGACTATCCTAACAACAAATTAATTTACGGGAAAGTGTTGTCCCTCTCTGGTCTGACCGTGTTTTTGGACCGCAATCATGGCAGGAGTGGCCATAGATTTTTGACTATTGGGATTGGACTATCCTAACAACAAATTAATTCACAGGAAAGGGTTGCTCCTTTCTGGTTATAGATTTTTGACTATTGTGATTGGAGAATTCTAACATCCAAAGACTTTACAGGAAAGGGTTGTTCCATTCAGGTTGAACCGTGTTTTTGGACAGTAATAGTGGTAGGATTTGCCATAGATTTTTGACTATTGTGATTGGAGAATTCTAACATCCAAAGAATTTACAGGAAATGGTTGTTCCTTTCTGGTCTGACCATGTTTGTGGACCGCAATACTGATAGGAGTGGCCATAGATTATTGACTATTGTGATTGGACTATCCTAACAACCAATAAATTTATAGGAAAGGGTTGTTTCTTTCTGGTCCGAGCGTATTTGTGCACTGAAATGGTGGTAGGATTGGCCATAGATTTTTCACTATTGTGATTCGACTATCCTAACAACCAATGAATTCACAGGAAAGGGCTGTTCCTGTCTGGTCAGAGATTTCTTGACTATTGTGATTGGACTTTCATAATAACCAATGAATTCACAGGAAAGGGTTGTTCCTTTCTGGTCTGACTGTATTTTTGGACCATAAAGTTGCTGATGCGGGCTGATTGGTTATTTTAACCGAATTGGATGGTGATTGGTGTAAAATGTCTATATAGAATCAGTGTTGTCTACAAAGATTCAGAAGGTCAGTGATGGTGGTGGCGTGTCATATTATCTGGTATGAGCTTCCAGGTCAGTGGTGAATAGAGTGAATTATATTTTGCTTGCTATGTGATTTGCTGACTTTTTACCAATGTATTGGCTAGTAGTTGGATCTATTTGTAGTTTTTGGATATTATGTGTCTGGGTTTGCCCCTTTTTGATACTTTTAGGTCAGGATTAGTGATTTTGGAGAGGATTAATTCATATATAGGGGAGGTTGTTTGCTTGTATGACTATAGCGGATAATTTTAGGGTGTCATAGCATGTTATGATTTTCTTTTCTTTTTTTAAATTGTCTTTATTAGATTTTCAGATTAACAAAATCAAAAGACAGTTGCATATCATCAAAAAGGAAAAAGAAAGAGGAGCGCATCACCAAGGCATGCTAAGTAAACATCATTACCGTATTGGTTAGCCATCACAGGTACATAGCAATTATCATGACCCTAAAACTCAGGAACATAGGCTGATGTGGCCCTGAACATGTAGAGGCTACTGGCATGTATGATGGAGAGGGGTGTCACTCAGTGTTATTCTGGTCAATGAAGTGGAGATTTGTGCGGAAAGTCAGCCAAATGTCCTTTGGACGTGAAGTAAGGGGTTGAAGACGGGCATTATCTTTGCCCACGTTCTTACATCAGCTCATGCTCCTGAGCCACTCCGGAGGAGTGGGCGGTCTGGTGCTTCCCTAGTGTAGTGCAATTTCCTACTTACCCAGCAATAGTGCTAAGGAGGTTAGGCGATGGTTGGAGGGAGGTACATTCTGAGTATAGACTAGAAGTGCAACTAATATCAGGCGATAGTGCAGTGCGAATCATGGTAGAGATGTGCTCGAACACTGCCAACCAGTATGTGATCACCATTGAGCATATTCAGATTAGGAGCGCATAGTCTGCCCCTGGGGCCTGGCATTTCACGCATCTATCAGATCTGGTATGGTCAAATGTGGCAATGTGATTGGTGAAAGGTAGCAGCAATGTATACATTTAAAATGCAAAAGTGTATGCCGATGGCTAATGGAGACACATTGAATCTGTGTACAACAATACGTCCATACCTTATCAGTGATTGTTATCCCCAGTTCTGTCAACCAGGTCTCCCACACCAGTGTAGTGGTTTCAGGGCAATACATGCTCGGTAGAGTCAAGAGGTCATCCGGTCTACATCTCCATCAGCAATCTCCAGCATTAGGAGTGGAAAGTCTTTAGGGGGTAGTGGATAGGAAGGCATGTGCGATCTCAACGTGTTCCAGAGTCGCCGGAGAATGAAAAGATCCATTTACAGGACATCCCCGCCCGTGGGTCCTAGACCAGGGGTATGATGTGACCATCTGGGAACAGATCATCCATGGTGCGAAGATAATGCCAATGTAACGTGTGCTGAACTAGCTTTTCCCGCAAAAGTGGGAGCCATGGGTTGTTGTGCAGCGGGAGAGCACTAGAATAGAGAGGACTGCCGGCCAGCATGCGTCTTAGCCTGCGCCAGGCCAAGCATGTTATGGGCACCGTCTGAATGTCTTTAGTGTCTAGTGGTACGCCTCAGGCAATATCTGTGAGTGTAAGAGTCCATCCAGTAAAACTCATTCTGGACGCAGCTATGGGATGCGGGTGTCCGGGTTATACCAGCGATGTGTGTAATGGCACTGGCCAGCTAAATAGTATAAGCAAAGATCGGGGACCCCGAGACCGCCACGCTCATAAGGGAGCGTAAGCGTGTGCCACTGGACACGGGGCGTGCACCGGCCCAAACTAGCCGCATGAGGACTCCACAGAGGGTGTGGAAGAAGGATTGTAGCAGGGGAATGGGGATGTTGGAGAAAAGATATAAGAAGCGGGGTAGTATGACCATCTTAAGAATGGCCACGAGTCCCGCCATGGAGAGGGGCAACCGGACCCAGCGGTCCACCTGTGTGTTGAGGTCTGCCATTGCCGGGCCGTAGTTGTGTTGCAGGACGTGGTCTCTGTCTCTGTGGAGATGAATGCCTTGATATTTTGTGCCATCCGTAGCCCATTTGAGGGGAAATTCCGCAGGTGGCGGTTGTATTACATCCGTCAGTAGTAAGAGCTTCGATTTGGTCCAGTTTATGCGAAGCCCCGAAAGACTCCCAAACCGCGCAATCTCCTGCATAAGTGGGGGGAGATTAAGGTGTGGATTCCTGCTAAAGAGCAGAATGTCATCTGCGTAGAGGGAGTGTAATAGAGGCCCATGAGTAAGCTGCAGTCCATGGTGTAAGTGGCGATCTTGCAGTATATGGACAAGCGGGTCCATTGCAAATATAAATAGGAGGGGGGATGACGGACAGCCCTGCCGAGTACCAAGCAGGACTGGGAAGGCTCCAGTAAGGGCGCCGTTTACCCGTAGTCGGGCCATGGGTTTTGTGTATAGAAGCATGATCAATGTGAGGAACGAATGGGGAATACTGAGTTTACCAAGAACAGCTTTGAGAAAAGGCCACTCGAGAGAGTCAAAGGCCTTTTCTGCATCTAGCACGGCTATGGCTGCTGGTGTAGAGGGGGATATTTTATCACGCACAGCAAAGATCACATAGAGGTTTAATGAGGTCGAGCAATGCGTAACAAAGCCAGATTGGGCTGCTGAGATATTTTGCTCCATCAATAGACCCAACTTAGTGGCAAGTATTTTGGGAAAGATTTTATTATCTAAGTTTAGCAGGTACAAAGGGCGGTATGAGGTGCAACAGCTGGGATCTTTGCCGGGCTTTAACAAAAGGGTCAGAACCACTTCACGGAGTGTAGGTGGTAGTATACAGGTGACCATTGATTTATTATACAGTGTCGGGAGGTGCGGGATGAGCTGCTGTTTAAAGGCTTTGTAGAAAGCCCCGGTTAAACCGTCTAGGCCTGGCGCCTTAGCTCTGTCCAGGGCGTCAATGGCTTGTGTTACCTCCTCCAGGGTTAACGGTTCACTCAGAAACCGTTGCTGATCATCTGTAACCATACCATTGCGATGTCTTCAAGATCCAAGGATATGACACAAGGGGCATCAGAGACATGAGAGGCATATAGTTCTTGGTAATAGTTCCAAAATTCGGCCAGGATGCACTTTCCACCCGTAACAGTCACTCCGGTATCTGTTCGGAGTTCAGCCACATAATTGTACGACCTGTTTGGGCGCAATAAGCATGCAAGGGTGCAGCCTGGTTGCCCTCCCTCTCCATATCGGCGGGCCTTTGTGTGCTTATCTATATACGCAATCTCACTTTCCACGAGTTCCAAATTTCCGCCAATAGTACCGATCGCTGATGTAATCGGGCATCTCCATCCTCCTCTGCTGCGCGCTCCAAATCCCACAGTTCACCCTTAGCCCGCTGTAGTTGAGTACAGATGTTGCGAAGGATGCCCACATGCTTGGAGATGCACCCCCCCGGATGTACGCTTTGAAGGCCTTCCACAAGGTGGCCTTCCAAGAGACTGTTCTGGTATTTAATGTGAAATACTCAATAATGGAGCTTTGTAGTTCGCTACGAAACACTTGGTCAAGGAGCGCATCACTGTGAAATTACCAGCTATGTTCAAAGCCACAGTCATACGGAATCTGAAACCAATAGTCCAGCCGCGTCCAGACAGAATGGGGCACCAAATAGAACATGAAGCCAGGAGTGGAGGGATGATGAGTCCGCCACGCATTGAGCAGTGAATATGTGTTAGTGATGTGGCAAAACATTTCCCGAGCATGGGGTTTATCAGCAGGCTGTGCGCTAGTGGAATCTAGTTGCAAACAGTGAGGCATAGTAAGATCTCCACCCAGTATTAGGTGGTCTGCTTCGAAGCCGTCCAGGCGAGAATATAGGTAGCGGAAAAAGTCAGGGTCATCTACTTTTGGGGCGTATATGTTCACTAGCAGTACATGTTTGTCCGCGAGGGTGCCATGTAAGAGCAGAAACCGGCCTTCCGGGTCCGAGTGACATGAACAACAAAGAAATGGGACAGCTCTATGGATCAGGATAGAAGTGCCACGAGAATACGAGCTTTAGCACGAAATAAAAACGGTGCTGGTCCCAGCTTCTGGTGAAACTATGGTCAGTGCATGGCGGAGGTGTGTCTCCTGGAGGAAAGCAAGCTTGATGGAATGCCTATTTAGGTAGGACAGTTCCTGCTTTCCTTTCTGCGGGTTGTTAATGCTGCATATGTTCCACGAGATGACGGATAGGTCAACTACTCTAGCCATAGTGAAGACTGCTGGTGTGTGAAGAATGTGTAGTACTAGAACACAAGCGATATGTGGTGAAGTGCACATGATAAAGTGCAGTGTGGCATGCAACATCTAGAGACAATCCAACTACAACAAAAAACAACCCCGCAAACCCCACTCCCCCTACCCACACCAGATTAGAAGACATCCGGCGAATCCCAAGTAAATAAGTAGGGGGAAAAAAACAATACGTGAAGGTTCTTGGCGACCCAGCAAAAGAGCAATTATGAGGAATTTGATGAGATGTAACCGCTACTACAAAAAACAAGCATTGGCATAGCCAATAGGTCTCGCCGTTGGGACCTTATAAGTGTTTAGGCATGCAACACATTATCAGAATAGCCAATGTGTCACAAAAACCAAAAATATTATATGAAAATGGTCTGATAATTATCAAGTACCTTCCGGAGTGTCCTGGATGGTCTTTCTTCCATCATCATCTGTGCAGCGCCAGTCTGACTGTGCCCCGGGGCTAGTCTAGTTCATGCACCGAGGTAGCTATTTACAGCTGTCACAGTTTCAGCCAATCACAGAGTGACTCAAAGTTGCAGCCATCCCGAGGCTCAGCCAATGAGAGAAGAATTAAGGTGGGCCTACTGAAACCTGCGACGTCCTGGGCCAAAACCAGATGAAGCGAGTGTAATACTGCTAGTCTTTCTAACCAATCCGAAACTGGTAACAGTTTTCAAACCAATTTTAAAGCACAATACAGTTTATATGGCCCCACAGCCTATAAACTACTGACAAGCTCTCACTAGCCGTTGAATTCTGGGGTTTGTAGTCCTGCCGGTTATAACGGATGAACAAGAGAGCAAGCCCAGAATGCAAGAGCCTGCAAACTTTAGCGTGGCGATGGTGCCTGGTATGGGTACTGTTAGCCCCAAAATACACTATTTTGTTAAGTGGCACTTGGATAGACAGAGGGCCCCGGGACTAGTGTTTGTGGGTTGGGTGCATCACCACGCTGACATCTGACACTTGAGGGCAGAGGTTATGTGTTTGGCCCGGCTGCGACTGCTGTGGTAACAGGTGTTTTTGTGGCCATATGCTTGTATTAAGTGTAAGACAAAGGTGGGGCATCTCAGCCTGAGACACATGGCGAGAAACGGCGAGGCTGTCAAGGGTGTGTGATTTGTATAAGGCACTGCATTCTTTTTTTTATTCAGCTACCTGGTTCATTCAGAGTAAGATATATTTGGGCCTTAATGACCAGGAAGCAACAATTATTGTTAAAATCTGATGGCAGTTAGCAGCTAAAGGCATTAACCCGATTTATTTTTAGGCAGACTCCATTGGTGCTTAATCTGTGCCAGTGTTTGTGGGTGCTCAGCTCCGGGTCTTATTTTAGAGCACTAGAACTAGTTGCAGTGGCAACCGCAGCAGTAAAATAAAGTAAAAATGGGTACTGATAAAAAATGCATTCTGTTGTCTCTTAGGACTACTGCATTAACGCACACTGTGGCCATCTTGGCATATCTGAAGCAAAGCCATAGGCACATGCAAGCTGAAGAGATAACACCCCCAGCCACGCCAGTCAGCCAAGCCTGATGTCCCCTAACAGTAAAGCCACCAGACTCCTACTTTCTGATAAGAGCCGGGGCGAGGCAGCCCTGATACAATTCGATCTCCGCCTTTTTCCTGTGGCATCATTGGTGGAAGTGGCCACTGCCCGCTGCAGAGTGGGCGGTGCCAGAATGTGAAGGACCTCCTAATAACACCTGGGACCCTTGAACACCTGGGACCATTGACACTTAATTTTTTTGTATTTCTTTCTATTTGAAAATCAAGTGCTGGTGATGTAGGAGTCTGGAGTGTGTTTGAAATGAGGGCTTTGAAGAAGGGATGGCAGGGAGGGGCTTTTGTTGTAATGGAAGTAATGTCAAGTATGGACCAATGGCACTATACAAATGAGCTTTTGTGGATGTTTACAGTAGGGGGCTTCTGCAGTCATACCTTGACATGTGAGGTGGTGGACAGCCCTGCTGAGAAGGGCTGCTGTGCCTCGTGTGAAGCACAGCAGGCCTGCTCAGAAGGGAGGTACTGTCCCATGAAAGGTGCAGGGGCCCTGCTGACCGGTGATGGTACTGGTTCTGGCTGTCAGAGGCACTGCCTCTCAGTTGAGAAGACCTTATTTTGCCCCAGTAAAAGCAGTACAGTCTAGATAGGAAGTGCTGGTGCTTTGATTTAAGGGTATAGCAGAAATGCTGATATTGCTTGTAATTGTTTACAAACACCGCTGTGACATGGTGGTATTGTCACTCAGGGGTCTACAAACACTACTATAAATGGCTAACCCTGTTAAGAGCCTGACAGACTTCTATGGAAAGCTGCCCTAGTAGTGGTGACTTGATAGATTTTGGAATTACATTTTTTCCGGGCATGCAGTTACATGTCTCGGAGTCTGTCGTCATGAACTAACCCTCTACCCTACTCCTGCCCCCCCGTCCTGTCCAAGCCACGTGCCACAGCCACGTGCCTCTATTGATGCCGAGTTCCTGGAGTATATTTTCCAGCTGCAGCCCTCATCCCAAGCTTCCCCTGCAGGGTCAGTGCTTCATAGGGTAAGGCAATGCAGCAGCCACAGGGCGCCACCTAGTGGGGGTGCAGAGTCTCTGCAAAAGGCTTGAAATGGATCATTTGAAGTCTACTAGTAGTTTGGGGAACAGATTCATGTTTTGGCAGAGCAGAGAGTATCCTGGGTTGTTGCAGCTTCACAATGTTCGTTCTCTATGGAGTACAGAACAATAGACCCGCGCTGACGTGGCGTCTAACTCGCTGGCCGCTGGCAGTCAAAAGAGCAGACAAGCCGCAAGTCTCATACATTGCTGCTATTTCACAGCGAAATAAGAATTCTCCTCACTTTGCCTGCTCGGTGTCTTGTTCTTAATTTGGGGCATCTGCGCAGAGAAAAATCACATCCTCCGAAACCGCAAGCCCGTCACGTGGGAACGGTGTTTGCGTCATTAAGATAAAATGTGTTTTAAAAAATGTAAACCCACGCCCCGAAGTAAGTATGAAAAGAAGGAGTCTGTTCTCCAGGGCCATTGACCCCGAAGCCCTCCCTCCCCCGCCGGCCTGGCCGTGATGTCCGTCAAAGACACGATAATCCGGGGAGCACTTCTTATTTGTTTTGCGGCCGTGAAAGTGAAACCGATCGCGCTAAGGGATGCGGAGAAAGCTAAAGCAGGGAAAAACAGACACACAGCGTTTCCCTTGCGGGAGCGAGCAGGGGCACCATCTGTTTGAAAGTTAATTACAAACAGATGTCGCCAAAGCTCGCTCCACGCAGAAATCGCAAACGTGCACGCGTTGCCATTGAAAGCAATGCAAAGCGTGCACGTTTTTGAGCGAAACAGCGAATCGATTTCAAGAGGTCTCCTCCTAAGCAGCGCATGCGTGCTGCGTAGGCGAGACCTAAAAGGATTAGTGGGAAGCCAACAATCCACGTGAATTTCATGGGAGAAAATGTATGTTTGAGAACAAGAGTTCTGCTAAAGGGGAACTAGCAACAGCAGATGGAAATAAATAGGAAAAATGTGGTTCAAGTGAGGCTGCACAGAGCTGCGATACCTTATGAATTATTAACGCCCAATATTAGCAACTGGGAAATTACCCAGGAGTATTACTGAGAGCACATATCTCCACGATTGGACACCTGCCTTCCAAACTGAACCCGAAACTTCTCTTAAAGTAGAAGTTATTGAAAAAGTATGAAAACCACTCAGGCTTGGAGAAGGCCCGTTATTCAATCACTACCACAGAATTACCAAAAACACGAAGCTCGTTTAAAGGATATTCCGATGCGCTAAAGAGCCAATTATAAATTGCGTTGCTACACACCATATACACAGTATGAAGAACGTGCAAATTCTGGAGCTGGCAAATGTCTGTCTAGTCGAAGGAGCTACCTAGAAAGAGTGAATGCGCCAAACACTGCCCCTTTATTTACACTAGGTGTATAAAAAAACTACGGATGGGATTCAATTAAATAAACCAAGCTTGTGTGGCTGCTGCAGAGGGATGAACAGTTTATCTGCACTGGTACCATTAAGCAACTACTTCACATTAGGAGCAGTTCAACGTCAGAAAACTGCAACACCCCATAATGTAATGCGGATCAATTTCACACTTTTCCCAGAAATTAGCTTTGGAGGCTTGCCAATAAAGCCACAGGCCATTGCTATCCACGTTTAGGTCAATACAGGGCACAGTAACTGTTGTAAGGGAAAGTTACGACAGAGTACAGCTCATTTCTTCGATGAAGTATTCATTGTGCAGACATACCGTGTGCTCAGACAGTTCAGATTAAGAACGGGAAAGCCACTGCAGTTGTTCACACTAAAATATTCACTCCATATGCATTGCTCACGTGAAATGCCCTAGAAATACCTACTTCACCACCACTCAATTACGACATGCTCGGTATGATGCGTTACCTGGAAAAAGGGGGGCAGGCCCAAAAGTGATCAGCGTTACGTTTTATCACCATTTGGTGGTCTGTCCCGAAAGATGTTAAAGCCATCATTTCACTTTGCCCTGCTTTCACGTGTTGTACCACCCTGTAGTTGAGCTTGCCATAAACGTCCCCATTTCAAGTTTTGTGTGGTATGTAATTTCACTGCTACGGGTCACAAGCCTTGCGACATGTAGAGACCCCACAGCTGTGCTCAACGCCGCTTTTATTTATAGTTTCTGGATCAGGACCATTCAACATATTTTGCCATCAGTGGACACGCCTCACACCTCCACAATAAAGAGCTAGGAATTACCTGAATGTTCAGCTTTCACGGATATGCCACTTCGTACCAAAATCTACTCCTGTAAGAGAAAAAACCGCCATCAAACCCGGGTTTTAACAAAGACACGAGCAACACAAGTCCGTTTTAAGTGATCAGCGTTAAGTTTTATCATCATTTGGTTACAGTCCCGAAAGATGTTAAAGCCATCATTTCACTTCACCCTCCTGGCGGAACGCAGCATTTCTCGAGTCACCGCATAATGGAAGGCGCGCGAATTAACTTTAATTCTGACTGCCAAAAAATGCGTACTTACCAGTGATTGCGTATGCCGAGGGCTGTTCCATGCTCCATACAAGTTACCCTGCGACACTCCCTTCAGAAAACACAAACAAACAAAAAAATGTGAGCGTTATAAACAGTACAAGCGAATACAAACTCGCGCATCAAGCACCAGCTAAGCCACACGTTAAAAGTCCGACACGAGACATCTGGAGTAGATCTGCAAGACCCACTTTACATTTGACTGCGTTTCTAGGTGTGTTGGCCACAATATAGTGATGGGTTACAACCGTGTAATCCACTGTGGAGAGCGGTCCTTGATCTGCCCCTTAAGAACTGGCTGCAAAGTACGAAGAACTTTACAGCAATAAAAGTCTCGAGGGAAAAAGACAACCAAACCGGAAAGGGCCAGTCCTGCCTCGTGAGTCCCGTCTGCCAGCACTAGTTTACTCAAATTTAGAAGCAATTTAACGATCAAGGTCTAAAATGGCCATGATGCCCTACAGAAAAAAAAATGGTGGCTAGGGCGCGCCCAACCCGTGACATTTTTTAACGGTTTTATATAGCGCGAACTTGACCCGGTATCGGGTATCAGAGCGCTTTACATAGCACCGGTTGCGTTACATTGTGTGTGTAACGAGGCCCACGCACAAAAGTAAAACTTTTTTTTTTTTTAAATATAAACATGCCCATCGGATATTTCGACAACCAAGCCATACATCATTCCAAGTTGTTCTCCATGTAATATTACCTGCTACTGTGAAGAATGGCTGCGCCTGGTTCCGGTTTGCTTTGAGCCCCCATTTCCAACGCACTAGAGAATAAAAAGAAAATGTTTCAGTCGGAGATCACATTTCGCGTCGGCCAATTCTGCAAGAGGAAAGCGTGTTTGAGACCATGCGTCCCTGTCAGCCGTGACACAGCAGGCAGGGGTGGCAGGAATCAAGTGCTGAACGACAGCCTGGCACTGTCGGGTTGTAACCACCCTCCATAAAGCAGCTCAAGAATAGACTGCACAAACTGGCAACTCGCAGAAATGACGAGGCTTGCCGGTTTAAAGAACGCAAGGGTCAACAGCAGCATTCATTTCAGGATCCACCGTGAAACTATTATCTATAGAGGTGCAACAAACTGTGGGGCATATTATCAAGGAAGTGCGATATTTATCGCTAACCGCGCTTAGCGCGTTTTCTTTTAACGCCGCCTATCGCTGGAAATTATCGCTGAGATAACACCCTATTAGTAAGGTTTATCTCCATAGCGATAATTTTTCCAGCGATAGCGACAAAATGCGAGAATATCGCTGGGAAACCAGCGATATTCTCGCATGCTGCTAAGGTGGATTCAGCATTAGAATCCACCTCCTATACTTCAAACAGGTAAGTCATCCTCACTAGCAGGTGATAAAATCTAGCGATAAACGCGCTTAGCGCAAATTATTTTATCGCTTCGCCTGCCTTGCTAATAGGGGGTAGTGGTGTTAGCGACTGTTTTCAGTCGCTTTTAGTAGAGAACGCCTTCCTTGCATGTCATTAGCGATAATTATCGCTGACATGCAAGGCGATGGAAAACGCGGCTGCTAACGCCTGAAAGCTGTCGCTAATGCCTGTTAGCGACAGCTTGCTGATAGGGCGATAAAGTTATCGCCGCTTTAGCGGCAAAAAGTGCCGCTAAAGCGGCGATAAAGCCCTTGATAATATGCCCCTGTAATACTCTTAAAATATGCCAACCTGTAAGCAGGGCCAACTGAAATACGAGGCAGCGTTTATACTAAGATGCACCACGTTTAGCGTTAACTAATTCACAATTTTCACACGTTAACACTACCTGGGCAGGCAGTGGGCTCTCCTGTAGTGCAGACGACTTGGTAGGATACAGTGAAAAATAAACATTTTAAGTTCCAGTGGCTCTCAGTTCAAACTTAACGCCACACTCAATCCATTTCCCCAGGGAAGCATAGTGTCAGGGAGCAGAGGCTGCTAAAAGGGAAGAAAAAAAAAACAAGTTTAACGAGGAGAGGAGAAGGCAGCAGGGGGAGGGGAGAGAGAAGGGGGCCTGCGCCTGTTTCCCTTGCGTGAACAAGCAGGAACCATCTGTTAATTACAAACAGATGGTTTGAAAGCTAGCTCCCGCAAGGGAATCGCCAAACGTGCACGCGTTGCCATTCAAAGCAATGCAATGCGTGCACGTTTTTGACTGCATAACTGAATCGATTTCAAAAGGTCTTTTTCCTACGCAGCGCATGCGTGCTGCGTAGGCGAGACCTAAACAGTGACATAGACTAAATGTGATACTGTGAATACCAGTGTCCGACAGGAGGAGGCTCTGCCCCATCAATACAGAGCCCCCCGGCATTGAAGCCGGTATCTTCAGCTGGAGTCATCACGGGGAGTTGAGGGCGCCGCCCAGGTCCCCACGACCCATGGTGAGCGGGCGAGGAGCGACTAGGTGGGGAGGATCCTGCACAGATGCTTTTACAGAAGGCTTCCACGTCTGCAGAGGTATTCAAGATCATAGCGTGTCTGTTGTGTTTCACCCGCAAGCGAGCTGGGTAGAGCATGGCATAGTGAGTACCCAGCTTGCAGAGGGCATTTTTAACATCTTTGAATATTTGCGCCTTGGTGCTTCAGGGGACCTTTCTCGTGGGCCAAGCGAAGAGCGACATCTCTGTACTTATAGTTGAGGAGGCAGGCTATGAGATATCGCAGTGGAGCTCCCTCCAGAGGACCCGCACCTAGAGTGCGATGTGCCCCCCGAAGGTGGCAGAGAAGCTGGAGTGCTCAAAAAGGATTGTCAGAAGTTGCCCAACAAAGACCTTGGGCCGGCCCATGTTGGTGGTCTCCCCAATTCCAGAAATGCAGATGTTATTCCTGCGGGACCGTGCATCGAGGTCCTCATTCCTAATGTCCACCTGCTTTAGTATACGCTCCAGTTTGTCGAGGTGCTTCTGCATTGTAGTAGCGGTGTCTTCTAGTCCAGAGATCCTTTCCTCCACATCTTCAATCCTGGTCCCGTGTAGGTCAAGCTGCTCCCCCAGTTTGTCTATGCTGCCTGCAAGGGTGTCAAACCGCGCCTCCATAGCGCCAAAACTCTCTTTGAGCTCAGCCACTATGGTTGTAGAAATACACAAAGTGGCCTTGTCAGGGCTGTGGCCAGCAGGTTCCTCTGTATCTAAGGGCCTGATTATGATGGCGGCGGGACCACCACCATCAGGCCATCGGTGGCGGTCCCACCGCCATCTGCCCCTCCAGGTCTGCCTGCCACGCATCCGATGGGCTCAAGGAGCCCGTTGGAGGGACTGCAATCCCTACAATAGTGGCAGTGTCTGCTCAGGCACCGCCATAGGGTTCACAATGTCCCTTTCTGCCGCCCGTTTCATGGTGGTTAACCCGCCATGACAAGACAGGTGTAAAATGACTTTGGGGGCCCCTAACGGCCCTCTGCTATGGGCCCTGGAGGGCACCTATGGTGCCCCACTAAACATCCCTGCACCATGTGGTAGGCACCGCATGGCGCCTGCCACATAGTGCAGGGATGTTTCAAATGTGTTTTTTTTGTATTGCGGCGTATGCTGCAGCCCGCAGCACACGGCGCAATGCAAAATATACACATTGCGACCGCCGTGAAGGTGATCGCATCGTAATACGGCCAGCTGGACCTCTGACTCCTAGTCAGGCAGTCCTCCTTCAACATCGGTCCTCCAGACATCAGAATCAGGCCCTGAATGTGAGCCATGGCCCCCCGTTCGGCTGGCACGGTCAAACGTGAGCCTTTGTTGTTTGGTGTCAGAACGGCCCATGTCGCAGTCTCAGTTGGTCGTGGGCTCAGCAGCAGATCCGGTGTCCTATCCTGGGATATACCAAAAACTGCCCTGCATGGGAAGGGTAGGACCGGTCAGACTACCACAGGCCTAAAGTCCGACACGCCGCAGCCAGAATAACAGATCCACCGGCAAGTGTACCAGGACTCACAGAACCCAGGGGAGGAGGAGAATGATGCACAGTTATGGTAGGTGCAGGCTGTACAATGCAGGGTGCCGGATGGCAGTTTAGTGGTGAGTGAGCCTCCAAGAAGTGTCTCCCGGCAGTCCAATAGGTCATTCGCGGGGCTACAACAGCCCTCTGCCAATGAGGAGGCTGGAGCAGATGTGGCCGGGCCTCTGGCGAGCGACATGCCCCACACCAAACAGCGCAGGGCAGGTAGTTATGTGAAGTAGAGGCCCGGTGTCACGTCCCGGGACAGGAACTTGCACGGGATCAACACTCACCGCCTCAGCCCGAGTCTAGCGATGGCCTCCAGTCGCGGACTCGCCTCTTCCAAGTGCAAGCCTGTCAATGTCGAGATGGTCCCCACTCCAGCTGCAGCACTGCAAAGCATGTGGCAATGTCCAGGCCCAGGTTGGGCCTCAGCATCTTCCAGCCCACAGGCATCTAAAAATATTGCTGGCCATTGGTCGCTCATGCCCTGGAGGTCAGCAAGCAGGACGCTCCCTCGAAGGGACCAGGCCTCCGCTCCGGTGTTGTGTGAGGGAGGAGGGACTCGTGGCCTACGGGATTGGGCAATCCCGGCCTCAGGCTCGCCTGCGGCCCTGTCGCCGCGGGGCCTCTGAGGCAGCGTCAGCTGCACAGGTTCCCCACCCGCACTCCTCCGCAATGCAAGCCCCTACTTCATGGCTCGATGGGTCCACGGGTTCACCAGGTCCCCCGCAATTGCCACTAGCTTCATATTGTTGTCTGCAGGTGTTTTTGCAGCGGTTACCACCAAAGGAGACCTGCCGGAGCCTCACAAGAGTGCGGCCATCTTGGTGGCGGTCATGGCCACGCCCCAATGTTTTGATTTTCTAAGGGACTTTATGATAGATATATAGTTGAGATTTGGAGTAATGAAACTTTTTTGGAGGGTAAAAATCTTTAACCTGATTCTTATTTTTCAGAACCCAATGGGGTGTGGCTATTAAGCTGTGATATTTATATATGGTTTCCTGGTATTTCCCAAGTACTAGTGTTCCAAGTGAGAGGTAGAACATTTTTGCCCTTATTATGAAAAAATAGAAATATATCAACTGTTAGGTTAAATATTAATAGGATCTGTAATCACTAGGTCTTTTTCCAATAGAAAAATATTTTTTATGTCAATAGGAGTCTTGTACAACTTTGTCTTTTTAATCTAGGAATTTCATGGAGAACTGATCCATTTTACACGTAGACTTCGATGTTGCATTTTTGTAGAGAATTTTTCTTAGGGAATAAATACCCAAATCATTGTTGAGTGACAATGGCCTGCAGTTTGTGGCAGAAAGATTTACTAGTTTCCTGGCTAGGAATGGAATCAAAGAAAACAAAACCCCAGTTTATCACCCAGCTAGCAATGGCTCTACATGGAGATTCAACAGAGTGTATATGGGGTGTATTCACGCAGCGATCAACAAGGGGAAGAATTGGGCATTAGAATTGTACAAATTAGTGTGGGCATATTGTATAACTCCCACCGTCACAGGTTATAGCCCTTTTAGGAATTTGAGACGATGGGATTCATTTGCCAAGCAAACACAAGGAGATGATGGACGAAGTGCTGAAACCTTTCAAACACTCACCCCCAGTCACAGATCTGGGTTGAATCCATCATCATTCTTTAGCTCACTTTGCCACTCCAGTTCAGACACAGCTATATGCAAATCAGTCTTGACCCTGTGCCTCATGGGAACAGTCCAGACCGAACTGCCAAGCCATGTCTTCCCTGGACCGGAATCAAGCATCCTGGGACTGGTTTCGGGTTAACAGCCCTCATCAGCCAGGTTAGCTTGAATCCAGTGGCAAAGTGAGCAAGGGACGCACGTCTGGGCATACCCTGCCAACTTAGGGCGAACAAAGCAAACACAAGGAGATGATGGACGGAGTGCTGAAGCTTTTCAAACACTCACCCCCAGTCACAGATCTGGGTTGAATCCATCATCATTCTTTAGCTCACTTTGCCACCCCAGTTCAGACACAGCTACATGCAAATCAGTCTTGACCCTGTGCCTCATGGGAACAGTCCAGACCGAACTGTCAAGCCATGTCTTCCCTGGACCGGAATCAAGCATCCTGGGACCGGTTTCGGGCTAACAGCCCTCATCAGCCAGGCTAGCTTGAATCCAGTGGCAAAGTGAGCAAGGGACCCACGTCTGGGCATACCCTGCCAACTTAGGGGCGAACAAAGCAAACACAAGGAGATGATGGACGGAGTGCTGAAACTTTTCAAACACTCACCCCCAGTCACAGATCTGGGTTGAATCCATCATCATTCTTTAGCTCACTTTGCCACCCCAGTTTAGACACAGCTATATGCAAATCAGTCTTGACCCTGTGCCTCATGGGAACAGTCCAGACCGAACTGCCAAGCCATGTCTTCCCTGGACCGGAATCAAGCATCCTGGGACCGGTTTCAGGCTAACAGCCCTCATCAGCCAGGCTAGCTTGAATCCAGTGGCAAAGTGAGCAAGGGACCCACGTCTGGGCATACCCTGCTAACTTAGGGCGAACAAAGCAAACACAAGGAGATGATGGACGGAGTGCTGAAACTTTTCAAACACTCACCCCCAGTCACAGATCTGGGTTGAATCCATCATCATTCTTTAGCTCACTTTGCCACCCCAGTTCAGACACAGCAGTATGCAAATCAGTCTTGACCCTGTGCCTCATGGGAACAGTCCAGACCGAACTGCCAAGCCATGTCTTCCCTGGACCGGAATCAAGCATCCTGGGACCGGTTTCAGGCTAACAGCCCTCATCAGCCAGGCTAGCTTGAATCCAGTGGCAAAGTGAGCAAGGGACCCACTTCCGGGCATACCCTGCCAACTTAGAGCGAACAAAGCAAACACAAGGAGATGATGGTCGGAGTGCTGAAACTTTTCAAACACTCACCCCCAGTCACAGATCTGGGTTGAATCCATCATCATTCTTTAGCTCACTTTGCCACCCCAGTTCAGATACAGCTATATGCAAATCAGTCTTGACCCTGTGCCTCATGGGAACAGTCCACACCGAACTGCCAAGTCATGTCTTCCCTGGACCGGAATCAAGCATCCTGGGACCGGTTTCGGGCTAACAGCCCACATCAGCCAGCCTAGCTTGAATCCAGTGGCAAAGTGAGCAAGGGACCCACGTCTGCGCATACCCTGCCAACTTAGGGCGAACAAAGCAAACACAAGGAGATGATGGACGGAGTGCTGAAACTTTTCAAACACTCACTCCCAGTCACAGATCTGGGTTGAATCCATCATCATTCTTTAGCTCACTTTGCCACCCCAGTTCAGACACAGCTATATGCAAATCAGTCGCCTGTTGATTGGGGGTGAGTGCCTGAAAAGTTTCAGCGCTCCGTCCATCATCTCCTTGTGGTTGCTTTGTTCGCCCTAAGTTGGCAGGGTATGCCCAGACGTGGGTCCCTTGCTCACTTTGCCACTGGATTCAAGCTAGCCTGGCTGATGAGGGCTGTTAGCCAGAAACCGGTCCCAGGATGCTTGTTTCCGGTCCAGGGAAGGCATGGCTTGGCAGTTCAGGCTGGACTGTTCCCATGAGGCACAGGGTCAAGACTGATTTGCATTTAGCTGTGTCTGAACTGGGGTGGCGGAGTGAGCTAAAGAACGATGATGGATTCAAACCAGATCTGTGACTGGGGGTGTCTGAAAAGTTTCAGCGCTTCGTCCATCATCTCCTTGTGTTTGCATTTGCCAAGGACAATGTGGTGTGGATGTCGAATGTGGATCAAAGTAAGTGGTCACCAGAAGTAGTGAGAAAGAATTTGGAAAAAGCACGTCTGACGTAAAAAACATTTTATGACAATAAACGCAATGTCAAGAATGCCACTCTAAAGAGGGAGAATGGGTGCATATCAAATTGGATAAGAGTGTGAAGAAGGGTAGTAGTCATTTTTCTAAACCTTTGCAAGTGCATAGAGTGTTTACGTGTTCTGCCAAGCTCAATGATGGAAAAATTAGGCATCTGAGCAAACTCTCTAAATGTAATAAGATATTGTATTGGAAGGTTGACAGATTGAGTTCTTCAGGAGTGTCCTTGTGGTATGAGGAAGAAAATGTAGCACCTAGTGATGGCGAAGGTAGTGTACCACAAGCGGAACCCACAGTTAATTCTCCTATTCAGTCTGAAGCACTTAGAGAATTGCCCCCCCTAGAAGAAGGAGGTACACTGTCTGACAATTGCAATGATCGGGGGGCATTCCACAAGTATTTCCTCAGAGATATTAACTGTTACAGGTTCAGGAAGAATCATCTCAAGGCCCACCAAATTTAAGGATTTTGTGGTGGGTTGAAGCTTTAAGCTTAATACTATATAATTGTCCTTATTTTTATTCTAAGTAGTGTTCTTACATTTTGGAATTGTACCATGTTATTGTAATATCTTATCCAATCTGTTGGTTATAGGTTTTTCATAAGATTATTGTTTTCAGAAGTGTAAATTCAATTGTATGTGATAAATAAAGGGGGAAGATATGTGGTGTTGCTAGGGTAAAATGTAAATTGTTTCCCTCCTGAAGATATATATAAGTTCTTTTTGGAATGTGTGGGCAAGGAGTGGCAGTTGCTGCGGACTTCCTGCGTGAAGGACATGCTCTCTGCTCTCCCCCATCTGCATGAAATAAACTTAATTTAAGTAAGAAATATTTGTGGAGCACTTACTACAGGGGGGATAATGTAGTGAGCAATGCCCATGATGTCATGATGTCCTGTGTTACCATTCATAAGGTCATTATGGTCTGTATTGGAATGTTAGGAGTCACTTAACTGAGAAATGGCTGTTACTTGTGAGCAATTGCCAATACATGATGCTCCCCTTTAGCGGTTTCTATCTTACTGATTAAATCTTAATTATTGGTAAACTGACTTGAGTAACCACTACAGTCATCTCTAGAGAATATCTTGGATTCATTTCATCAAAGAATTCTCCAATACTATTTCAAAGTCAATTATTTATAGCTGGCATCCAATCTCGTAGGCTCATCAGGTTTTTATTTTAACCTATCTTGGCTCTGACAGTGGTCATTTAAAAACATTGAGATGCTTCATGGGCTGATTACTCTGACCCTCTCTGTCATCATTTTAGGGAAGTTCAACTACCATGGTGATAATAATAACGATTCAGTATACCGCGAGTTGGGAATGATCCTGGCACCATGCACGACCTCAGAGTTGCATCAGTGTCCTGGTCGATCATTTTCTGATTAACTTTGACATTCATTAGAACTCATACTGAGGACTACAGAGAGTTGCTTGTGCTTCAAGTAATAGCAAATGCCACATGTGGGAGTGTGTGAAATTCAAATCATTGTCTTTTGCACAATTAAGTGAAATTTCTTAAAAAATAACGTGAAATTACACGTAATTATGCGGAATACAAAACTAGCATTTTCACTATGTTTTAGCGCAGAATGTGACATTGTATTTCATTTTAGTGCTACTGGTCAACTTGTAGATAGGCTTGCCCCTCCCATAGCTATCTTCCAGAAGAATAGGAAACACAGCAGTAAATGGTTCTCTGCGGATTTAAGAGCAGAAAGTCCTTAAGAGAGACAGGTTGAATGACTTGGCAGAAAGGTGACATGAGTGATGTGAGCTGGACTTGACGTCCGCCCTGAAACGCTATACATCCTGCCTATATGCAGCTAAGGCTAATTTGACCAAAAAACACCAACCTCAGTCCAATCCCTCCCTAGACCTCTTTAAGGCTGTTAATGATTTTTGACATCCTTCCTCTATGGCCTTTTATAACAGTTTGGCCAAATTCTGTTGTTTAAAGATTGTCATGATCTATGAAGGTATTAATTTCAAAAGGCTTAACTAACACAACACCAAAAATGCATCACAGTTCAGTCAGCTATCTCCTCCCCAGGGTTGATTTCAGACTTTCTGCTGAAGAGCTTGTGACTGTAAAAATAATCCTCCAAGGCCTACTTCCTTCTATAGACAGCCCTCTCCAAAATTCTATCAGTGCCTCTTTGCAGATATAGATGGGTCCCAAGGAAAAAAAGAAATATGTTGAAATCCACTATTGACAAAACCTGCTCCTATTACTCAGCTATCAAGATTATGGAGAAGCAGCATGTCAGTTGGCTGATGAACCATTTAGAATTATGAGAGCTTCTTGGCGAAAGACAAGCAGGATTCTTCTGCCCTGAACATGGCACAAAATCAGTGATAGTGACTGTTTTGTATGTGCCTCATTTGAAGCAGGATGAGGGACAATGAAGAGGCCTATTGATCCTGGAGTATTTGGAAGCTTTAGACAGAGTCAGCCATGACATCCTGCTAGACAGTCCCAGATGGGCCAGGATAGAAGCTCAGTCCCCTTCATGGTTTGCATCCTTCTCATCTGTTTGGACTCAGACTATACCTCTCCTCCATTTTGGCTCTGCAGATATGAGATCATCCTGCAGAGTCCCACAGGGCTCCATGATCGCTCTCTTTTTGTTTAACTAGTACATTCAGGCACTCTGTGGCATTATCCTGTCTCTTTGATTTAGCATATTATTGTATCGTGATAACACTCAATTGCTGGAACAATATATTCCCGACTCTATTGGAAGACTAGATGAGTGTCTGCTGGGCATCCAAAGGTGGATGTCAAACAATTTCCTAAAACGAAAAGTAGACAAAACCTAGATCCTGATAATAAAAGGGGAATCTGGGTGATGGACTGATGGCCTTTAGTCTCTCAGCTCAGCCCAATGCCCACCCAATTTGTTGAAGGTAAGAATTTGGGCACCCAGAAAGTATGATCAAAAGATTTCATTTAACTGACAATGCTGAGAGAAGATTCTTTTGGTTTTACCCTGGAAAGCATGGTTAAGTGGTAGGGCCTTGTGTTATAGTCCATCTGGATTATTTCAATGACCTTTACCTAGGGTTCCCAGAGTAGTCTTTCTGAAGGCTTCAATGCCCCCAAAGTATGGCAGTGAGATGGATGACTGTACTATGCAAATTTATTCTCTTCTCTTGGACTTAGTGGAACTGAAGTAGGTCCCAGTAGAGCAGAGAATGTGACTGAAAGCACAATTTATGATTTTCTGAGTGTTTTATAAGACTGAACCTACTTTTCTATTTTGCTTAGTGACCTTCTATAAGCCAACGAGACCTCTTTGATTCTGCTGATCTCTCAGTTTGGATTTTCCCTGATTCAAGCACACAAGATGTGATGGCAGAGCATTCTGAGTTCCTTCTAAATCCCAAGTAGTCCCAATTTCTTCGTAGTTAAGAGCACAGTCAAATATCATTTACCTTTTGACTTTGCTGGTATTCTCTCCTTTCTTTGTCTTTTTTTCCAAGCACCAAGATAAACAAATGAATAAATAAATAAACTAATAATAATAATAATAACCAAAATAATGTAATCAGTGTATAGTTAGTTCTACCACCTAAATACTCACACAGAGTGTGCAATTACCAGCTCATGTAATGTGATGTGAAAAAAGTACACCGTCTTAAGAATCTACCGCTTTACATATTAAGATATTTCTGACCTTCATCTAGTCCTCACCAAGTCCTAACAGTAGATAAATGTAACCTCATGTGGCAACACACACACTCACATGTCACATTATCATCATTTTTTAAATAAAGAAGCAGGCAACATTCAGGTGTTGTGTAAAAAAAGTAAGTACACCCTGTGATTCAGTAACATTTGGAGCCCCCTTAAGCAGCAATACCTTGAAGTAAATGTTTCCTGTAAGAGTTTATAAGTGTCTCCTTCAGCTCAGTGATGTATCAGGGCATTCATTTATGTACTACACTCTTTAGGTTCTGCCAAAACAACTCAATGGGATTGAGGTCTGGAGTTTCACGTTCCCATTCCAAAATGATACGATATGACATGGGGTTTTTATAAAGCACACTGCCACTCAAGACTGAGCATCCTCGTGATGACTCAGAAACACAAATAGTTAACCAGCATCTACAAAGAAGAATGTAATATTAAGGACCCCAGAGAAAGGAAGAGAGCATTGGAATCAATTGGTCAGATGTCTGCAGGAATCATCAAGTAACGAGAAAAGGCAAGTTTTAAGATGTTTCCTAAATTCCGTTTTACTGTCTATAAATCGAAATGGACAGGATTCCAAATTTTGGAGCCCAGTACAGAGAAGGATTTGCCTCTTTGTTTTGCGTCTAAAAAGGGAATAGCTAACAAATTCAGGTAAGCAGATCTTAATGTCCCAGAAAGCTTAGAATGATCAAAAAAATATAAAGGGCCTAAACGGTGGAAGGCTCTGAGGCCAAAAGTCAGAGTTTTAAAAAGATTCTGTATATGGACCGGAAGCCAATGCAGCTTCGTCCACCATATCGACTGATTGAAAAGTGGTAGGTTATGATATACCGTAACCTACCGCTTTTCAATCATGCGATATGGTGGACGAACCCATAGACATCACTGATAGTATATGTTCCTGTGTAATACCAGCCGCGGTTAGTTCCTGTACCTAGGGGCATATTCACAAGGAGCTATCGCCGAATTAACGGCACTTTATCGCAGCCAAAGTCGTGATAAATGTACCTCCCCATTCACAAGCCGGTGTTAACAGCCCACAGCACCAGTTTACCCGCGATAGCAGCCGCAAAAAACATCGCCACAGAGGACCCCCGCAAATATCGCTAATGAGATGCAGAGTAGGCGTTCCCGTGACAAAAGCCGAGACAACAGCACACCTCAACATTCACAACGACCAGCCACATCCGCGATAAAAACACAAAACAGGCGATAAGGCGCGTTAGCACCAGGAAATCTACACCTGCTCTGACCTGGTGTAAAGTCGGACGGCAGCCTGCAAACCAAAAGGGAGCACAGCCCAGGGCCACATCGGAAGGGCAACAGATGCCATGGAGCCACACATCATGCGGCCCGGACACCCAAGAGGGCCACAACACCCACCGCCACCACCCCCAGGACCACCCCTCCCTGGCACCCCCCCGACCAAAGACATGCCACATCAGCTACACCTAAACATGTACAAAATATCCCGAATGATGCCGCACAATCACAACTGGTGACATGGATGTGTCATCACAGAAATGACCAGCACACATTCACTTTCGAAGCAACAAATGAAACTTTATTAAAATGAACAACGAAATGAAATGAAGACACATGGCCGCTCCTCTCGGGACAATACGTAGGTCACAGCCTGTAAGACAAAAAACATGATGAGAAGGTGTCTGCTGCGCACATCAGAGGACAGAGGGAGAGCGAAGGAGAGAGAGAGGAAGAGTGGGAGGGAGAGAGAGAGGAAGAGAGGGAGAGAGAGAGAGAAGAGGAGAGAGAGAGAGAGAGAGAGAGGAAGAGAGGGAGGGAGAGAGAGAGGAAGAGAGGGAGAGAGAGAGAGAGAGTGCCGCCCCTGCGCACCCAGGCCACACTGCTCACCTGCTGCCACCGGTGTGTCTCCAACCACATGCCGGTATGTATAGCAGGACACCAGGTCACACATCTGAGTCAGAGCCGTGAGCTGAAACAGAGCCCAGATACATGACTGGCACAATACACACACTTGCACAAGACAACATCGCCTGCCCGCCCATGCACACCCAGGCAGAGGCACCCCAACCCCTCCCGCTGCCCATTGGAGCATGCCCGCCCATGCACACCCAGGCCTCAATGCTCACCTTCCGCCACCGGCGCGTAGACAGGAGGTCCCACCACGTGCCGCTGCGAGCCCCCGGGGCCCGTGGACATGGCACCCTCCACATCATGCAGCCCCGCTCTGCAGGCCACCAGGTCTCACGTTTGGTGCTGGGTCTTGATTACTCCATGGCAGAGGACATACCAGTGCACCTGGCACCATCGCAGGCTGCACACCCGCTCAGCCCAATGGGTGCCACCAACTCTGGGATCCCGGAAGCGACGCCACGTGGCGGTAGGCCCACGCTGCCCGCTGGCTCTGGCCTACACTGAGCAGTCCGGACTGCCGGGACGGGGCATCATCGCAGGCTGCACACCCGCTAAGCAGCTCAAGGTGCCACTGACACAGTGCACCCAAAGTCACCGTCCCGTGGCGGGGTGCCTGTGCCGTCCGAAAGGCCCCGGGTGCCACTAACCCTGTGCAAGCCCAGTCTGCGCCACATGGTGGTAGGCCCGTGCCTTACTCAAGGCCCCGGGTGCCACTAACCCTGTGCAACCCCAGTCTGCGCCACGTGGTGGTAGGCCCGTGCCTTACTCAAGGCCCCGGGTGCCACTAACCCTGTGCAACCCCAGTCTGCGCCACGTGGTGGTAGGCCCGTGCCTTACTCAAGGCCTCGGATGCCACTAACCCTGTGCGCAACAACTCATGGGCCCTACATGAGTGAGAACCGTGGAGCGGCCGTCATCCAGTCACCACCGGAAGAGGGGAATGTTACGTCGTCGGCCCCTTATGTTGGCGGAGTCACATGGCCTGTGACGCCTGTGCCGGATGGGTGCGGTGTGTGTGAAAACCTGCCCTCAGGGAGTGGCTGTGACATGCTGACAACTAGACCAGTGACCTGCACACCACCAGCGAGTACGGCTGCGACGGGTAGCAATGAGGGCACCCCCTCCGGGCGTTAGCGTACTGGTCTGGCCTGCCGTACGCCCGACCAGCGCAGGGCTTGCAACAATGACTCGTGGGCTCTGGGCGTGGTCCAGTCCATGTCCGGACAAGGAAGTGACTGATGCATGTGTCCCTGTTGTAGTGTTCACGGAACCCGGTACACAAAATGCAATGTCGCACCCTCTAACTGGCATCCCACAGGATGAACATCATTGACGCAAGGGAAGGCACTGTCCCCACATTCATCCACACATCCATACATGAATGACGTAAGACATTACACTGAGAACAAAAAACAAGGGAACCCTACTCACGGGGAGCCTGGGTAAGTAAGTTAATGGGGAAACATTGGCTCCTGTGGAATAATAATACAGTATTTCTAATGCAATTCTGCACAATGGCAATATACAGGGTTAGTAGGATGTCAAAAAGAAAGCTGGCCACTGACACTGAGGGTATAGTCAATGTGAAAATTTATTTTCGTTTATATAATAAATAAATGAAATAAACAATATATACATAGGGCTTGAGAATCACAATATGGTTATACAACAAACAATGATTACAAATAGTGAACGGTGTCCCAGTGAAAAAAACATTGGAACCTAAACTAATAGTGACATAATACGTGACATATGTACAAGGTTTCACTTGAAAACATTTTGGCGACCATTAAATAAATCAAAACCAGTTGGACAACACTTTATACAATCATAAGTGTTTGATAATAGTTCGCCTTTGTTAATTGTCGACGACGTTTCGACCCTATCTGAGGTACAGGGTCTCTTCAGGACCTAAAGGATGTAGGGACACCTGAGGGAGAGCCTGCACTGCCTAATGTGAAAAGCAGTGTCACCGTGAAATAAGTGAAGAAAAAACTCACAGGGACCCGGCCGGGCACCCTTGTGAGGGTAGTGTTAGGCAGAAAGGATGGCAGGGCCTGGATATCTCAGCGTTACTCGGGGCACTTGATATTCACAAGGTACAAGAACCATGTGGGTTTCTCTGGCTGATCAGCAGAATAGCCGATCTAAGCTGCAGGCGATTGCTTCGTATATGGTCAATGAACGCCAAGGACATAACAGGTGGAGCTCTTGGATAAGCTGAATTAGCCGGTGTATTTCCCCTGAGTGCTGCTGGAACAGTGGAGCGTCCGTCTCCCTGTTTGGTGCGATAACCACCTGTTATTTCCTTGGCGTTCATTGCCCATATACGAAGCAATCGCCTGCAGCTTAGATCGGCTATTCTGCTGATCAGCCAGAGAAACCCACATGGTTCTTGTACCTTGAGAATATCAAGTGCCCCGAGTAACGCTGAGGTCCCTGTGAGTTTTTTCTTCACTTATTTCACGGTGACACTGCTTTTCACATTAGGCAGTGCAGGGTCGAAACGTCGTCGACAATTAACAAAGGCGAACTATTATCAAACACTTATGATTGTATAAAGAGTTGTCCAACTGATTTTGATTTATTTAATGGTCGCCAAAATGTTTTCAAGTGAAACCTTGCCTGGGCGTAGTTCGCGTAGTCGCGCTACGCGAAGCTACGTGAAGACGTCGGAGCGCTACGCGAGCTACACGTAGCTTCGCGAGCGCGCGTAGCTGCTTGCCGCGCCCGTTCGCGATGCGTTTTTCTTGCTCGGGAACGCGTTGTGGTTGCTCGGGACGCTGTTTACGTGCTCGGGGGCGCAAACTTACCCATGCGGTCGCCTATGGGCGCGGCCATTTTGTTTTTCACTTGTCCCGCCCGTTCGCGATCCCTTATTTCCTGTTCCGGGTCGCGTATAGCGTGCTCGCGCTGCGCATTCCTTGTTCGGGTACGCGTTGTACGTGTTCGCGACGTTTTTTGCGTGCTCGGGGACAAATATCGCGCAAACTTACCCACGCGGTCGCGATGGGCGCGGCCATCTTGTTTTACCACTCTATGCTATGGTTCTGGGCCAGCTTTTCTATCCTCCCTCAATCTTTGCAATCCTTAGTTTTTTACACTGTTTTTCAATTTTTCTTTATTTCTTATCTATCTCACTCTCTGCATAAGTCTATATTTTGCATTTTTTTATACTTTTTACTGTGTTTTTTTTACTTTTCGACTGTTTTATATAACTTTCTTCTTTAAGCTCCTACTTCTTCCCCTAACTTTATTTTTCCCTTCTAACTTTTCTTTTTCACCTCCTCCCACCCCAGAACCATGGCGAAGGGTAGCAGCAGCGGCTCAAAGGGCAAGGCCGCGTGCGCCCAATCGCCGCCTGCCTTGCGGCAGACTGCGCCCTGCAGGGGTGCAAGCCCGCCAGCTGTTTAATGAGATGGAGGTGGCCGCCCTTGCTTTTTTATTCAGCGCCACCTCCCCTTGACCTTGGCAGCAGGCGGCAGGCCAGGCTCCGGGTACCCGACCCAGGAGCGTCACCGCCGGTGGGCGAAGGTGCGTCGGGCAGTGTTTCGCTGCTCCGAGGTCCGGCGCACCCATAACCAGCTGGCCCACCGGTGGTCAGACATCCTTGACCGGGAGCAGGACCTGTTGGACCTGCTAGGTGTCGAGGTCGTGGGGCTTGGTGAGTAGCCAATATATATATAGTAGTATAAGTATTGTGATTTGTGTATATATTTTTTACAAATAACAAGAATACTGCTGCTTACATTGCAGGTAAATTCCGTTTCAAAATCCTCTGTGATTGTAGGACACAGGTGCTGGGGGGTACTCTTACTTTTTTGCAACTTTGCGCTCGCTTGTCATTATGTAAGAGTTTACTTTAGAGAACTTCAGTTAGGTAATGTGTTGGGATCTGAGGAACGCTGTTTCAGGCTCGTGAGGAGCTTGTGTCGCTGGGGGGATTCTATTCTGGAATGTGGAGTTCTAAGGCAGGCAGTTGCTGCCGGGACCCGGAGGACGTCAGATGGATTAAACTAGACACCTACCTTATTCCCGTGTAGTGTCTTCATTTCATAATGCTATTGCTAGAGAGACTGTAGTCCTTCCTTTGTCCTCCTGTCAAATAGTGGTGGATGCATTTGATACTAGGTTTAGTTACTATTAGTTGATAATTTTTGAGCGGTCTGCGTGACACATCCTCTGTCACTGAGTGCTGCTTACCCCAGTCCTTAGAACCTTTTGTAGTTTGTTTAGTGAGTGGTACTGGTAAGCTTAGCTTAGCAGTGTCAGTCAGCTGCAGAACATCAGACGCAACCAACCAACAATTTGGTGTATGCATTATGCACTTTATGCATGTGTCCTCCTTCTCATCTATGCATTTTTGATGTCAATAAAAAATGGAAATGCAGGCTTAATGAACAATTGGCCCGCCTGGAATAGGTGGGCTAGGTCAGGTGGTACTTAGGCTTAGTTAGTGTTCTGGATTTTATTTGAATCAATCAGAATGGAACACTGAATTAGTGTTCCCAAATAAGTAGACTGTCCGTGAATCCCACAAGGCAGTAGTCGATCGGATTAGATAGGTCAATTTTATTGCAATTTTTGTTTCCTAAAACGTTTTTTAGCGTTTTTTAGATAATTTATTTGTTTCACAGCAATCATTAATGTTTGTGTCTTTCTTTTTCTTTATTATATCTTACATGATCACTGATGTGCAGCACCCAGGGGCAAGAAGACGGGGTCAGATTCGGCGGGACAACCACCAGAGGACCGCTCCTCTACCGAGGGCCCTGCTGCTGGTCCCAGTAAGTCCTCCAGTGGTTAATATTAACAATTATATTGCCCTAACTTTTACTGCACCTTATTTTTTCAGAACTATTAATTCTGGCTCCACTCCCTAATTCTATTTTTTACAAAAGATTCTTTGATCTTGACTTGACTATCTGTTTCTAAATTCTGGTTATCCCTGCCTCTAAGTTCTAACTGCCTCTGCTATGAATGTCTGTACTCTGTACTACTAATATTAGTCTGTCGCTAAGCTTGCCCAGTTTGCATTGCCACTCTTTATTGTACGGTTTTGTATAAAACTCAGATTGACCAATACTAATAGCTCTAGCCACTGAGTCCAGTCCTTTCGGTTGTCCTCTTCTAGGCTTCTTAATCTTGAGGCTTTGACAATTACCACAAACAAAATGCCCAACCAGATATTTGACTTTTTTTGATAGGATATAGTACATACTACTTGGATTATGCACAGCCCCATGCAGAACTATGCACAATGAAATAGGATGTTGGTGATGCGAGTTTGGAACTTGGACGTTCCTCACACCTCAGTCAGAAGTGAACCCACAATCCCCTGGACGACTAGCTATAGTGTCTCATTAGGTCCCCGAACCCCCACCCGAAGATACCCAATGATTATGATTACACAACCCAGAACATAACACCCTTTCGCTCACTCACTCGTGTAAGTCCACCACCACCACACAAAATACCACAGAGTCTATGTGTAAGTTCAAAAGGTTTATTTTTCAACTAACAAGCTCTGTATGTATGTTCTATAAAATTCAGTGTACTCCAGCCAGCTCCAACAGCAAAATGCATAAGATTAAAACAATAAACAGTGTTGCACTTGCAACAAGTGCATGATCATTGATGATATATAAGACAAAAGATCTGTGCGAATTCTGAGCGACTCCTCACCGTAGAACGTAGAATTACTGGTTACATGCATCATTCATAAGCTCTGGAAATCTCTGGTTCGTAGAAGGGAATCCTCTGCCTGAGAAAAATGGTGCGTGTTATTATAGTATAATGCAAGCATTTCTCAGTCCTGCCCAAAAAGTGTAACATGTTACCTATGGCTAAGCAATACGGACTAACCGAACTCCATAACAAAGTGGCTTGTTTTTCGACCTCTTGTAAGCAACGCTCAGACAGTAGCTGTATGTGCTCATGTGGGCTCAAAAAGGCGTCTTACTGTTACTGCGCAACAAGCTGCGAGGTAACATGCGCAAAAGACATGAAGCGGAAAATGGTTGCATGTCTCAGGCTAACTTTGCAAAGAGTAGAGTATAGTATAATAATGACCCTAGGGACCATAACACTACTAGTGTCTACTGACTGTACTCTAGTACCCGATTTGGACTATTGAATGTGATTTATAATAATATGTATGTATTAACTTTTTTTCAATCTTGCTAATGAAAAAGAATAAATAGGGGAGGTGTACAGGCATCTAAAAATGTGTCATGTTTTTATCTAGGCGGACTAGCAACCACCAGTGGCGGCGGGGCCACCGGCGATTCGAGCCTTCCGGAGGGGGCAGGAGAAGATGAGGCACCTGCAGGAGCTACAGGGGGGGAGCCAGCAGCGGTGGCGGGCGGTGGTAAGTTATATTCATGACTTATTGACATTGCACTAGCTGGAAGGGTGTGTGGACTTCACTCACTGTACTGTTGTTGAGACTTATTATTAGGTATGAAGTTGTAGTGAACATTATACAACGGTTAAAGAAGACACCCTTTACTTAGCATGAGCAATGCAGTAGCAATAGCATTAACAGCGTGACTTGATTAACCAATGGCCTCTTATATCTGACTCCAACTCAGCTGTGAAAGTTTTATGGAGGAGACTAAAAGTCAGATCAGATGACCTTGATGGATGTGTTGAACAAAAAGGGAAAGAAGGGTTGAAGGAGGAAGGGCGGGCGAGATTTAATATGATGACTGGCAGAGAAGGATACGTTGGAAGCATGGATAGGTGGCTGATAGGAATCAGATGCATGTGTTGTTGAAGGATGGGTGGAAAAAGGTAAAAGAAGAATGGATGCCTGCCTGGGTGGGCGACACAGTATGGGTGGATACTGTGGATAGCAAGAATCATCAGCGGTGTTTGGGTGAAACTCAAAGCCAAGGCAAGCAACGGAGTGAGTGGACGCATGCGTTGTTGTTGGTGAAACAAAGTAAGGTTGGTGGAGAGATTAAGAAGAATGATTGACATTTACTTAGAATGGATGGATGCCTGTATGTATTCATCATAGACAGCATAGGTGGAGACTGTCACGGGATGCACAGTTTTAGGGAATGTAAAAGAAACCGCGCCAGAGTAGCAAAGCCGATGTGGGGAGGGGCAGGGTGGGGGTAGTAGTAAACAATGTATTACGCGGGCAAATACAGGTAACTTTACTGTAAACATACAAATAAATAAAGCGAATTTCATTGTGCGCACTGCACCGCCAAATGAGATGCAGTGTGCGCAACAAAATTAGTTTCATTTATTTATATGTTTACTTACCTGTAATTGGCCAGAATCCATAGTTTACTACCCCCATCCTGCCCCTACCCACGTCACCGCCCGGCCGAACTCCCCGAGTCCCACCACCGACCGCTACTGACCTTATGTCGTTGTCCCATATAAAAGCAACGATCATTGGATCAGATATATAATCTGGCTTTTTGTAGTAGCCAAGGCACTGTGAAATAATTGAGCAATTGCCCTCCATGTAACAGAGAGAGTATGGCCAGTGCCACCCGTAATAGAAAAATACGAGCTTCCCCACCTGCAAACAGTAGTAAATCCAACTAACGTGAGTCTGCGTCATGACTCGTATGTTTGTCTTGGGTGCAAGCATAGATGACCGAGCTGGCAATGCCGGCTACAACCAGGTTATGTCATTTCGCTAAACTAGAGAAAAGAAGAACACTGGTGTACTGTGTACTGGTTGGAGTCCATAGTGCTAGAATAATGCCTGAAACTCCCACAAATGTTAGAGGCCGAGGAAGTGGGAGGATATATAGATTATTACCACAAATGTTATGTACTGTGCTTCTTGCTAGTGCTACTGTGCCATTATGTGTTGAATTAATTTTGTGTTACTGTTTAGCTAAGAGTACTGGTTACAACAATATTTTTTTTCTTTCTTGATATAGATGGTACTCCTTCCGAAGACAAACCATCGCGGAAGGAGTTGGCAGCCAGGGCCCCGCGCCGGAAACTGGAGGCCATATGCCAGGAGTACCGGCGGCTGGTGGCTCAGGCGGAGGAGGAGGAGGCAGCAGCAGCAGCTGCAGCCTCGTCCGATGCCCCGGGCCCCAGCCAGGCCACAACTCCAGCGGTACGGCGCCGCGGTCTGGTAGCCGCCCGCCGCCGCCGCAATTCACTATCAGCCAGCACTGCTGTCCCCCACCCTGAATGCCACTGCAGGGCATTCCGCAAGAAGATTCTCCTCCGGATGGCACGTCTAGAGGAGCAAATGGAGGAGCGGGTCAAAATCATGGTGGACAAACACCTCAAATCCCGCCGAATGTAACATCGAGGACCCTGTGGATTTGCCCCTTTTTATTCCTTGTTTTGGTGGGTGGGAATTGGGCGTTGGGGTTTCGGGACATTCTTTGGACTTTTTCGTTTTGGACATTTGTTGGGGTTAGGGAGAAGGGTGGGTCAGGTGTGGGATAGTTTATTTTTGTTAGGGTAATAAATTATATTTATACTTAAACATACAATGTTAATGTTTTGTGGGGGTTACTGTTTTACGAATTAACGTCACATTGGTTTCCTTGCTGCTGCAGGGCCGCAGCCAGTGTTTGATTTAAATAATCTGCCGACGATGATGTAACACAAACAGAGAGATGCGGTACCCCTCACTGAGTTATTTGTCCTACTAGTACTGTCAGTCTCTCCTCCTAGTCCATTTATACCTCCCACCAAACGTATCTTACCTGTGATTGATGATTACGTTCGGCACAGCGATGGCTGCATGGTTTCCAGAGAGAATGTAGAAGATGCCATGGTTGTGGTGGTAGTAGTAGAGTAGACACTGGCAGTAGCATTTGCTAAAAAATTTAAAAAGAGACAGTCACTTTCCTGAGAGCGACTGTGGGAGGAGTAGTAGAACGAAGTAAAATACAGTACAGAAGAAGACTGCCAAACAAACAATATTGCAGTTGCAACAGCTAAAGTCAAATTAAACATAATGGTGGCGGGGACAGCCTAGTACAAGAAGTTACAAACTGTAGTTGTGTCGATTGAGTCACTTAACTTAACACAATCGTAATTCGTAACCTTTACTGCTGTGTGGTAGGAGTTTGATGATTAATCCAATCAATGACGGCAATTAATTATGATGTACTACTATTAGCCGGTGACGGCTTGCACATAGACTGAGCATGGGTGGGCAAGCAGAAGAAGCTCCTCGCCCTGCCTTGCAATTGAATTAGTGTTGCTTTCACCACATCTGCCCCAGCAAGCGTGTGATCAATTGGTGTACATTTTATGTAGTCACATCACACCTCAATATAAATCACAGCCCGGGGGAAGAGGGTTAGGGTTTGATGAATGGATGGGAAGGGGGTTTGGGGAAAGATTTGAGAATGAAAAACAGTACGCATGGACAACAAAAGCAAAGCGCAATCTTGGCAGACGACCATGATCTTATACAAAAAATCTATAAAGGGAGAAAAGGGAAATGCATGCATGATGATGAAGATAACTTGATGGTTAATGAGTAGTACTTAATAACTCCTACTAGACAATTAGACAGTACAGGGCAGCAGTATATTCTATGCAATTTGCCTTGCATGTAATATGCCCTCAGAGACCCAAATTCCATGTTGTACGTAACTTACTTGTAAAGATAGCAAAGACAATTAAAAGAAAACACAGTTGTAGGGATCAATTAGCAAACAAACACACAACACACAGTCCTAATGATTGAAGAGAAAAAGGATTCAAATTAATTAAAAGATGAATGATGAATGATACTAAAGTTACTGTATTATCATGCTCAAATTGTGGAGTGGAATCTCGTCCTTCCTCTTGGTCCTATCTTCCATGGACGCTCCGCACATCAATCTTGGTGGCCTTCCTGATGCCGATTGGTAAGGTAAATATGAGTTGTGTCTCCCAGTATAGCAAGCACAGGGTAAAGGCCGGCCTGTAACGTCTAGATGGAAAAACAAAAGGGGTATTGAAAAATCAATGAATAAAAAAAAACATCAATTACGGTGGAGTCCAAGAAGAGAAGAGAGAACACTTTCAGAGTGAGGCGGCTTGGATATATCGTGTAGATTCTGTTTACAGCATTAAGCTACAACAACAACAGGACAGAACAGGCCCACCACAGCACCAGCCCGTGACCCAACCTCCATTTACCTTAATTTTTGACATAGCCAGACAAAAGGCATACACAGCAACTTAGCATTTTCCTAATTAAGTGACAAAATCAATGCGCCGCTGTGAGTCATCACTACACTCGACTACACACCACTACATGGACATGTAGGTCTGCTGTGTTTACTTTCTTGTTGAATTGTTGTGTTTATGTTTACCTTATGCCACTTCATGAAATGCAGTTATTCCTTGAATCATCTCCGATCCAACTGAATGACTGCGTGCAAAGATAGTATGGTCATCATCATGGTGTGGTACGTGTTGTCCAACTACAACTCAGTCTGTAGTGACTCCGATTAAGTCCATATTCCATATTAAAAAATTGCAACAGATATTGGCCGGCACCTGCAGTAGTAGGAGTACAATTTGGTTATTAAACAACAAGAAGGGAAACATTGACTGTCACTGACTTGAGTCACTTTGTAGATTAACTAGTAGAGTAGAGTTCGACTTCATGCACAACATCAACAACAAACAACAGCAATCGCTCAGACTCTGCAAGCATCCAATGCATTCCATCATTACCTGTCTTGCTCTTCTCTTTGGCTGTCAGATCATCAGATGCCTAGTTCTGACAGTTGTTATTTTTTTTTACGGGGCAGTGGCCTCATCATTACTCCAGTCCACATTCATTTTGAGTGTTAGTCGCTGTTTTGGTTTTCGTCTTATTCTTCTGTGGCACTTTGTCACAGTTTAAGTTGCTTCCCATGGTCAGCACTGTGATGATGGGCCGCGGCCTGGGTAGCGCTCATTGATGGTCATTTGAGTTTGCACAAATGTCAGCAAGTTTCTTCGAAGAGTCTCTTGTCTTTCTCTGCCAAGTACCTTCTGTCCTGACAGTGAGGACCTTTGGATGCCTGCTGAGGCTGTAGCCTTCGGACACTGATGAGTTTCGGCTCCAAAACAAAACGGAGGATAGCTATAGTCACGTTTCACTTCTTATGGAGGCGGGACTGGTAAAGGCAACATTTCTTGTACTAATGTCTGGCTTGATGGAAATGTACTTGTGCGAGACAGGAAGATGAAGCAGGACTTTGAAGAGTGGACAGTTAAATGCACAGACATCCAACTCCAATAGGGAAATAAAAAGAGAAGACGGTGGTGATGGATTTGTTGTGATTTGAACCAGAAAGACAGATACACAGACACATAAAGGAAGGAAGAAAGTAACAATTTGAAAGCCTAGTTGTCAGGGAAGAGGAGCTCGTCCTCAAACTCTGGTGGTTCGGACAGAAGTAGGTCCTGTAACGCACTATTTACGTCATCCAAGTTGCTCTCCTCTTCCTGCTGTGATTCACGTATTTTGTAATCCGGTGGTATAAAGTGCTGATTCATTTTGATCATGGTTAACCTCTCCACGCTTTGGGCCGAGAGACTGGTCCTTTTCGAAGTTACAATGGCACCAGCAGCACTGAAAACACGCTCAGAAGAGACACTTGCGACAGGGGAAGCCAGATACTTTATCGCCAGCCTGCTGAGCACTGTCCATTGGCTTCTTTTCCCATACCAATACACCAATGGGTTTCGATCCATGAAGACCTCTGTTGGGTCATCCAGATAGGCCTGGACCATCCGCTCAATGTTCAGGGGTGCTCCGATGTGCTCGGCCTGTTTTGCCTTTGCATCAGCACTGGACTTACCATACCCCTGCTGTAGAAACCAATCAGTTGCACATTGTGCGGTGGATGATCCTGTTCTTGATGTTATTGTTGGTGTAGGTGACTGCTGGAAGGCAAATGCACTGCCCTCAGGCTCCGAAGTAGAACTTGACTCTGGATGCCCTGTAGTACTGGTTATGGTGGCCTGGGGTGGGGGGCCTGTAATTAACAGCCGTTCTCTTCGAAAATAGTGGCTTCCTTAGCTATCAAAGTTTTGTAGTTGGCAACATCCACTTCCAAAAAGGAATTACTGCCTTGCTGTTCAGAAATACTTTGTACCGTGGATCCAAAATTGTGGCACTAATGTAATGTGGTTGTGACAAAATTTTATTTTTAATCCTTGTATTTTCCTGATAAACGAGCGGCTAAGGTCTCCGCCAAATGATATGCGTCTTGTTTGTCATCCACACCTGCGTACGTTTCAGACACATCCTTCAGCTGTTGCTCTAGCATGTGCAACAATGGGATAGCTTGGCCCATAGTACAGTCCTCCCTGCTGACTTCACGTGTGAAGATCTCAAAAGGAAGTAGCATCTCAGTCAGGCATTTAATGAGGTCCCATTGAGCCATCTCAACGGTCATGCCTTTCACAGTAGGTTCCCCTAATCTTTGCATGACATAAGCATTGAGTGGTATGTACAGTTCAAACAGACGATCAAGCATGTAATAAGTTGAGTTCCAACGTGTTGGCACCTCCTGGATGAGCGCTTTGACTGGCATTTTAGGCTCACGTTGAATGACCCTCAGCTGCTTCCGGGCTTTAAAAGAATGGTTGAAATGTGTGCATATTCTTCTGCAGGTGACCAGTAAGTTGCTGACTTTGGATTCATTTTTCAAAAGTCTTGAACAACAATGTTAATGCAGTGTGCCAAACACGGGACCCTGAAATAGCCACCATTGCGCATGGCCAAAACTACATTACTGCCGTTGTCCGTGGCAACAAAACCAATCATAAGCCCTCTTGGGCGCAGCCACTCAAAGACCTTGGTGTTAAACTCTTCCAAAATGTTTGCAGCAGTATGAGATTTCTCCATGGCAAACATGGCTACAGTTGCATGTTTGCGAGTGGCATGAAAAATCTCTGCAGTATCAACACCAGCAGATACCTGTTCTCTAACCCCCGCATAACTGATCCAGTGTGCAGTGATGCACATGTAATCTGTGGCTTGGCAACTGGTCCACATGTCTGTAGTCAGGTGGATACTGTGAACAGCACTCTGCTTCAAGGCCTTTCCTAGCAATTCGAGCACGTCGTGATGCAGTGCTGGAACTGCAACTCTGGCAAAATAGTAGCGGCTGGGAACATGCCATTTTGGGCAAATGGTTGACACAAATTCCACAAAACCCAACCCTTCAACAAAAGAAAAAGGAGAAGGTCCAGTGCTAACATTTTAGCCAGCTTCGCATTGTACAAACGTGCTATTGGGTGGTTGCGTTCGTACTGCCCCTCACCCCCAAACATGCTGATAATGGTAGGCTGCATGGTTTTCCTTTCTCTTAGGCTCAACGCACTTTTTGGTAGTGCGGACCTGGTACTTCTTGGTGTCTCCGGCTGACTCTTACTCTTGTGCCACTGAGATGTTGCTGAAGATGTGTGCAACGTTAAGACTGCACTGCTGGGGTCAGGGACACCTTGTGTACCACTACCAGAGAGAATGTCTCCCTGTCCTTCCTCTTCCACCCCATCCCCACCAACACCAATGGTTGCAGTTTTTTTTCTGGCGCGAAGGTGGTCCTCCCAGCTGATCAAGTGGTGTTTTTTCAGATGGGTCATTTGGCCTCCGGTACCATAGTTTGTACCAAGCTTACCACGACTAACAGAGGTATTACAAATGGAGCATATAGCAATGTTCTCCTCCTTTTCGCTAACCGTAAAGAAGTCCCAAACTGGGGAGCTTAACTTTGGCCTCCTGCTGGAGGTGCCACTTCCAATGCCGGATGATCTGTAGGGTGTGTGTTGAATTTGACTCTGTGCTGCTGTACCACTACCTACTCCTACAGAGGTGGTGGTTGTGCTGGATGTAGGTCGCTGCCGGGCCTTTGCTAATGCAAATATGGAAGCTGTAGGTCGTGTTGGTGTTACCTGTGGAGGTATGCGTGCTACATCCCTCGCAGCGATTTTGGATAGGGTAAGAATGTTGGTCTCCATCTCCTCGGGGCCGGGAGTGATGTTCGTGATGACTGGCTCGTCGTCATCATCATCATCATCTTGCTGTTCTACATCGACCTCCATAAGTGTAAGGCTTTCCGGAACCTTCCTTTTCCCTAGCTTGGTCTTGGAACGTGGCTCCCTCTCAGACTCAGTTTGTGGCTTCCAAGTGGCATCTAGATCATCAGAAGGGGGCTTGGCGAAGAACTTGATGGACTACCCCTCCTTTTCCTTGCTGGGGATTTGGAAGACAATGGATCTTCTGAATGAGTGGCTTCTTCTTCTACCTCTGCATGAGGCTCAATTTCCTGAACTGCCCCTACTTCAGGAGGAACAACAACTACTATTGCGGGCGGTGGTTGCGGCTGTTGTTGTTGACCACTTATCTGCTCTGTTTCCTCCTGCGTTGATTTGGTACTACTTTGAGATAGCGATAAGTTTATCTCCGGCTCAGCATCACTGCTTTCCACCATTAGGCTGGCTACCTCTTCCACACTCATGTGCTTGGGCCTGGGTTGGTGGGTTGGGTCCACTGATGCGGAGGTGCTGCCCCCAGCTTGCCCCCCGGACACCGCTGCTGCAGGCACAATTTTTTTTTCCCCAAAAAAGGTATTGGCCGGCACACCAGACTTCAGTGTCACTTGCTTCTTCTGTTCCTTCTTCTTCTCAATAGCAACTTTCTCTACTGGAGGACCTGGTACCTGCTTTCTTTGGGCCCATCTTCTTCAGATGTCAGCAGCACTCAGTTGCAGAGATGTCTGGTCAGGTCACACGTCACGTTGTGTTGTGTGTACAGCAGCAGGATGTCTGTCTGGAAGTGCAACAGGCAATGATGAGAGACACACCTCCTCCTCAGTCTTTGTGCACCTAAAAGCAAAAAAGCCAGAACATCAGTCAAACATAGCACAAATCAAACAAATAGAATATAGAACTTAGTGTGTGGTGGCCTCAATTATTAAATTTCAGAAACTCTGTGAACAACAACACACAGTGTAGCAATTTATGAGACGTTGACAACAAGGCCAGGGCTTTCCTGGCTACTGTGTAGTGCTAGTGTACACTCTGGAAGAATAAGAATAGTAAAGAACAAAAACTAAAATGTACTGGAGCATGTTTGGCCTAAATTTGTGCATCACGTGGGATGCATTATATAGCAGCATCAGGGAGCTGCATCTGGCAATGGGGATGGATTTGGAAGCAGTAAGACAAGAGGAACAATGGAAAGACACGCAGGCCTATGTGGCAAAAACAGCACACTAATAACTACCACAACAAAATGGCCCCCAGAAACATGGTGACTCACAGGCACAAGGCACGGCAAACAATGAACTCAAGCAGGCCTATATATGGGCAGACAAAGGATGCCTTATAAAACACACACAGCTTTAATGCAAAAACTAAAATCCACATGGCTAAAAACACTTTGGAAAGTTAGACAACCACTACAACAACACAATTATAATTACACAGTACACACGCAAAAAAGGCATTTATTTAACACACCCAAAAAGTGAAATAGTCAGACCCTCCAAAAAACCCACATTTTGCAATTCAATTGAATCAATTCAATGCCATCCATGGCCTAAATGATGCCAAAATTCCACAGACTACACAGAAACAGTTTTATGCACCCATGGTGACTACCTCTGGGCCTACTGGCATACTGGGCCGCAAGCTTGGAGGCCTATGGCAAAAGCACAGTGGCTGGTTTAACAAAATGCCCGCCGCCCACATGGCCAGGCCACCCAAAATAACAAAAAAGTGAAGACAAAGGACAGGACCAGGCAGTTGGAGACTCTGGGCAACTTGCTACCTCTTGGAAAAAATTGTAAAACAAAAAAAAATGACTCCTTGCTCACCAAACTACATCTAAATGACAACCTGAGGAGTTTTTTGTGCAAAATGAACTAAATCAACATTTTCGAGAAGGTTTAATGATGCTCGAGAGATATTGTTCGCCAAATTGTAAATTCTGCGTGTTCGGCATCGCGATCATCACAAAAAGTCGTTATCGCGCGCGAAAACGTACATTGAGCGCGCGAAGAAGATAAAAGTGTAAGTCCGCGTTGTCGCGCAGTGCGGACTTGCCCAAAGTCCGCGAGCTGAACGCCCAGGGTTACCTACTGGCTGAAAAGGCCTATTTATTTAACAAACACCCAAAAAATAAAATACCACCCCAAAACCCACATTTTGCAAATCAATCCAATGCCATCCATGGCCTAAATTATGTTACAATTCAACAGACAACACAGAAACAGTTTTTATGCACCCATGAGGATGACTACCTCCGGGCCTACTGGCACACTAGGCCGCAAGCTTGGAGGCCTATGGCAAAAGCACAGTGGCTGTTCACACAAAATGGCCGCCAACACATGGCCAGGCCACCCAGAACAACAAGAAAAGGAACACAAGACAGACAATGCAGGCCTATGGCAAAAGCACAATGCCTGGCTTTACAAAATGGCCGCCACCCACATGGCCAGGCCACCCAAAATAACAAAAAAGTGAAGACAAAGGACAGGACCAGGCAGTTGGAGACTCTGGGCAACTTGCTACCTCTTGGAAAAAATTGTAAAACAAAAAAAAATGACTCCTTGCTCACCAAACTACATCTAAATGACAACCTGAGGAGTTTTTGTGCAAAATGAACTAAATCAACATTTTCGAGAAGGTTTAATGATGCTCGAGAGATATTGTTCGCCAGATTGTAAATTCTGCGTGTTCGGCATCGCGATCGTCACAAAATGTCGTTATCGCGCGCGCGAAAACGTACATTGAGCGCGCGAAGAAGATAAAAAGTGTAAGTCCGCGTTGTCGCGCAGTGCGGACTTGCCCAAAGTCCGCGAGCTGAACGCCCAGGGTTACCTACTGGCTGAAAAGGCCTATTTATTTAACAAACACCCAAAAATATAAAATACCACCCCAAAACCCACATTTTGCAAAACAATCCAATGCCATCCATGGATGCCCGGCCTACATGATGTTTAAACTTTAAATTCAACAGACACCACAGAAACATGCACCCATGGGTACCTCTGGCTCTAGTCCGGGCCTACTGGCTGAAATTCCAATCAAAGAAAAACAACTAGGCCCCTGCCAAAACTACAGGCCACAACAATACATTTTAAAAACTATGGAAATCCCACAAAAAAATGTAGGTACAAACAAGCCCCAATCAAACAAACAAGTACACCAATTCTCCAACTTACTTGTAAAATCTCAAATCCAAGAGTCCTCAAATCCAATCCAATGATATGATGCAGCAGACAGACACAAAAAGTGATCCTTCCAGCTCCAAATCCAAATGAAAGTGAACAGCACATGGACAAAACACTGGGAGGAGCCTGCTGGACAGGAACAGGAAGTTTGAGAATCAGGGGCACTTCCTTCCTCTTGGAAAAAAAGAAAAAGGACTCCTTGCTCACCAAACTGCATCTCTAAATGACAACCTGAGGAGTTTTTTGTGCAAAATGAACTAATTCATCATTTTCGAGAAGGTTTTATGATGCTCGAGATATATTCTTCGCCAGATTGTAGTTTCTTCGTGTTCGGGATCGCGATCTTACCAACACTGCCGCCGGAAGTCAGATCGCGCGTCCGAATGGCGTGTTCGCGTTCGCACACTCTCGCGGGATCGTGCGGCCGGATTCCAAATCTCGTGGCGCCCGCGAACGGATAGGAAGTCGCGTCGGCGAACGCAGAATCACGGTAGGTCGTTACCGCGCGCGCGAGAACGTATATTGAGCGCGCGAAGAAGAAAAACAGCTACGCTACGCCGCAAATTGCGTAGTGCACGGTAACTTCGCGTTCTACGCGAATCGCGAAGTTACCGTAACTTCGCGAATTCCGCGAGCGTAGCGTAGTTCACCGCCCAGGGTTACATATGTCACGTATTATGTCACTATTAGTTTAGGTTCCAATGTTTTTTTCACTGGGACACCGTTCACTATTTGTAATCATTGTTTGTTGTATAATCATATTGTGATTCTCAAGCCCTATGTATATATTGTTTATTTCATTTATTTATTATATAAACGAAAAGAAATTTTCACATTGCCTATACCCTCAGTGTCAGTGGCCAGCTTTCTTTTTGACATCCTACTAACCCTGTATATTGCCATTGTGCAGAATTGCATTAGAAATACTGTAAGACATTACACAGCAGTGCGTCACTGGATTTTTATTTGCACATCCAGTGCAGTGATGCAGCTGGAGCGGTACAGGGCAATGCCGAGCACACTACACAATATGGGCCCGTGGAGGGCCAGCCAGTGTCCATCTGGGGATGACCTGTACTGCGGAAGAGGAAGGGTACAGTCCGCAGTCTGTCCGCCGTCTCATTGGTCATCAAACAGGATGTGGCAGTCCATGTCGCTGTCCAGGGTGAGTGCATCGGAGTGTATCGGGGGTCAGTGGTAGGTCTTGAGGCCATGTGCGGCACCAAGCAGAAACAGGCAAGGTGGCGGAAATGGATGCTAGTGCCTGGCCCTCCTGACCACAGTCCCATCCACGTCCTCGTCCCCGGGTGTGTGCCCTGCCCCACCTGTGGGTGTTGCAGTACTGGCTGCGGCACTGTGTGCCACTGACACATCAGGGGCCGGAGGAGGATTGTCGGCCACACTGTGTGGCAGTGACACATCAGGTGCCGGAGTGGATACGCCTGCCGCACTGGGAGGCACTGACACACCAGGGGGTGGAGATGTGGATGGTGTGGGGGCAGCAGCATTCATCATCGCCACGCCTTGTGGCAGCAATGCCATGATGAGGACATGCAGGGCACGGTAGATCCCAGCTACATTTCGCTGATGTGCAGCAGTGGCGGCCATCCTTTCCGCCTCCATCCGCACCATGTCCTCCATGAGCCTTCGCATGTGTGCCAGCTCACGGCTGGCATCGCTGGGGCCACTGTGAGCGGACAGGTATTCTTCCCTCCTCGTCAAGACTCCAGAGATGTCAGTCAGGGCTCGCTGGAGACCATGGGGCGGACATAGACTCCCAAGGATGGCGTCCAGTTTGGTAGCCATGAGCTCGAACCCCACCCGCACCTGCTCGGCCGTCTCCCTCTGGCCCTCCAGCACATGGCGTTGGAAGGCCATTTGTTGTTCCTGGGGGACTTGGGAGGGTGCCGGGGCTGTGGGTGCCTCCTGCTGGGTGGTTTGGGTGGTGGGTTGGGTCTCATGGATATAGCTGGGCTGCCCTGATCCTGGAGGTGAGTTGCGGATGAGGTCAATGAGGTCTTGGATGGGTTGGGTGTCGATGCTGGTGTTGTCCTCCTCCTCGTCATCAGTGAAGAGTGGCTGTGACTGCTCTGCAGGAGGTGTTGACGATGCCCCTGTGATGTGAAGGGGAGATGGTGTATTACAATGTGTCCACATGTATGTAGCCGCATGGTACAGGTTGACATTCAGACAGCATGGCATTGTACATTGTGACAGTCTGTGGGTCTGGGCGAGGACCCAGAGTGATTGTGGGTGTGCACTGTGCCCTGCTTGCTTGTGCATGTGTGCCATTGTGGCCATCTCCCCCGTCCCCCCAGTACCTGGTGGTCACTCACCCTGTTGCGGTTGTGTTGTGTCCTGTCGAGCAGTGTCCGGTCCCCCGACTCCAGCCACAGTCTCCACACTGATGACTGTCGACACCAGCTCCTCCATGTCATCCAGCTCCAGCTGTGGAGCTGGGCCCCCACCTCCGGTCTGCGTTGCTGCCTTCAGGTTGGCGGAGAGTTTCTCCTTGGTCTTCCGCTTGATGTCATTCCATCGCCTCTTGACCTCGTCCATTGTCCGCTTGTGCTCTCCGACGGCATTCACCTTGTCAACGATGTCCCGCCATATTTCATTTTTGGTGCCCAATGACACGTTGGAGGTGACGAAGAGTTGTTGATGGTTTTCCATCACCTCCGTGACTATGATCCTGTTCGCCTGCGGACTGAACTTGGTGTTCCTCGTCTTCTTGTCCTTGCCCTTCCCTGTCCTTGAGGTCCCAGGCTGGTCGTCTGGGGTGCTTGTGGGGTTGCGCTCGTCCTCTGCGCCTGCTCCGGCTGCCTCCATGGGGCTTGTGTGTTGGTCAGTTTGTGTGTGGGTGTTTTTTCTACTTTTATGGTGATTTTTGATGCCTGCCAGGTGTGTGTTGCAGGCCTGGCGCTGCTTGTCGCTGATTTCCTCATCGCGCTTTGGCCCATCGAGTGCTTTTTGGTGTTGTGGTTTGTGTTTTTATCTCCATCGTGGTGGTTGTATCGCGGACATTGTCCGCGGTTTCGGCAGACTATCGCATGCTACCGCCTTGTTGTGAATTCCACGTTGACACAGGGTTATTTTCCCGCGATAGGCTGCGATATTGAAAGTTGCGTTACGCTACTCTTGCGGTAGTTATCACACGTTCTTGTGAATATACCCCCTAGTTAGGTGGCTAAAGACCACAATCAATGGGATCCCAGCTAATGTAGTGATGATTTTTGCTAAGTAATGCTATATTGTTGCACCAACAGAAATTATGGATAAATGTCATGTAAAATACTATGTCAGGATAGGAAGAGTGACAAAAATAAGAAGGGTATATTCCCCCCACTACTATTTAATGTAGGGATGGTTTTTCCTCCCTCCTGGATTCATTAGAGAAATGAACCAATGGACTTATGTAGAATATATGTTTTTTCATAGACCTAAATGGTGGGTTAATATACCTTTGTCTTATGTGACTGGACATTGCCATCACCTATGGCATATGTAATAGGCTTGTAGGATTGGCCATAGATTTTTGACTATTGTGATTGAATTATCCTAACAACCAATGAATTCACAGGAAACGGTTGTTCCTTTCTGGTACAACAGTGTTTTTGGACCACATTAGCGGAAGGAGAGGCCATAGATTTTTGACAATTGTGACTGGACAATCCTAGCAACCAATGAATTCACAGGAAAAGGCCATATGTCTTTATGGGCATAGAGTTTTGACTATTGTGATTGGACTATCCTAACAACCAATGATTTCACAGCAAAGGGTTGCTCCTTTCTGGTCTGACTGTGTTTTTGAACTGTAATAGTGGAAGTAGTAGTCAAAGATTTTTGACTACTGTGATTGGACTATCCTAACAACAAATTAATTTACGGGAAAGTGTTGTTCCTCTCTGGTCTGACCGTGTTTTTGGACCGCAATTATGGCAGGAGTGGCCATAGATTTTTGACTATTGGGATTGGACTATCCAAACAACAAATTAATTCACAGGAAAGGGTTGCGCCTTTCTGGTTATAGATTTTGGACTATTGTGATTGGAGAATTCTAACATCCAAAGACTTTACAGGAAAGGGTTGTTCCATTCAGGTTGAACCGTGTTTTTGGACAGTAATAGTGGTAGGATTTGCCATAGATTTTTGACTATTGTGATTGGAGAATTCTAACATCCAAAGAATTTACAGGAAATGGTTGTTCCTTTCTGGTCTGACCATGTTTGTGGACCGCAATACTGATAGGAGTGGCCATAGATTATTGACTATTGTGATTGGACTATCCTAACAACCAATAACTTTATAGGAAAGGGTTGTTTCTTTCTGGTCCGAGCGTATTTGTGCACTGAAATGGTGGTAGGATTGGCCATAGATTTTTCGCTATTGCGATTGGACTATCCTAACAACCAATGAATTCACAGGAAAGGGCTGTTCCTGTCTGGTCAGAGATTTCTTGACTATTGTGATTGGACTTTCATAATAACCAATGAATTCACAGGAAAGGGTTGTTCCTTTCTGGTCTGACTGTATTTTTGGACCATAAAGTTGCTGATGCGGGCTGATTGGTTATTTTAACCGAATTGGGTGGTGATTGGTGTAAAATGTCTATATAGAATCAGTGTTGCCTACAAAGATTCAGAAGGTCAGTGATGGTGGTGGCGTGTCATATTATCTGGTATGAGCTCCCAGGTCAGTGGTGAATAGAGTGAATTATATTTTGCTTGCTATGTGATTTGCTGACTTTTTACCAATGTATTGGCTAGTAGTTGGATCTATTTGTAGTTTTTGAATATTATGTGTCTGGGTTTGCCCCTTTTTGATACTTTTAGGTCAGGATTAGTGATTTTGGAGAGGATTAATTCATATATAGGGGAGGTTGTTTGCTTGTATGACTACAGCGGATAATTTTAGGGTGTCATAGCATGTTATGATTTTCTTTTCTTTTTTTAAATTGTCTTTATTAGATTTTCAGATTAACAAAATCAAAAGACAGTTGCAGATCATCAAAAAGGAAAAAGAAAGAGGAGCGCATCACCAAGGCATGTTAAGTAAACATCATTACCGTATTGGTTAGCCATCACAGGTACATAGCAATTATCATGACCCTAAAACTCAGGAACATAGGCTGATGTGGCCCTGAACATGTAGAGGCTACTGGCATGTATGATGGAGATGGGTGTCACTCAGTGTTATCCTGGTCAATAAAGTGGAGATTTGTGCGGAAAGGCAGCCAAATGTCCTTTGGACGTGAAGTAAGGGGTTGAAGATGGGCATTATGTTTGCCCACGTTCTTACAGCGGCTCATGCTCCTGAGCCACTCCGGAGGAGTGGGCGGTCTGGTGCTTCCCTAGTGTAGTGCAATTTCCTACTTACCCAGCAATAGTGCTAAGGAGGTTAGGCGATGGTTGGAGCGAGGTACATTCTGAGTATAGACTAGAAGTGGAACTAATATCAGGCGATAGTGCAGTGCGAATCATGGTAGAGATGTGCTCGAACACTGCCAACCAGTATGTGATCACCATTGGGCATATTCAGATTAGGTGCGCAAAGTCTGCCCCTGGGGCCTGGCATTTCACGCATCTATCAGATCTGGTATGGTCAAATGTAGCAATGTGATTGGTGAAAGGTAGTAGCAATGTATACAGTTAAAATGCAAAAGTGTATGCCGATGGCTAATGGAGACACATTGAATCTGTGTACAACAATACGTCCATACCTTATCCGTGATTGTTATCCCCAGTTCTGTCAACCAGGTCTCCCGCACCAGTGTAGTGGTTTCAGGGCAATACATGCTTGGTAGAGTCAAGAGGTCATCCGGTCTACATCTCCATCAGCAATCTCCAGCATTAGGAGTGGAAAGTCTTTAGGGGGTAGTGGATAGGAAGGCATGTGCGATCTCAACGTGTTCCAGAATCGCCGGAGAATGAAAAGATCCATGTACGGGACATCCCCGCCCGTGGGTCCTAGACCAGGGGTATGATGTGACCATCTGGGAACAGATCCCCCATGGTGCGAAGATAATGCCAATGTAACGTGTGCTGAACTAGCTTTTCCCGCAAAAGTGGGAGCCATGGGTTGTCGTGCAGCGGGAGAGCACTAGAATAGAGAGGACTGCCGGCCAGCATGCGTCTTAGCCTGCGCCAGGCCAAGCATGTTATGGGCACCGTCTGAATGTCTTTAGTGTCTAGTGGTACGCCTCAGGCAATATCTGTGAGTGTAAGAGTCCATCCAGTAAAACTCATTCTGGACGCAGATATGGGATGCGGGTGTCCGGGTTATACCAGCGATGTGTGTAATGGCACTGGCCAGCTAAATAGTATAAGCAAAGATCGGGGACTCCGAGATCTCCACGCTCATAAGGGAGCGTAAGCGTGTGCCACTGGACACAGGGCGTGCACCGGCCCAAACTAGCCGCATGAGGACTCCACAGAGGGTGTGGAAGAAGGATTGTAGCAGGGGAATGGGGATGTTGGAGAAAAGATATAAGAAGCGGGGTAGTACGACCATCTTAAGAATGGCCACAAGTCCCGCCATGGAGAGGGGCAACCGGACCCAGCGGTCCACCTGTGTGTTGAGGTCTGCCATTGCCGGGCCGTAGTTGTGTTGCAGGACGTGGTCTCTGTGGAGATGAATGCCTTGATATTTTGTGCCATCCGTAGCCCATTTGAGGGGAAATTCCGCAGGTGGCGGTTGGATTACATTCGTCAGTGGTAAGAGCTTCGATTTGGTCCAGTTTATGCGAAGCCCCAAAAGACTCCCAAACCGCGCAATCTCCTGCATAAGTGGGGGGAGATTAAGGTGTGGATTTCTGATAAAGAGCAGAATGTCATCTGCGTAGAGGGAGTGTAATAGAGGCCCATGAGTAAACTGCAGTCCACGTGTAAGTGGCGATCTTGCAGTATATGGACAAGCGGGTCCATTACAAATATAAATAGGAGGGGGGATGACGGACAGCCCTGCCGAGTACCACGCAGGACTGGGAAGGCTCCAGTAAGGGCGCCGTTTACCCGTAGTCGGGCCCTGGGGAGCAAGACCACTGACTCATTGTCAGTGAAATTGCTCTCCCACCCTCGCAGCTCCACCATTAAGTGAGGCCTGCCCCTGCCCCTGCACTCTCGAGTGTTGGTGATCGAGGCCCTCCTCCACCCGCAGGTTTCCCTGCGCCTCATCCCTGGTGGTCCAGTGGACCTCTGTCTCCTTCCTCTCACTCTGCTCTTTCACTCGTTTTTCTACCCTTTTCTATCTTTCACCTTTCTGCACTTTTCTGCATCTCTGATCTTTCGTGTCTTATTTCTGCTCATTTTCCCTTCCTCTCGCTCTGCCCTTTCACTCGTTTTCACTCGTTTTTCTACCCTCTTTTATCTTTCACCTTTCTGCACTTTTCTGAATCTCTGCTCTTTTGTGCCTTATTTCTGCCTATTTTCCCTTTTTTCTTTATCCCTTATTTCCTCCCTTTACCTTTCCCCGCCGCTGCTGCCCCTGCGGCCCCTCCCCCCAGCGCAACCGGCCCAATCCAGCTCCCCTCCCCGCACCCGCCTCCCAGCTGTTCAGCCCTCCCCGACCCCTACTTAATGGCGGCCACTGCGGGGACAGGCGAGCAAGACCACTGACTCATTGTCAGTGAAATTGCTCTCCCACCCTCGCAGCTCCACCATTAAGTGAGGCCTGCCCCTGCACTCTCGAGTGTTGGTGATCGAGGCCCTCCTCCACCCGCAGGTTTCCCTGCGCCTCATCCCTGGTGGTCCAGTGGACCTCTGTCTCCTTCCTCTCACTCTGGTCTTTCACTCGTTTTTCTACCCTTTTCTATCTTTCAACTTTCTGCACTTTTCTGCATCTCTGCTCTTTTGTGCCTTATTTCTGCTCATTTTCCCTTCTTCTCGCTCTGCCCTTTCACTCGTTTTTCTACCCTCTTTTATCTTTCACGTTTCTGTACTTTTCTGCATCTCTGCTCTTTTGTGCCTTATTTCTGCCTATTTTCCCTTTTTTCTTTATCCCTTATTTCCTCCCTTTACCTTTCCCCGCCGCTGCTGCCCCTGCGGCCCCTCCCCCCCAGCGCGACCGGCCCAATCCAGCTCCCCTCCCCGCACCCGCCTCCCAGCTGTTCAGCCCTCCCCGACCCCTACTTAATGGCGGCCACTGCGGGGACAGGCGAGCAAGACCACTGACTCATTGTCAGTGAAATTGCTCTCCCACCCTCGCAACTCCACCATTAAGTGAGGCCTGCCCCTGCACTCTCGAGTGTTGGTGATCGAGGCCCTCCTCCACCCGCAGGTTTCCCTGCGCCTCATCCCTGGTCGTCCAGTGGACCTCTGTCTCCTTCCTCTCACTCTGCTCTTTCACTCGTTTTTCTAACCTTTTCTATCTTTCACCTTTCTGCACTTTTCTGCATCTCTGCTCTTTTGTGCCTTATTTCTGCTCATTTTCCCTTCCTCTCGCCTCTGCCCTTTCACTCGTTTTCACTCGTTTTTCTACCCTCTTTTATCTTTCACCTTTCTGCACTTTTCTGCATCTCTGCTCTTTTGTGCCTTATTTCTGCCTATTTTCCCTTTTTTTCTTTATCCCTTATTTCCTCCCTTTACCTTTCCCCGCCGCTGCTGCCCCCGCGGCCCCTCCCCCCAGCACGACCGGCCCAATCCAGCTCCCCTCCCCGCTCCCGCCTCCCAGCTGTCCAGCCCTCCTCGACTCCTACTTAATGGCGGCCACTGCGGGGACAGGCGAGCAAGACCACTGACTCATTGTCAGTGAAATTGCTCTCCCACCCTCGCAGCTCCACCATTAAGTGAGGCCTGCCCCTGCCCCTGCACTCTCGAGTGTTGGTGATCGAGGCCCTCCTCCACCCGCAGGTTTCCCTGCGCCTCATCCCTGGTGGTCCAGTGTACCTCTGACTCCTTCCTCTCACTCTGCTCTTTCACTCGTTTTTCTACCCTTTTCTATCTTTCACCTTTCTGCACTTTTCTGCATCTCTGCTCTTTTGTGCCTTATTTCTGCTCAATTTCCCTTCCTCTCGCTCTGCCCTTTCACTCGTTTTCACTCATTTTTCTACCCTCTTTTATCTTTCACCTTTCTGCACTTTTCTGCATCTCTGCTCTTTTGTGCCTTATTTCTGCCTATTTTCCCTTTTTTCTTTATCCTTTATTTCCTCCCTTTACCTTTCCCCGCTGCTGCTGCCCCCGCGGCCCCTCCCCCCAGCGCGACCGGCCCAATCCAGCTCCCCTCCCCGCTCCCGCCTCCCAGCTGTCCAGCCCTCCTCGACCCCTACTTAATGGCGGCCACTGCGGGGACAGGCGAGCAAGACCACTGACTCATTGTCAGTGAAATTGCTCTCCCACCCTCGCAGCTCCACCATTAAGTGAGGCCTGCCCCTGCCCCTGCACTCTCGAGTGTTGGTGATCGAGGCCCTCCTCCACCCGCAGGTTTCCCTGCGCCTCATCCCTGGTGGTCCAGTGGACCTCTGTCTCCTTCCCTCTCACTCTGCTCTTTCACTCGTTTTTCTACCCTTTTCTATCTTTCACCTTTCTGCACTTTTCTGCATCTCTGCTCTTTTGTGCCTTATTTCTGCTCAATTTCCCTTCCTCTCGCTCTGTCCTTTCACTCGTTTTCACTCGTTTTTCTACCCTCTTTTATCTTTCACCTTTCTGCACTTTTCTGCATCTCTGCTCTTTTGTGCCTTATTTCTGCCTATTTTCCCTTTTTTCTTTATCCCTTATTTCCTCCCTTTACCTTTCCCCGCCGCTGCTGCCCCCGCGGCCCCTCCCCCCCAGCGCGACCGGCCCTATCCAGCTCCCCTCCCCACTCCCGCCTCCCAGCTGTCCATCCCTCCCCGACCCCTACTTAATGGCGGCCACTGCGGGGACAGGCGAGCAAGACCGCTGACCCGACCGCGACCAGCGCCAGGAACCCTGGACCTCCGCCCCGCCAACACTACGACCCAGCAGCACTCCACGCACTCAACCCAGGCCGCAACAACAACTGCAAGCTAGCATCACCAGCCGACTCCCATGGACCCTTCAGCTGTCACCGCTGCCGGCACACCTGCAGCACCGCCAAGAACACGGATCCAGCACAACCTGCCCACAGGACCACAACCGAACCGAAGACCCTGCAATGCATCCTCCTCAATGTCCGATCCCTCCACAAACACGCCCCAGAAATCTGGGACCTCCTCGACAGCCCCACCCCGGACGTAGCGTTCTTCACCGAAACCTGGACCAACACCACCTCGGGACCGGACTTCGCCATCGCCATCCCCCAAGGATACAAGATCTCCAGGAAGGACCGCCCCACTCGCCCAGGAGGAGGAATCGCCATCGTCCACAAATCCAGCCTCCGCCTGAGCACACGCCCTGACGAGCCCACAGAACTGATGGAACACCTTCACTTCAAGATACTGGCCAGCCCCACCGCCACCCTCCGAGGAACCCTCATCTACCGACCCCCTGGACCCTGCGGACCCTTCGCCAACTCCATCACGGACATTATCTCCCCGCAGGCCAGTTCATCCACCAACTACACCCTGCTGGGAGACCTCAACTTCCACCTCGACAACCAACTGGACCCCAACACCACATCCCTCCTGGACAACCTCCACAACATTAGACTGCGCCAGATCATGACCGAGCCCATGCACTCAGCAGGACACACCCTCGACCCCCTCTTCACTACAGGAAACTCCATCACCTTCAGCCACACCACCGAACTCCCATGGACCGACCATCGTTGCGTCCACTTCACCTTCAGAACACCCACCATCCACAGACACCAGCACCTGCTTCCATGAAGAAACTGGACCAAAATCACCGACGACCAGCTCACCTCCTCACTCAACAACTCCACCCCAACCATCGCGGAAAACAACGACCCCAACACCGCAGCCCGAACCCTGCATAGATGGATCTCGGACAGCACCAACACCATAGCCCCCTCAAGAAAAACAACAATACGCGCGCCAAGAAAGCCAGATGGTTTACCACCGAACTTCGAGAGTCCAGAAGAACATGCCGCCGCCTCGAAAAGGCCTGGAGGAACACCAAATCCACAGAAGCCCACGACAACTTCAGAGCCGCCACCAACGCCCACCATCAACTCATCAGAGAAACGAGGAAAAAGTGATTGAAGACAGAATCTCCACCCACGCGCACAACAGCAAGGAACTCTTCAGCATCATCAAGGAGTTCGCCCAACCCACTAGCGAGTCTACCGACATCCCTCCCTCACAAGACCTCTGCGACAAACTCAGCAACTTTTTCCACCACAAAATCAAGAGCATCTACGACAACTTCGACGAAGACAACCAACACACTGAACCCTCATCAACCACCCCCGACACCCGGAAACCAGTGATTGACGACTGGACAGCCCTCACCACCGAAGACACACTGAAGACAATGAAGTCAATCCACTCAGGGGCCCCCACGGACCCCTGCCCCCACCACATCTTCAACAGAGCCACCGACACCATCGCACCCATGCTCCGCCACACCATCAACTGCTCCCTGGCGACCGCCTCGTTCCCCGATGACTGGAAACACGCCGAGGTCAACCCCCTCCTAAAGAAACCCTCAGCGGACCCCACCGACCTCAAAAACTACAGACCCATCTCCCTGCTCCCGTTCCCAGCGAAAGTCATCGAGAAAGCCATCAACAGCCAACTCGCCACATTCATTGAAGAACACAACATCCTCGACTCCTCCCAATCCGGCTTCAGAAAAACCACAGTACGGAAACCGCCCTCCTCGCCGCAACAGACGACATCCGCACCCTACTGGACAAAGGAGAAACAGTAGCCCTCATCCTCCTCGACCTATCAGCGGCGTTCGACACAGTCTCCCACCGCACCCTAATACGCAGACTCCACGACGCAGGAATCCAGGACAAGGCCCTCGACTGGATCCGCTCCTTCCTCTCCGGCAGGACGCAGTGGGTCAGACTCCCCCTTTTCCTCTCGGACCCCACACCTACCACCTGCGGAGTCCCCCAGGGCTCCTCCCTCAGCTCGACGCTCTTCAACGTCTACATGGCTCCACTCGCCCCCATCGTCAGAACCTACGGACTCAACATCGTGTCATACGCAGATGACACCCAGCTCATCCTCTCCCTATCCAACGAGCCCAACACCACCAGACGCAACTTTCGAGAAGGCATGGAAGTCATCGCCAAATGGATGAAAAACAGCTGCCTACAACTAAACACCAACAAAACAGAAGTACTCATCATGGGCCCAAACCCCGATGCCTGGAGCGACACCTGGTGGCCCCCCGCCCTCGGAAACCCGCCAACCCCCACGGACCACGCACGCAACCTGGGAATCATCCTGGACTCCGAGCTCAAAATGGACCGCCAGATCAACTCTGTCTCGTCTTCCTGCTTCCACACCCTCCGCCTCCTTCGTAAGACCTTCAAATGGATCCCCTCGAACACCGAAAGACCGTCACTCACGCCCTGGTCACCAGCAGACTCGACTACGGCAACGCACTCTACGCCGGAATAAACAAAAACCTCACCCGCAAGCTACAGAACATCCAGAACGCCGCCGCAAGACTGGTCCTCAACCTGCCAAAACACTGCCACATCTCCCAGCACCTGCGCACACTCCACTGGCTCCCTGTCGAGGCGAGAATCACCTTCAAGATGCTCACCCACACACACAAGGCCCTCCATGGCACCGGACCAGCATACCTGAACAGCCGACTCAAATTCCACGCACCCCAAAGGACCCTACGATCAGCCCAGCTCTCCTACGCCGTCGTCCCCTGCACCAGAAAGACCAGATCGGGAGGCCGCTCCTTCTCCTTCCTCGCGGCCAAAGCATGGAACGCCCTTCCGCTCCACCTCAGACAGACAACATCGCTCCCCATCTTCGCAAGAAACCTCAAAACCTGGCTCTTCGACAGACCCCCTCCTTGATGGATGGAACCGGCACCTCACCCACCCCTAGCGCCTTGAGACCCTTACGTGTGAGTAGTCGCGCTTTAACAAACCCCTGATTGATTGATTGATTGTGTATAGAAGCATGATCAATGTGAGGAACGAAGGGGGAATACTGAGTTTACCAAGAACAGCTTTGAGAAAAGGCCACTCGAGAGAGTCAAAGGCCTTTTCTGCATCTAGCAGGGCTATGGCTGCTGGTGTAGAGGGGGATATTTTATCACGCACAGCAAAGATCACATAGAGGTTTAATGAGGTCGAGCGATGCGTAACAAAGCCAGATTGGGCTGCTGAGATAATTTGCCCCATCAATAGACCCAACTTAGTGGCAAGTATTTTGGGCAAGATTTTATTATCTAAGTTTAGCAGGTACAAAGGGCGGTATGAGGTGCAACAGCTGGGATCTTTGCCGGGCTTTAACAAAAGGGTCAAAACCGCTTCACGGAGTGTAGGTGGTAGTATACAGGTGACCATTGATTTATTATACAGTGTCAGGTGGTGCGGGTTGATCTGCTGTTTAAAGGCTTTGTAGAAAGCCCCGCTTAAACCGTCTAGGCCTGGCGCCTTAGCTCTGTCCAGGGCGTCAATGGCTTGTGTTACCTCCTCCAGGGTTAACGGTTCACTCAGAAACCGTTGCTGGTCATCTGTAAGCCATACCATTGCGATGTCTTCAAGATACAAGGATATGACACAAGGGGCATCAGAGACATGAGAGGCATATAGCTCTTGGTAATAGTTCCGAAATTCGGCCAGGATGCACTTCCCACCCGTAACAGTCACTCCGGTATCTGTTCGGAGTTCAGCCACATAATTGTACGACCTGTTTGGGTGCAATAAGCATGCAAGGGTGCAGCCTGGTTGCCCTCCCTCTCCATAGCGGCGGGCCTTTGTGTGCTTACCTATATACGCAATCTCACTTTCCACGAGTTCCAGATTTCCGCCAATAGTACCGATCGCTGATGTAATCGGGCATCTCCATCCTCTTCTGCTGCGCGCTCCAAATCCCACAGTTCACCCTTAGCCCGCTGTAGTTGAGTACAGATGTTGCGAAGGATGCCCACATGCTTGGAGATGCACCCCCCCGGATGTACGCTTTGAAGGCCTTCCACAAGGCGGCCTTCCAAGAGACTGTTCTGGTATTTAATGTGAAATACTCAATAATGGAGCCTTGTAGTTCGCTACGTAACACTTGGTCAAGGAGCGCATCACTGTGAAATTACCAGCTATGTTCAAAGCCACAGTCATACGGAATCTGAAACCAATAGTCCAGCCGCGTCCAGACAGAATGGGGCGCCAAATAGAACATGAAGCCAGGAGTGGAGGGATGATAAGTCCGCCACGCATTGAGCAGTGAATATGTGTTAGTGATGTGGCAAAACATTTCCCGAGCATGGGGTTTATCAGCAGGCTGTGCGCTAGTGGAATCTAGTTGCAAACAGTGCGGCATAGTAAGATCTCCACCCAGTATTAGGTGGTCTGCTTCTAAGCCGTCCAGGCGAGAATATAGGTAGCGGAAAAAGTCAGGGTCATCTACTTTTGGGGCGTATATGTTCACTAGCAGTACATGTTTGTCCGCGAGGGTGCCATGTAGGAGCAGAAACCGGCCTTCCGGGTCCGAGTGACATGAACAACAAAGAAATGGGACAGCTCTATGGATCAGGATAGAAGTGCCACGAGAATACAAGCTATAGCACGAAAAAAAAAAACGCTGCTGGTCCCAGCTTCTGGTGAAACTATGGTCAGTGCGCGGCGGAGGTGTGTCTCCTGGAGCAAAGCAAGCTTGATGGAATGCCTATTTAGGTAGGACAGTTCCTGCTTTCCTTTCTGCGGGTTGTTAATGCTGCATATGTTCCACGAGATGACGGATAGGTCAACTACTCTAGCCATAGTGAAGACTGTTGGTGTGTGAAGAATGTGTATTACTAGAACACAAGCGATATGTGGTGAAGTGCACATGATAAAGTGCAGTGTGGCATGCAACATCTAGAGACAATCCAACTACAACAAAAAACAACCCCGCAAACCCCACTCCCCCTACCCACACCAGATTAGAAGACATCCAGCGAATCCCAAGTAAATAAGTAGGGGGAAAAAAACAATACGTGAAGGTTCTTGGCGACCCAGCAAAAGAACAATTATGAGGAATTTGATGAGATGTAACCGCTACTACAAAAAAACAGTGACATAGACTAAATGTGATACTGTGAATATCAGTGTACGACAGGAGGAGGCTCTGCCCCATCAATACCGGGCCCCCCGGCATTGAAGCCGGCATCTTCAGGTGGACTCATCACGGGGAGTTGAGGGCGCCGCCCAGGTCTCCACGACCCATGGTGAGCGGGCGAGGAGCGACTAGGTGGGGAGGATCCTGCACAGATGCTTTTACAGAAGGCTTCCACGTCTGCAGAGGTATTCAAGATCTTAGCGTGTCCGTTGTGTTTCACCCGCAAGCGAGCTGGGTAGAGCATGGCATAGTGAGTACCCAGCTTGCAGAGGGCATTTTTAACATCTTTGAATTTTTAACTAGCCTCTTGCACCGTTGGAGTAAAGTCCGGGAACATTGAGATATTTGCGCCTTGGAGCTTCAGGGGACCTTTCTCGTGGGCCAATCGAAGAGCGACATCTCTGTACTTATAGTTGAGGAGGCAGGCTATGAGATATCGCAGTGGAGCTCCCTCCAGAGGACCCGCACCTAGAGTGCGATGTGCCCCCCGAAGGTGGCAGAGAAGCTGGAGAGCTCAAAAAGGTCAGTCAGAAGTTGCTCAACAAAGACCTTGGGCCGGCCCATGTTGGTGGTCTCCACAATTCCAGAAATGCAGATGTTATTCCTGCGGGACCGTGCATCGAGGTCCTCATTCCTAATGGCCACCTGCTTTAGTATACGCTCCAGTTTGTCGAGGTGCTTCTGCATTGTAGTAGCGGTGTCTTCTAGTCCAGAGATCCTTTCCTCCACATCTTCAATCCTGGTCCCGTGTAGGTCAAGCTGCTCCCCCAGTTTGTCTATGCTGCCTGGAAGGGTGTCAAACCGCGCCTCCATAGCGCCAAAGCCCTCTTTGAGCTCAGCCACTAAGGTTGAAGAAATACACAAAGTGGCCTTGTCAGGGCTGTGGCCTGCAGGTTCCTCTGTATCTAAGGGCCTGATTATGATGGCGGCGGGACCACCACCATCAGGCCATCGGTGGCGGTCCCACCGCCATCTGCCCCTCCAGGTCTGCCTGCCACGCATCCGATGGGCTCAAGGAGCCCGTTTGAGGGACTGCAATCCCTACAATAGTGGCAGTGTCTGCTCAGGCACCGCCATAGGGTTTACAATGTCCCTTTCTGCCGCCCGTTTCATGGTGGTCAACCCACCATGACAAGACAGGTGTAAAATGACTTTCGGGGCCCCTAACGGCCCTCTGCTATGGGCCCTGGAGGGCACCTATGGTGCCCCACTAAACATCCCTGCACCATGTGGTAGGCACCGCATGGCGCCTGCCACATAGTGCAGGGATGTTTCAAATGTGTTTTTTTTGTATTGCGGCGTATGCTGCAGCCCGCAGCACACGCCGCAATACAAAATATTCACATTGCGACCGCTGTGAAGGTGATCGCATCGTAATGCGGCCAGCTGGACCTCTGACTCCTAGTCGGGCAGTCCTCCTTCCACATCGGTCCTCCCGACATCAGAATCAGGCCCTGAATGTGAGCCATGGCCCCCCGTTCGGCCGGCACGGTCAAACGTGAGCCTTTGTTGTTTGGTGTCAGAACGGCCCATGTCACAGTCTCAGTTGGTCGTGGGCTCAGCAGCAGATCCGGTGTCCTATCCTGGGATATACCAAAAGCTGCCCTGCATGGGAAGGGTAGGACCGGTCAGACTACCACAGGCCTAAAGTCCGACACGCCGCAGCCAGAATAACAGATCCATCGGCAAGTGTACCAGGACTCACAGAACCCAAGGGAGGAGGAGAATGATGCACAGTTATGGTAGGTGCAGTCTGTACAATGCAGGGTGCCGGATGGCAGTTTAGTGGTGAGTGAGCCTCCAAGAAATGTCTCTCAGCAGTCCAATAGGTCATTCGCGGGGCTACAACAGCCCTCTGCCAATGAGGAGGCTGGAGCAGGTGTGGCCGGGCCTCTGGCGAGCGACACGCCCCACACCCAACAGCACAGGGCAGGTAGTTATGTGAAGCAGAGGCCTGGTGTCAGGGCCCGGGACAGGAACTTGCACGGGATCAACACTCACCGCCTCAGCCCGAGTCTAGCGATGGCCTCCACTCGCGGACTCGCCTCTTCCAAGTGCAAGCCTGTCAATGTCGAGATGGTCCCCACTCCAGCTGCAGCACTGCAAAGCATGTGGCAATGTCCAGGCCCAGGTTGGGCCTCAGCAGCTCCCAGCCCACAGGCATCTAAAAATATTGCTGGCCATTGGTCGCTCATGCCCAGGAGGTCAGCAAGCAGGTCGCTCCCTCGAAGGGACCAGGCCTCCGCTCCGGTGTTGTGTGAGGGAGGAGGGGCTCGTGGCCTACGGGATCGGGCAATCCCGGCCTCAGGCTTGCCTGCAGCCCTGTCGCCACGGGGCCTCTGAGGCTGCGTCAGCTGCACAGGTTCGCCACCCGCACTCCTCCGCAAGGCAAGCCCCTACTTCATGGCTCGATGGGTCCACGGGTCCACCAGGTCCCCCGCAATTGCCACTAGCTTCATATTGTTGTCTGCAGGTGTTTTTGCAGCGGTTACCACCAAAGGAGACCTGCCGGAGCCTCACAAGAGTGCGGCCATCTTGGTGGCGGTCATGGCCACGCCCCAATGTTATGATTTTCTAAGGGACTTTATGATAGATATATAGTTGAGATTTGGAGTAATGAAACTTTTTTGGAGGGTAAAAATCTTTAACCGGATTCTTATTTTTCAGAACCCAATGGGGTGTGGCTATTAAGCTGTGATATTTATATATGGTTTCCTGGTATTTCCCAAGTACTAGTGTTCCAAGTGAGAGGTAGAACATTTTTGCCCTTATTATGAAAAAAATAGAAATATATCAACTGTTAGGTTAAATATTAATAGGATCTGTAATCACTAGGTCTTTTTCCAATAGAAAAATATTTTCTGATGTCAATAGGAGTCTTGAACAACTTTGTCTTTTTAATCTAGGAATTTCATGGAGAACTGATCCATTTTACACTTAGACTTCGATGTTACATTGCTGTAAAGAAACACATTAAGTAAGTTTATTGGATTAGATATCTGAGTTGAGGATGTGGTAACTTATTAATGTACTATTACCTAGAAAGGTGTTGCATATAACACTTTGATTAGGTAGGGTAAATGATGGAAGCTTATTTTTTCAATACAATTGGGGATTCGTGGATCTATATCTTATTAATGGTGGAATTATGTGTTAGTGTGTTATAGGAAAGCAATGTGCATGTAATAAGTGATGCATAGTGTTGTTTTTAAATTTGTATTGTATGTAGAGGTAGTGGGGTGGGAGACTGTGTGTGTAAGTTGTAACATTGTCTATACATTGTAATGAATTAATGATTTATTTTGTATCATGTGTTTTTAAATATGTTTGTAAATGTACATATGTATATTTTCTTTCAGCCCTGATGAAGTCCTCTCGGAGGATGAACACATTGGCTGGGCAGTTTCTTTGATGTATTGAAGAATAATAAAGAGAATTGTTTTGAGACTTCATACCATGGCTCCCATGTTATTTTGATATTGGAGAAGAGTACATTGAGATTGACGCCATTGAACTATGTGTACTTCATGAAAGGAGGAGAGAAGAAACAAAGAGAACAAACTCTACAATACAATTGTTGGATTCTTGAGGCACTCCCTTTTGTGTGTTTTTTCAATTTTTCCAATACTTCACTTTTGTATGGTACAACATAAAGCAAGTAGGAAAACACAGGGCTGGCTGAGATAGGCGCTGATGACAGTAAATATGACTATCCTTCCGCTTTCCTTGCTTAGAGCAGACTCTACAATAATTACATAGTCAAGACTTTTAGCCGTTTCAGGAATGTGGTCGGTAAAATGTCAATCCTGCAGCCTTGCCTCGTCCTCCAGAGCATAAGAAGTGGAGGGTCGGGCTTCTGTAGCAAGAAGACTTTCAATGGCGGTCAACTGAAAGTCAAGAAAAGATATGTCTTCCTGTGGTTGTCTGACAATAAACAACATACGCATTGTATGCTGCCATCTGGATCAGATGGGTAAACAGCTTCTTGCACCAAGTGCGAGTTTTACGATTCACATTGTATGACTGAAGAACCTGGTCATTCTTATCCACTCCATCCATGTACATGTTGTAATTACATATACAGGTCGGCTTTTGAACTTTGGCCATCTGACTCCAAACCATGATGGGAGTCCACTGCTGTGCCCTAGAATGAGGCCCTAGAGAGCCTCCATCCTCCCTTAGAAATTGTTCAGCACACAAATTTGTTTGTTGCACAATTTACTCAAGGAAGTCAACATCCAAAAAGAGATGGATGTAGTCATTTGGCAAAAAATTGCCCCTATTGACTTTACATCCAGTGTCGCCAGTAAATGGGGGAATTTGGGGCTGAACTAAATTGGGGGTCTGCCAAGAGAGCCCTCCATCTGTGCTTGCCGCCACAAGTGCCTGCTTTCTGGGTTGGTCTACCCTGCTATGGTTGCTCCACTGCACAGACTGTGCTTGCAAAGGGACAGCACAACTACAATCATCATGTCCCTCAGAATCTCTGCAAGAACAGTCATCAAATTGAACACCGCTGACTGAAAAATTACTTCTAGATTCTCCTCCATTTTCCACTCCTTCAGTGTGCAGGCATGATCCTTGTGAAAGCTCACAGTGCTATCACCAGGGTCAATGGAATTATATGGTAGGAGAGCACCAAATTGAGACAGCTTTGACTAAATTATGCAGCAAGAAAAGGCAAATTATGCAGCCTAATGTGGCACTTTTTTGATAGTATGTCTGTGCAAATATTTCACCTAATTAGTGCCAGTTTATCAACCAAATGGAGAAATAAGCAACTTAAAGATGGCTATTCACCTTTGTGCATCCCGTTCGACTGTGTGCAAACACATTGACGCCTTTGCAGTATACTGCATATGCTACATACATCTATCATATCTATCATCTGCTGTATAACGTGCAGATGGTAGCATTATGTAGCATATGCAAGGTAATTGTTTTTTTACAATGTGTATTTTCCTCTGAGGGGCACAATCTGTCCCCCAGGAGGAAACACACATTAAAAAAAAACATATGGCCCCCAAAGGAGGTTAACCCATGTGCTGAGGCTCCCCTGCCCCCCTGCAAACATTTCTTTGAATTTTTTTGGGGTAGGGGTGTAAGTTCCTGGGATTGGACCCGCATGAAAAAATTTGGGGCCTACCAAGGGGTGGCCCGTATGGGGTGAGGGCCGACCCCCTGTTAATTTCACCTCTATTTGTTTGAATTTTTTTTTTTTTACATTCCCAATTGTGACCTCCCCATGGGAAAAACACCTTTAAAAAAGAAAAAGAAAAGTGTCTATTCATGGAGGAGGAAGCTTGGTTAGTTGCCACGGGGGTCAACTCACTAACATATGTCCCTGGGGACCAAGTGGATTTCCTGGCTGTTGATCGTGGCGTGACCATGATTCACAGCCAATTAGCTGTTTCAGAGGGGCCTCATTGGAAAGGGGAGACTCTCCTCAATGATGCCTCCCTGAAATGTGGAGAAGCCTTTTTCAGCAGTACAGAGCACTCATCTGCTGCTGCTGCTCGCCGCTCCGGTGGGAAATCTGTGGCGTCAGCGCACCTCGCAGTGCGCTCACGTCATAGATGGGCCCTTTCTTTAAACTCCTCCCCAGTGTTGGCCAATGGCTGACAGATGCATTGGGGAGGAAGTGCGGCCATTGCACAGAAGGAAATTACAGAAAAACAAAACAAAAAGGAAGTGTTTGCATTCAACATTTATCCACAAACTTATTGTATTGTATAGTAAATAAATAATAGGGGCCTGATTCACAAATAGTATATCTGAGTAAGTTTACAAAAATTTTGTATTCACAAACTTCACCTTTGCAGTAACTTACGCTTTTGTAGAAACTTTCACTTTTTAAGTAAGTCCAGTACTACACATGGCCAACCACTGGTTCTGCAGCACCCACCCCTAGAAAATGTTGGAGGTTGGGACTTAAAATAAAACTCCATAGGAAATAATGTAAATTGAATGAAATTATTTCAGATAGTTAAAAAATATAAATATATATTTTTATTAAAATATATACAAATATTGAGTATAAAAAAATTCAACAATTTAGAAAGTCAGCAGCAATAGTCTGCAGTCATGATTATAGAATTACAGCCTGAGTAATGAATTCTGAAGGACTAAAAGAAAATAGGCTGCCCAGTGTGGTACCTTGCAAGAGGGAAGTTTTAACCTTCCTATGAGATTTTCCCTGGGATATTAAAGGCAACCAGGCCATCAACGTTTGTTATTTTTGGCAACTGCTAACTATTTATTATCTCTTATCAGGCACTTAAAAAAAAAATAAGATAAATAATCAGTGGTGCCACAGATTTCTCATTGAGTTGTGTCGCCATTCAAGGCTATGCAAGAACAATGCAACTACTAAGTCCGATTTATCAAGCCACGCAAGGCCACCTTGTGAGGCTCTGCGTAGCTTGATAAATCTAGTGTAATGCAATGCAGCGCAAATTGTTGTGTTACTCTGTCCCAGGGAGGCATTCCATAGGTGGAGCGTGGTTGTTCCCATGCATCCACCCTTGGATTTTGGTGCATTCCTGGATTTACCATTACTGGTAGACCTGGGAGTGCGTCAAAATGCTACGCCTCCCCAGGTTAGACATAACGAGGAGCAATATCTTTATTTCTCCTTGTTTTTCCTCTTTCTAAAGAGGAAAATGTCTCAGAGGACTGTTTTGTGCAGGAAGGTGTGTCTTCCTGCACAAAGCAATCATGTGTGCAACGCAGGCACCCTTGCACCACTGTGAAAGGATGCCTACGTTGGCACTAGGCAGCATATTATGCGCCAGCGCAAGAAAAGGACAGGAATGCGTTGTATCATGTTAAAGATGGTGCGCAGCAAGGTGGCTTGATGCGCTGCATGAAATTATGATAATTTTGCCCCTGGTGTTCTCACATCCCTTGATGTCAGTGGTGGTTAAATAGCCATGGAACTCCTAGAGATGGGTGAAGTTCTAAAGCCCTGGACCTCGCAACTGTGTTAATTTATCTTTTTAAAACTAACACTCCAGCCAACGCGTTTCATTCCCACACTGGGAACTTCATCAGGGCGAATTAAAAAAGAAGAAAAAATCGTTTCAAATCTGTCGTTTTTATATTCCTCGTGTAACTGATCACAATTGAGGTGCAATCACCTCTGACATGTATATGAGTATACGTTTTTCAATGTGCCTCTTATCTTGATATTCTCAATCACTAAGCTTGTGATTATTTGAGGCACGATCCTGTGTATTCCACTAGGACCCAACAATATGGTCTTGAGTATGATAACTCCTCGCAATCGTACGCGTCTTCCTCCTTGTTCTCGTTCCCTGACACGAGAACAAGGAGGAAGACGCGTACGATTGCGAGGAGTTATCATACTCAAGACCATATTGTTGGGTCCTAGTGGAATACACAGGATCGTGCCTCAAATAATCACAAGCTTAGTGATTGAGAATATCAAGATAAGAGGCACATTGAAAAACGTATACTCATATACATGTCAGAGGTGATTGCACCTCAATTGTGATCAGTTACACGAGGAATATAAAAACGACAGATTTGAAACGATTTTTTCTTCTTTTTTAATTCGCCCTGATGAAGTTCCCAGTGTGGGAATGAAACGCGTTTGCTGGAGTGTTAATGTTCAATGCTTTTCTATACTGATGAAAATAAAGAAATCACAATTTTTGTAAATACAATTGACTATTGGACTTTGTGAGATGCGCACGCCCTTCGAAAGTGATTGATTTTCTGATCTGGAGCACAGTGACGCCACGCAACGGTTGGCGTAGGGGCAGATTTGCGCATCAAAACTTTATCTTTTGGAACTGGCACGAGGTGCGGTACCTGTGGTCCGCCGTTGTTCTAACTGATATTTATCTTTTTAAAACATTTACAGATCAGTGATCCATGAAGTTGGCAATGTTCACAAAAATGTGGCAGCCAATAAGGGTCCCTGCGCTGCAGCATTAACATTTCTACTGCCGCATGTGGCTGTAAGCGTATCACACACTCGTCGTTTACCTATATCGGAACGGTCATCTATCCTTATCTGTCGTGGTCCCCAGGTGCACACGCGGTAATATGGAAAGGCGATGATGTGGGATCCGTGTGGTGACTATTGTGTGAAAATTCCCTTCTACCAATCAGGGAAAGACAACCCTAAGAGGCAATGGCGAAACACATATGTACAACAGAATGACGGAGCATAGCATTAAGCAAAACTTGCTAACGCCACGCTCTGCCATTCTGAAAACGCAGGGATGAACTGTATTTACAAAGATACGGTGCACCCCCGAATTTCCCCTACTCCTGGCACTAAATTAAGCTGCCTAGTGCCAACGCAGGCACCCTTGTGCCATAGTGCAAGGGTACCTGCGTAGGGGGGGAATCATTTTTTATGTGCAGGAAGGTGTCCCTTCCTGCACATAAACAATCAGAAATGACGAATTGTAACTCCTATGTGTGCTGCATTGTGCAGCACACATAGACATTGCACATCTTCATTCATAGCGTTTTGCTGTTTCTATGTGTGCTGCACAATGCAGCACACATTGAAACAGCAAAAACTAGGAGAAATAAAGCATTTCTCCTTGTTTCGCCATGTTAAGACCAGGATTTCCCTGATCTTAATATTGCTCTGCTCCATATTTATTCCACCCTTGTAAATATGGGGCAGCGTCAAAATCAATGGGTGTTGCGGCGGAATACCCACCACAACACCCATTGCGCACCCATTTCACGCTAAGTATCGTGTGAAAGGTGCCTTATTTACCAGGCGGCGTTAAGTGGCTTAACGCCGCCTGGTAAATAAGGCGAAGCCCCTATCGCCACAGAAACGTCATCAGGGGCGGCTCCTCCATGTGGGCGGAGGAGCTTCACCCCACTGCTTTCTCGCAGTGCAAGAAGCAGAAACATAAAATGGTATTTTAAATACCATTTTATGTTTCTGCTTCTCGCACTGCGAGAAAGCAGAAGAGTATGCCTGGTTGGGGGCGGGCGGGTGGGCGGTCCTGCAGGAGTCCAGGGGTGGAGTGACTTGCCCACTCTGAGTGCGCTGACTGTTTGGTCGGCCCCAGGGCCAACCAAACCAGTCATACGCACTCTGCATATTCTCTATGTAGGCTGCATGCAGCCTACATAGAGAAAATGGCCTCCCCATAGACGCCTGTGGGGTCAGTGTCCTAGCCATTAACAACGCTGCAATTGCAGCGTTGTGATTGGCTTAGGGGAGGGGAGGGAGGCTGTCTGCTTCCTGTATGGAGACGTGAGAGGATAGAGGAGACGCGACGCGACGTCGGACCAGAGGAGATGGTAAGTTTAATTCTTTAAAAAAAATTAAATTAACCCCCCCTCCCCGCGCGAACCCCTCCCAGCGCGACCCCCCCCGCCCTCCCACCCGCGAGTCATGCCGGCCACGACTGAACGTCGTAAAAAGTGACATTACTGTGGCGATAGAGGCTTGTAAAAATGCCCCACAGTTTGTTGTAGCCTGTCGTCCTCTCCATCTTGGGTGGGTCATCCAACAACTGGGAATTAGGTGGGGTAAAAATAAATTACATTTTTAGCACCAAGGAACTTTGAAGTACTTCATGAAGTTTAACATTCCCCAAATAAGCCCAGCTGCGCGAGCACAGTGCACTTCAGCCACCCCAGTGATATAATTTCTACTACCACTATGGGCGAAATGTCAAGAACCACTACTCCAACACAGGAGGAATATCTATAGAGCTCTGACAGGAATAGAACTGCTCATAATCGTGTGTCTGACCGCTCTTGAAATGATTCATGTTCTGTGAATCAAAGGAATGGATGTGCCATACTGTTTGTAAATAATCTACGGAAAAGTAAACGTTTTTGTTTCATGGATTCCCTGAAATCCCTTGTATTACTATTAGGCTATTGCAGAATATGCTAGCTGTGAAGTATTTATTGCGGCGTTACAAGCCAATGACATTAAGCTCTGATTTGATCTTTGAGATGTTGTCTTGCAACTTAAAACAAGAACAGCAACTTTATTTCTACATTTCGGTAAATCTGCTTCTTAGCTAACCCATGTTTTCATCATAATATTTATTTCTTACTAATGGACACATTTCTCAAATCATGATTCAAAACAGAAAGCAAAGAGAAGAAAAATAAATACAGGCCGAAATGTACAAAGAATATTTAAATGTTTTTGACTATTATAAATATTTTGTGCAAACATTTCAGTGAATTCAAGGCCGGCTTTAGTGCGACGACAGTAGGGTGAGTATCTCCATGCACTTATGTATCTGCTTCAGACCTTTTGTGGATGTAAGAGTGCTAATAATGAACGATGTGCGTACAGGCATGTAGCAAACAGTCGGTGCAAACTGCGTACCAATTTTTTTGACCTGCCTATTATTTTGCAATGTGACCTTTGTGCTAAAAGGTTGCATTAAAAAAATGCTATTTGGAGGGGTTGCAAAAACGACATGCCTGATGAATATTAATTGTTGATAATGCGTGGAGTACTCTTTACATGGCAGCTTGTAAAAACAGCGTTTTTAAATAGCGTAAATACCTGCAAATAGCTTCTGAACCCTGACAAAATGTCGACCAAATTCATTACAAAAAATCTTTGATAAATGTCCCTCCTTTTCCTTCCATATTGTCATGTGAAAGGGCCATCAGTCAGTCTGGAACTTCTCTAGAGACATACTCCAATGGATCTTTTAACCGCTTCGATGTGATCGGAATTCCGCTCAGGTGCTGGACATTCCGATCGCGGGCGTGGTCGTGACGAGCTCAGCTCGTCATGCGCACACGCCCACCGCGCAGCATGACGAGCTGAGCTCGTCATGAGCATCGAAGAGGCTAAGCAGCATGAAAGTGTGAAGGGGAGAAAATCATTAATGCACAGTCAATTTAGAAACACCGCTTCCTGATACATAATAATCAAAGGACAATTAAGGAAGGTTAGTTAAGTTTATTACAAAGCCAAAAATAACTGAACATAAACACACCTCAGCACAGGGTATAGAAATACAAAGGAAACAACATAATGTCAAATCTACGCTCCTAATTCAGACGGTGCAACATGAATAAAACTATAAATTCGAAGGATACAGACACCAAGAAGCAAGACTCCAAATTTCCCTGTATCGAGGGCTGGTGAACGAAGAACATTTAAATCTATCCCTACTCTAACGGTATAGTGACATCCCTACGTTAATGAGTAAGCATTTCGGATTAAGAGGAAAACGTGTCAGTTGTGGAGTCTTCCTAAGAAGTCTCTCCACAATTGAGATGGGTCTAGCAGCATAGAGCCACTGTCGAAAGAGAATGAGCTTGCTCTGTGATGCTCTCTCTTCAAAGGCATGGAAGAAGTGGGGCTCTATCCCTAATTCCAACAACCAGTCATCCACGGGTCGAATTCCCATGGTGCACCTCTCACACGTACTCCACAATGGGTACAGCCATTAGAATACTTTTCAACAGTGTTCTCCATGTAAAACAATGCAACAATTTGTCCTTGGTTCCCGTGCCGTCTCCCGTGTGAAACTAACTTCTTTCCTTTATCACCTCCAAACCATACGATTGTAACCCCTCTCCTTGTCTAGCTGCTAAAACAAAGACATTACTTTGCCTAAAAGAATGCTTTTCCACCTGCAATGCAAAACATGAGAAATAACAACTTCCACAGTGCATATGAATTTCAGACCATTAGTCCTAAAGCGAGAGATGTCAGGAGTTGCAATTCAGGCCTACGACTTTAGCTAACATAAGAACATATCATTTAAACATTATAAGTTGCATGATTAATCTTGCATTTCGACTAACACATTTACCAAATCATAGAAAGTACAATTATTAAACATATCTAATATATGAGTAGTATCAAACTTCACAACAGATTTCCTTCATGTTAGTGTTTTCTGCCAGTTACATTTATTTCCTATGTTAAATCTTCATATTAACTTGTCAATAAACCAAAATATGTCACATAAATACATTAAAGCAATACACAATTCTAACACTCAGATTTACACAAGACAGTATTAAATCTGGGTGCTCTCTACACGTGATTATGATGCACCCCTACAAATGAGTAAAATGCAAATATGAAATTTCCACTCCATCAGTTCCCCCCTCTGATTGTGTTGAGTCATTATAAAAATCTTCAAAATCCCCTGTAGAGTGGACCAAATTAAACAGATGTAGTAGCCAGCCTTCTTTGACTGAACTCCTCCATTTGCTTCAAAATCCCATAGTAACTGTCCTGCAGTCTTTCCATCCTTCTTTCCCTTAAGGAGTTCTCCAACTGCCTCACTCTATGCCATTTATATGCCCTCATCGTTCCAACTAAAACAATGATATAGACTATAACAATCAGTATCAGTTTTAGGATGTATCCAAAGATTCCACTTCGCAGATTTGTAAACCACCTTCTAAGTATACTAAATTCTTTTCCAATCTTATTCCAAAATCCTTCGCCTGCCAAGTCGTGTATCTCCTGATGTTTATCAGTGATATTGCTAATATATCCCTTTAGATCTTTACTTTTATCTGGGATATAAGTACAACACTGTTGGACCTTCAGCATCCGACAGACTCCGCCCTCTTTTGTGAGTAGGACGTCTAATGCAAGTCTATTCTGCATCACCATCGCCCTTATCGAGACCATCTCCCCATCAATGATTAGTAAAGACTTAGCTGTGTTAACAGACAACTTATCCACTATAGTGGACAATCTCCTAATCTTGGCATCATTAAGCATTACTTCCAAACTAGGTATTATTGCTAAGAAAATGTCTCCTGCAAACTCTCCAGCTTAATCCACATTTTTCCCTATTGTTTGATTTTCCTTCAGGACTTTCCAAATCATCCACATGGTATATTTTCAGAAATACAGCCACCAAATAACACGTACCATAACATTTGCTCGGCAAACATACATAAGCATTCTTTCCACACACAAAATATGCTCCCTGTACCTTGCGAACTGACTCCTGTAAAATGTCTTCCAAGGGCCATTGACCAAAAATATATGATCGCATACACTCTGCCCTACAAATAGGGAATTGTAACGACTCTCAGCTTGTCACATGGAAAGCTTTCCTCGCTGTTGGCAATCTAGAGCTGTCAGACCAGAACATCCTTTAGCCTTATGAGCTAACTCCTCCTTGGTCCAATCAGATTCCTTACCTGTGTTATCAACATTGTTAACTAATCTCATACCTGGTCTATAAATTAATTTTCTATATCTGTTAGTATGCAAGTTAAATTATGTCTATGTGTGTAAGCAGTGTCTAATGTTACACTTGGTGTGAAATAATTTTCCATTCTTTCTACTGCCGTGCAGGAAATGGGGGGCATAGTACTTATTCAAATGTTTTTATACAGGTATTTCTGAAACTACCACATCATAATTTGAGAAGTAGTACTTATAATGACCTTTTCCATAGAACATACTAAGGAGTAAGCTACAACTACTGCCATAGGTCAAGGGTAAGTGATGGTAAGTGAGTCCCTCTTCAACTGATGCGGGTAATTGTATGCACACATAACAGTCTTTAACTTCCATAGTATCTACATACGCATATAGCAACTTAGTGTAAGCATTTAATGTATAATCTCCCTTAGACTGGTCTACATGAAGGTAGCAACTAGTATGCTCTATTAAGCCTTTCTCAGATCCTAGTGTACCCTCCTTTGAGACAACAGTAGTAGGTATAGATGTCCCATGTACTCCCGCCCCATGTTCCTCACTTTCGTGTGAACTCAAAACTGATTCTATAATGACTACAGCTATTGCTACAATCACCCAAATAATTAGTGCACCTACAATACATTTGTGCCTTTGATTCGAATATCCAGACTCCATTTTATGGTAGCTCGGATCACTGAATAGAACACAGAGTCTGACAATGTTTTTGAGCACCCTTTGAAGCCTTGGAAAGTTCTTTACAACAGTTCTTTTTTTACAGTATTTACACAGCTCAGAAGACCTACCTAGCCCTCTTTCTTCCTCTTCTTTGAGTTAGAATCACTAAATTTATTCTTCTTCCACTCGGGCCTAGGTTATCTTCTTCAAATAATTATTTACAGTTCACAGTTAAATTTACATCCCTTATCAGACCAGAGCCAATCTTCTCAATAACTTGTTGTAGCAGTTCAGGTCTCAATGCTGCAATCTCTTGAGGAGACTGTGGTGCTCCCAAACTTGGGAATTCCATGTCTTCCAGAATCTGAGACCGTAAACCACTTAGCCATGGTGGGATAGGAATAGTCAATGACAGAAGTGCATTTACTTCAAGACCAGGATCTCTCAGCAATATCTCGACCACTAGCACTGAGATCTCGGACCTCGCTCTCCCTGGCATTTGAGACAAAATAAATCCACTCGGGTGATGAATACCTCCGACAAGGCACTCAAGCTCTTCTGGACCTCCTCGCACCTTCTGTGTCTTGCTCGATCTCACTCAGATCCGACTCTGATGTTTCACTTATTAGTGCAAGTTCTCTTTCAGATGCGAGTCTCAGGTTCTTCCTCCTCCTTCTCACAGGCCAGGTCTCACCTGCTGCATCTTTCTTCCTCGACTGCCTACGACTACTTGCCACACCAGTGTCCTCCACTGTATCAGATACTCTATCACTTGCAATGGTACCGTCTCCCTCAGAATCTATGCCAGGGTCATGTGTGGCTTGAACTCCCTCAGATTGACCAGGTGTGCATCCAGCCTCTTCCGGTACCTCTACAGCTTGGCTTGTCCCCTCCCGTGACCTTTCAGTCAGGGCTGGAAATTCTTCTGGGAGAGGAGCAGTTTCATCAGAGGGACCTAAAACTCGACGTGTGTGAGAGGCATGGACCCAATTCGGCACTCTGCCACACTTCACAGTAGTCGTAGTCACCAGTATCACTTTGTACGGACCACACCAACGAGGATCAAGACAGTAAATCCTTACGTGCCCTTTGCTGATAAACCAATCTCCTGGGTTCAGGTTGTGACAGAGATCCCTTGATGGCTGCGCAGTCACTTCTTCAACCTGATGAGACACAGAATGAGCCAAGTCAGCCAATCCTTTACAGCAGTCAAGGAGCAAATCTTCTGAAATGTTCACAAGCACATTGGCAGGCACAGGAGGCAAATGCATTGCTCTCCCCATGAGTATTTTGTGGGGCAACAACCCAGTTCTCCTGTTAGGGATGCTGCGCAGGCTCATTATCACTACTGGTAGAGCATCAGGCCACTTCAAAGATGTTGAAGCACACATTTTAGCCAACCTCAATTTCAGGGTACCATTGATCTGCTCCACCATGCCTCTAGCTTTTAGCTGCAATGTAGTCTTTGATCCACATGCGCACAGTAATCTCATGATTTCATTATGGAAATGTGTGCCTCTATCCAACTCCAATGTAGTTGGGAATCTGAACCTAGGAATGGGTTCTCTTAACAATAACTTAGCTACTGTGAGGCTATCACATTTCCTTGTCGAGTAAGCCTCGACCCATCGGGAAAAAATGCACACGACAACCAAGATGTACCTCAAACCACTGCACACAGACATCTCTACAAAATTAATTTAGATCCAATTGAAGGGAGCCCCTTACCCACCAATGTGGCTCAAAGCAACAACAGTCTTTTTCCATGCATTCATTTGTTGACACGAGACATTCCGAGGGCACACAGCTTCCTCAATCACTTGAAACTTCAGATTAAACCAAGTCTGCCTGAACAATCTCACCATCGCATCCTTTTCTATGTGAGCTGCTCCATGAATTTGCCTCACCATTGAGTACAACAAACAATCTGGTAATACTACCCTACCATCAGCTGATACCCAAATGTCATCCTTCCCCCTCTCACATCCTGCACTGACCCAACCTGCTTGTCCTTCCTCTGTAACTTCCATTTGCAAACACCTCACTTCATCCCAAGTGTCTGCAGCTGCTAGCATCATATTGACTTCAGTCTTCTCTGTACTCTCGCCAGTATATTCTCCACTAAAGACACATGCATTAAAGTATCAGTAACGTGCGACTTCATCAGCATATCGATTTACAGTGGTTACAAAATCGCCTTCAACAAAAAGGACTTGATCAGGATCAGATAATGGCTCAGCGACAATGTCAGGCCTTGGTTTCGTACATAGTTCAGTGACATCCAGACAGTCATGGTTTTCACATTCTCCCCCATCAGCACTTCGAATGGGTAACAAGGTAGCTGCATTTAACACACAACACCGCTTCAGGGTTACATTCTCAGCGGCAAGAAGCACCGGCTCGTATCTTGTCAATCTGTTATTTGTCAACTGCTGTGCCTGGTTCTCGTTATCAGAAGCTCAACAGAGTGTGGTACATACACTGTCAGAGGATGACCCATCATGATGCACCCACATCGTTCAATACTGACACCTGTTGCAGCAAGGGATTTGAGACATCCAGGCAATGCTGAAGCTACAGGATCTAGAGTAGCTGAGAAATAGGCCACTGGTCTACGGGCACCTCTATGTGTCTGTGTGAGTACAGATAGAGCACAACCTTCTCTTTCATGACAGAACAGCAAAAACGCTTTGTTGTGCTACCTTTGCCTGGGAACTAGCTAGCAATTTCATTCAAAGTATTAAAATAATGGTTACAATAAATCCAACAATACACCAAGGTCGGATTTATTATAACTAGTACAGGAAGGTAGTTTTAGAACTTACTATCCTGATGTTACCTAAAGAAGTCCTGTAGCAGCTGCTTCTGATTGGTCAACCTTTCCAGAGTAGGTGTGAAGAGGCCTGGAACAGAAACAATACAGCCATTTGGTGGGAGGAGATTTGCTTCCTGGAGAAGCCAGGGAGAGGAAGGGGAGATAAGCTGGACTTCAAAGGTAGAAGAACAGATGCCATTGGACCCAGGCCAGTACCCACTCCCTTGATCCCCAGCCCGATGAGAGCCCCCCCTAATTAGATTAGGAGAGGGGCTGGAAGGGGAGTGTAGAGAGTTGTCAGCCACACCTTTGGGCTGGATTACACAGACACACACATGAAGGAGAGATTGTCTCCATTTTTATTTTTGTGAAAACAGTCCATTCTGCATCACAAATATACCACACTACGCAGGAAGTTGTCATATCAGAGGGAGGTAACTTTACCAATATTGGTTGTGGTGCCCGTGCGTCTTGCCAGCCCAGAATGGAGGATAAATAACACTTCCTGGAACAAAAGAAAAAGAAGGGCTGCCCTGCTGGACCCTTGGACTGCACCATAGACTCTACCACAGAAGTCTTGCACTCAAAAGGACTGCACCTGCTGCATTCTCAAGGCTCCAAACAAAAAGGACTGTGCCTGGATCAAAGGACACGGACTGGGCTTCCTTATCAGCAATATGTACAACAGAGTTGGAAGAAGTCACCTGCAAGCCCCAAAAGAGGACAACCTCAGCTGACCCCTTCCAACTGGATTTTTCCTGGACTGTGCAGGTGCATTGTGGGAAATTCACTCTCAACCTCCAAGAGGCAATCCAGAGTCTCTGAACCCTTGAACTGAGTTAATGACACTTATTTTCCCCAAAGGAACCAATAAACTACAAGATCTACAAAGAAAGAAACTTACTGCCAAGTTTTGCAGAAAAGCTCCAGGAGGAGACTGGCTTGCTGTCGTGAGCCAAACACCATCATCGACTCTCGAATCAGCCTGACCACGCTGGTTTGTCCTGCTGAAAGCTCCGGAGCTCCTCGCCGTCAAGGACAAAGACTTCCAGAGATGCTGCAGGAGGCCACCATCGTTGAATCGAACTTCTGATCCAATAACCCAGAGGACTTGCTGACGAGCCTGTCGACAAGAGAAAAGCTTCAAGAAGAAGACTAAAGGCCTGATTATGAATTTGGTGGTGTGGGAGTGGGCCCCCAAGCCAGCGTCCCGCTCCTACCCTGCCAAACTCAAACACCAGATTACGAGTTCCCTCGTGGTCTGGCAAACCTTTAGAGGTCCCACAGTGGTGCCTATTATAAAGGCACTGCAATGGGACTGCCAAAGCCCGTTCCTGCACGGCAATGTGCAGTCCATGCCGTGCAGGAAATGGGGTGCATGCACACAAGGGAGCACACCATGTGCCCCCTTGCATGTATCCACATACCCAGAGGCAACAGGGGAACCTGTAAGGCCCCCTCAGTTTCAACACTGCCAGCATTTTCAAGGTGTGAGCACTGCCATGAGAGCGCTGGTAGTGAGGAAACTCGTAATATGCTTGGCGATGCCACAGCGGCACCGCCATGCATATTGCGGCCTCAGACTGCCAGGCCACCATCAGGGATCATGGATCCACTTCGTTTGCAGAAGTTCCATGGCAGTCCTACCTCCATAGTCGTAATACGTCGGACGCACCTCTGGTGCAGCAGTAGCCGCACTACCGCCACTGTGCCACTGTGGGTTTGGCGGTCCACGATCTGCCAAACTCATAATCAGGCCCTGAGTTTGAAGGTGAACTTTTAACCACTACCTAGCACTCAGCCTATCCTACCTGTACTCCATCATGGTTGACCTTAAACTTTGACTTTGTCCCAGTCCAGCGCAAACAGATAGCCGCACATGGTGCTTTAAACTTTTCAGCGCTAGAATGCACAATTTTTTATTTCATCTTTAAAAATTCATATCTCCGGTTCTCTACATTGGATTTGTGTCATATTGGTGTCATTTTAAAGATAAAAATATTATCTATTGTTATAAATTGATGTTGAATTTTTATTGTGTTGTGTCCTTTACTTATCTACTGTTTTGGTTATATTAAATGCTTTACACATACTTGTCTCCAAAGTTACGCCTGACTGCTCATTTGCAAAACTACCAAGGGTTGAGCAAGCATTTATTTATTGAGACATGACTGGACCTATTAGTGATTGCAGTATTTTACTAGCTGATGGTGAATAACGCCACCTACTATTATTCCTCTTTCCTACAATTAGGAGAGCAGGTGCACATTAGAAACTAAAAACATAAAAGACTTTTGGAAATTAATGCAAGAGGGGTCAGGAAAAACTCAGGGATGGATGGTTTGTGCAGTGGAGGAGCAAGCTTGGGTGGACAATCTAGAGGAGATATATGGTAAAGAAGTGGAGATGGTGGAGAAACAAGTAACCCCTTGGGAGAGTATGGGCGAAGATATAAGAACTATGTTTGCATTAAGAATTTTTTTTAATATAATCATAAGATTAAGCCTTAACCGAGCTGCTGGACCTGATAATATGCCTGCGATAATTATAAAAAAATCGTCCGGATTGGTGTGCGGAGTTATTGTACAGGTTGTTTGATAGAATTTGGGATACAGGGATTATACCTGAAAATTGGAGAGGGGCAATTATTAGGCCGATACATAAAAAGGGAGAGATAAAAAGCCTAAAAAACTACAGGCTGATTAATCTCTTAGATGTGGCCGAAAAGGTATTTGCAAAAATAATCCTGGGAATGCTAAAAGATTGGGCCGATCTAAATGGTATAGTACCTCCGGAACAGGGGGGCTTTAAGGAACGGCACTCGACAATTGACCACTGTTTCTCGCTCTGGTCCATTGCAAGTAAGTCTGTCGAGCAGAGGGGGAGCCTATTCTGTTGCTTTGTAGTCTTCCATGCAGCTTTTGATCTTGTAGACAGAAACCGCCTATGGGAGGCAAATTAGAAAATTAGATATCCCAAAAGACCTCTTAAGGCTAATTCAAGAGCTGCATAGGAGGAATTGGGCTCAGGTTATTTTGGATACCACGGGGACTTTAACACAAAAAATACAAGTGAATAATGGGTTGAGACAGGGTTGTGTATTAGCCCCTCTACTTTTCTCCTTGTTTGTTGCCGATCTGCCTATGACCCTAGCTGCCGCAAATGGATTTAGCCCCAAGATGAATGGTAAACATGTGGCATGCCTCCTGTATGCAGATGATCTTGTGATCTTAGACCAGACTGAAATAGGCCTGCAAAGGAAATTTGAGAAATTTGAGAACTATTGTCGGTGGAAAAAATTAGTGGTAAATATGGACAAAACTTGAGTGCTTTGCTCTGGGAAAACTAAAAGCAAATTTAATTGGTACCTATGCTCTGAGAGACTTGAAGTAGTTAATGAATATAAGTACCTTGGAGCCTGGTTCGAGCGGTCTCTGAAATGCAAATTTCACCTAGAGGCTCTAAAGACTAGGGCTATTGCCTCAGTGAGTGGGCTGAAAAAATGTAATAAGGCCTTTGGAGAAATGTCATGCAGACCAGTGCTAAAAGCCTACGAAGCAATGATCCCCCGCAACTCTAATACGGAGCTGAATTGCTATATATTAGTGGTAAAAACAGGTGGGATGCTGAGGAGGGGAAATGTCTGAAGTATTTACTGTTACTTCCCAGTTCAGCCATGATTCAAGCAATAAGATTAGAAACTGGCATGATTTCATGGAATACGCTGGCTGCAAAAGCCCTAATAAGATTCTGGGGAAAACTGAGTGGGGAGAATGGACAGAAAATTTCTCAGTGGTGCAAGAATGAAATTGTGCAAAGTGAACTAAAATGGGCAAAAAAGGCTAGGACTAACCTGGTTGCCGTTTGCACTGCTATGAAAGTAAAGCAGCTTCCACAGACCTTACAAATAGAAATCTCCAAGAGTGAGCTAAAAGCGCTAGGCAAAGAATTGTCCGACGAAAGTGACTACCAATACCTAAGAGAGAAAAAATCGGCACATTTTATGTTAAATGCGTGGCGGAAAAAGTGAGTTATCCATATGTGGACACCTTACCAAACCTGCTGTTAAGAAATGAAGTGCTGAGAGTAAGAATTGGACTCAACCCTTGTAAGATAAGCGATATGGTAAAAGCAAAAATGATTGGTTTAGGAGGGAATTGTGCTTGTGGGTTAAACACCAAATGTGATATGTTGCATATTTTGTTGTATTGCTTAAAACTCAAACAACAGCAGAGACAATGGTTACGCCCAATATTATTGAAATATGAAACTATGACTCGAGGGCATGCCGCAGAATTTTTAACTGAGATGCGCTTTTTAGACATAGAATGTGCTATTGGAAGATTTATGAGGGCAGTTAATGCAGTGTTTATTGAGAACGAGTAGGAGGGTGGATGTATTTTACAGAAATATTTGCAGATTTTATTGGAATATATATTTTATCTGAATAATTTATTCATGGTTTTATTAGATGAAAATTTTTACTATATATGTAATTGTTACCATATTTTAATGCTGTATTGTTTAAGGGCCATTGGTCTAAATAAACATATCTTTGATTGATTGATCATATTGGTGTCATTTTAAAGATAAAAATGCTATCTATTGTTATAAATTGATGTTGAATTTTTATTGTGTTGTGTCCTTTACTTATCTACTGTTTTGATTATATTAAATGCTTTACACATACTTGTCTCCAAAGTTAAGCCTGACTGCTCGTTTGCAAAACTACCAAGGGTTGAGCAAGCATTCATTTATTGAGACATAACTGGACCTATTAGTGAATGCGGTATTATTACTAGCTGATGGTGAATACTGCCACCTACTATTATTCCTCTTTCCTACAATTAGGAGAGCAGGTGCACATTAGCCATCAATGCACCTGCATGCTCACCCAGGGAATTTATTGTGGAGTGCTGTGTAGGGTCCTCCTGACCCTCTGTGCCTGCACCTGCCTGAAATTGGTTGTAGCACATTATAACCAACTACATGTCCCTATTGAGAATATGAAACACAATTAAAGTGGTCTGTCTATTAATGAAGGAGTTATTTTCTCTAAGCTGGATTTAGTAATTTAGTTCAATGAATCTTAGCCTTTCGAATGTTGTGGACTCTCACTGAATCACTATTGGGGGAACTCTGGCCTAAGCAATTTCTACTATTTTAACCTCAGACTAATATACAAACCTACAGAAACAATTTTTGTGTAATTCACTAAGAAAAAAATATACAAACCTTTAAATGATATATTTAATTGGAAAGTTGTGACGTTTCAAAATGTGAAGACAAAGGGGCTAATGATGTTGGTGGGTCCGACACTGACGGCATGTCGGTGTCGGGCCCACCGACATCTGCCCCTGCGGTCTGCCCACCGCATTACGATGCAGCGGGCGAAGGCATCGGGTGGAGGGACCACCAGCCGCACTTCCCATCGGAAAGACAACATAATCGATTTATGACAGCAGTTCTGCAATCATGATTATGACGTTGGTTTCCGACAGCCATTCCATGTCGGCCATTCTGACATGGAAAGACTGTCGGAAAGTGACATTGGGGGCCCTAGCAGGGCCCCTTTCCCCGCTGGCCCTCCACTTTGGGGCCTGGCGGGCACCTATAGTGCCCCCCTAAAAAACCCTGCACCGTGTGGCAGGCACCATGAGATCAAATACACACTAAGATCTGAGAGAGATGCCCCTAAAGAGAGCGTACCACTCCCTATCAATGTAATAAACTCCCAAAAGATACGTTCTCATGAAAACAAAGTGTTGTGGTGATAGTTGCTAAATAGCAGCTACCTGTGACTAGGGTCTCTATAAAGTGGGGGTTAAAGGAAGACCTTTTCTTTAAGGACGAGAACCCTCACTCACCCGAAGGGTGAAATGCTTCATCATAGGGCTCCCTACTCACACCGGGGCCGCAAGGTCCCAGGTGTGGGCTACAACTCTCCACAAAAAATTATTTTATGGAGAGGAGCTGAGGTGTTTTCAGTAGGGGAGACCGAAGAAGTTGGTGAGTGAGGGACAGAGGGCAAAGAGACCCTGGTCACAGGTAGCTGCTATTTAGCAACTATCACCACAACACTTTGTTTTCATGAGAACGTATCTTTTGGGAGTTTATTACGGCACCATGAGATGCCTGCCACACGGTGCAGGGAGGTTTCAAACATCCATTTCACTATGGTAGCTTGTGCTGCGGGCCTTTTCCACCCACCGCATAAGCTGCCACAGTGAAATGGATGTTTCTGACCGCCCAATGGGCGGTCGCATCCAATTGGAATGTCAGAACCGTCGACCTATGGTTGGGCGGTTCCAGAACGATACGGTGAGTCCGCCCAACATCGTAATCAGCTCCAAAGTGATGTGCTAGACTCTATTTTGCTCCTAATTCATCCTCTCTTTTTATTGACACTTAGCAGTGCTTCCATGGAGTCCAGCAATCATCCATACTACTGTTCTTTTTGCTGCGCTTCTATCTCAAATCAAGAATACTAACCTAATTTTTTATCTCTAGTTTCAAATTCTTTGAAATTTACAGATCGTTTTAAAATTTTCAATTTTCATATTTGTGTTTTGTGTATACACTTGTGTAATCTGCTAATATTATTTCATTTTCTAAACAGCCGCGGACCCTCTGAGCAAGTCTCGTGGATTCCCAGGGGTCCATGGAACACAGGTTAAGAAACGCTGATGTAGTCTGTTTCCCAGACTGGGACTCACTATCAATTTTGCAAAAACTCTGCTGCGAAAGGGGATGACTTGTTGTAATGAAGATTGCCAGCATGTGACCAAAGCACTAGGCATTTCTTCTTAATGCATTTGTAATGATTTAGCGAAATTACACTTTCACTTTAAAGTAGCAATTACACCAAGAAAAATCGACTTATTAATGAGGCATGTTTTCTTCCCATGTAGTACGACAGAGAATGGACACTGCATAACTATGAAAACGGTAAAATAAAAAAAAGAATTCCCGTAGTAAGGATTAATAGCAAAAATCAATGAGAAAAAACGTGGAAAACAGAAAATTGTGTTATCATTCTCCTAAATTTATGGGATCAAACTTCAGTCATTGAAGTACAATTTAATCGTGTTTGGAACTTAGCTATCACATGAAATCTTACAATAAATGTCCAGACTATAAAACAGAGTTACAGTAGAGAATGTCAGATAATATCGAAATTAATCTAAGATATAGTAAGGTAAGGCACTGGTCATGTCAAAAGAACGTCTGGTTCGTATCCCATTGAAACATGATTGTTAAAACAAACGATAGAGAAATACCAAGAGCAATTCGAAGAGTATTAAAAAAATGAATTTCATGTCATCCCTTGGAGTTACTATTTTTAACGAAGATACAGATTTGGCCCAGCCATCTGATAAGCCTCAAAGAGTCGGGATCAGAACAACAGCTTCTCTCCAAATGACAAGCACATCAATAACGCTCCTGACACAAAAAAGTAATGAGCTGCTAAAGTACATGCAATGACGCCTTTTAATTGTACTGTATTTAAATAGCAGTTCATACCTCTGATGGGGTTACAAAGCGCTATGTTTTGCATCAGATTTTGGGCGCCTTTCTGAAGTGCAGAGTGTAGCACGGTGTTTGCAGAAAGACCTATATGGGAGGTGCCATGTGATGTGTGTGATATGTGAAGATAGGATCTAATCATTATACTGAGATGCTGTAGAAGTAATGTTGATCAACATGAGATTTATTGTAGGAAGGGACAGCTAGGAGTGAAACCTAGAAGCAGACTAGATCAAAGAAGTGTGGATTGGCGGTATATAGAGAGTTTTGCTGAAGGACGTGGGGCTTGTACCAAGGATTGCACAATGGGCAATGCACAATCCTTCGATTGTGATACATCTAGCCACAGACAGCCCAAATGGATAGTGAATTACTGATGAAATGCATGATCAGATGTTAAGTTTAAAGTGTGGTTTCTGAACTGTTTTCTGGTTTCTTTGTGGTGTTTTCTTTTACTTTTGTTTAATCAACTTTGTTAATTTTCCACTAGAACCTCAGCAGCACAAAGTCATGACTGTTATACTTTGGCCATATGCAGACAATCACCATGTTTGAAATTTGTGTCAGCAAATATAAGGCAGGATGAACCCACTCCCATCGTGTTGAGTTGTGCATATTACACAATCTATTGATTAAGACTATTGTTCCAAGACCCCCTTATATAATAGTGCTTTGCCCAGTAAATGGTTTACTCCATCCATTAGCAAAACTCCTTCCCCACACTCAGACCTCTAGTGGTGGGGCCATGTTAGCAGACCAATTTCGAGCATTAAATCATTTAAGAATGAGGTGGCCTAACTTAACCAAAATTGTGTGACTTGGGTGCTCCCATCTCTGTGAATCCAAGGAGTCCTAAATTAGAGTACGGTTAATGGAGTAGATCACTGCTATCCCAAGAATGAACCAAATTCTCCTCCAGTAAGTTTTCAGATTAATGGACAACTCCACACCATGCGTAAAATGTCCCATGTATCATTTCTTGGGCCAGGGTGTTGGTCCTACCCACCTAACATAACAGTTTTGGTCTATACTATACCCTAAGCAGGTACATAAAATGAATCAGTTGGATGTGGTCTGAAATAACTAGTGCATGAGGCGCCATTAGTCTCCCCCCCAGTCCTCCCCATCTAATGGGCCCATGTCTGCCCCCTCATTGGGATGGCAAACTTTACAAAAAGACTGTGAATTCATCATTAGTGTTGGGATTGTAATGTCCCCTGCATGGCAAATGCATGTGTACCCCTGCCCTGAATACCCGACTGCATGTGAAACTGGTATCTGGACATTTTTGTTTTGGCCTGGCATCATGTTAGTCTTGTGTGTGTGCAGAGGCCTAGGCCTGTCTGTGACAAATCGAAATCCAGGTCCTGTCATGTGCCTTGGAGGGATGCACCAGGTGTGCTGTCATAGAAACTGTAGACAGTTTTGCGAGTTATAAATTGACCAGAGCTTTTCTCAGTGTCAGTGAGAGGATGCTTTACTGATCCCTCTTTTGTAATTTTACATGCTATGTGAAACCCAGACCTTTCTGCTGATATCCCATGTCCAGGGTGAGTAGTGTCTGTGTGTATAGTGAGCATGTGATGTCTGTGTATCAGTAGAACTCTATGTGAGTGTGAGTTTGAGTCCTGAAGCCAATGGGATCCATCTTGGAGATCCCTTGTGTGGCATGGCATAAGATGACGGATGGGGACAGCTTCCCCAGACAGTGGAAGTATATTGAAGAATTCTGTGGCTGGAATTTGGAGATCAGCATACTGAAGAGAGGAGGATGGCAGGGCTACCTTTAAAAATTCAATGAAGACGTTGTTAGCAAAGGGCTGCTGACTAGGCTGTTTGGTTGATGGTATGAGTGAGGGCTGTGGTATTGCATTTATGTTCTGTTCAAGGTGAGGAGGTTTCTATGTCAGGCCTGCCCTTTTGCCTGTACTGAATACTGTTTCAAGAAGGCTGATGACATCCACGTGCAGAGAGCTCACACTTCATTATGCCCATGTTTTGGGCACTCCTAGCTTCGAGCCAGCCCCATTGCTAAATGCTTTGAGCAGCATTACTTTGAATAAAGGTTGTCAGGAGAGAAGCCTGGATATGACATTTGAAAAGGAGCAAATGCTAACTTGTTCTGAAGCATGAGACAAAGGATCCACATAACCTGATTGTATAATGTGCTTAAAAGTGGAATCCAAACCAAATCACTTAGGGGCCTATTACGATGGCAGTCGGAAAACCTCCCCACAGCCATGGTAACGGGAGAAGACCGCCCGCAAGGCCCGCAACATAACCGCCGGTTGTATTACGATGTTCCTTGCTCAAAATCTGACCGCTGCGGTCGGATCGCGGGCTTTAACATTGCGGCGGTTGCTGATGCACGCAGCACCGCAGCGATGTCAAAAGGAGCATGTCCTGCATTTCTCTGCACTGCGTGGCAGGCACTGCACAGTGCCTGCCACCTGGTACAGGGAAATGTAGGGGGGGACCATGGGTACCCCCCCATTGCACCCACACCCCCCACAAAACATTGGGGGCCTGCAACGGGCCCCCGGACGACAATCACCGCATGCCTTTCCATGGCGGTCTGACCGCTGAGGAAAGGCTGGCTACCGCCGGCATCATAATCTTGCCGGCGGAGCCTGCTCTGCACCGCCACCATTATCCCGGTCCTGCTCCATCTGCCAGGCACGAGTGCGGATGTCAACCGGCGGAAAAGCGGCGGTTGGAATTTCCCACCGCCACGGTCACCACCGCCATCCTAATCTGACCGGCGGTTTCTGGCTTGCGATCGTGGGCGGATGTCCACCGCAGGTCCGGCGGTTGCCACCGCCGGCTGGGCGGCGGTCATCCGACTGCCATCGTAATAGTCCCCATAGTTCCAGTTCCAAATTATCTATGACCAAGAAACTGCTGGTAGATTTCTCAAAAGAAGTGCTATGTGACCTGAATGGTGTCTGCCTGACAGCGGGCCTCCAAGAGGTGAGTGGACATCACCTGAAGTCTGCACTTTCTGACAGAGGTAAGGAGTGCACCTGGCACTGCAGGAGGAGAGACTGTCAAGGAAGAGAAGCCTAGTGCGTTCCCATTGTGAGAAATATAGAGAGCAAGTGTGTTACTTGAGAGTGCAAAGCTGTAGTGATGTATGCTGTGAGAGGGTCTCCCAGTCTGACTGTAGTTCCTGCTGAGAAGTGCACTCAAAGACTGCACAAATTCAACACCATTGAATCTGCTTAGTAGATGATGCGGGCCGCAATATGGTGCCGCTGCTGCCCATGGAGGAAGAAGCTTCGTTGCTGCTGAGGTAGAGCCGCAGCTAGCATGGACACATCCTCGCTTGTAAATTGTATATTTGTTTAACATGTGTAGTTAATTAAAACCATTACATTTAAAAAAAACTCTGAATAAAAACCCATTTTATAAAAGTTGATAAAAATACAATTCAAATGTCCTCCAAATAAAAATGGTAAAGTGATTTACGTGATCAGCTGCGTCAAACTCATTTATGCTACATTTAATCTTAAGGGCTTAGTCTTAGCTACCATGCGTGTTTCAATAGGTCCAATAAAGTGTCAATAGACTATACAAAAGCGGAAACCAGTCAATGCTCCATAACTGCATCTTAACTCTTGAGCCTTTTTTCAAAGGCTTTTTAACTTTTTTCAAACAACCTCAAAAATTTGGCGAATGCAACATTCAAGATGGTATTTACAGGGATCAAGCATTCAATAATTGCACATCTGCAGGTGCAGACTGCAAGATGATTAAGTCTTTTTTGTAGGAGGTGTCTGAACCCTTTTAGCAGTGCCAGGCAAATACAAAATATATGAATTATTGTTTTTTTCTCCGAGACACATAATCTACATGCAGTACCATTTGTTGGTTTTATCCACTGCAGTAGGCTGTCCAATGTTGGCATGTTTCAAAACAACGGGGAAACCCAGACAATCACCGGACCCGGGTTGAGTACAGTACAAGATAAAGTGGTCACAGTGGAATTGAACTTATCATCAGATGCAACATCACCTTCAGTAAATCAAATGTACAATTTATTCATATTTAGAACAAAATGATATTCATATTCAATCACAGCACAAAATATCTACATAGTTGTGAAAAGAAGGAAGGGCGGTGAGCAATATATACATCAGCAATTGGTAGGTACCTATCCAGCCATTTTTAAAGCTAAATATACATGAAAAACCATAGTATCGTAATGACACAGTCAATCAATCGCTATTGTCTGTACGTGGAACCAGATAAAACTGTCGACGTTTCAACCCCAAAGGTTTGGGTAGGGAATTTTAATCCTTACGTGGGGGTCTTCATCAGGACAAGGGGAGACACCTAAGAACAGTCAAAAATAAAATTGGCCTAGTTACTACAGGTGATGGAAAAATTAGTCGTAATTCATTAATCAAAGAGAGGCAATGAATGTTACCATTAAATCCACCTAGAAGATTCAGGTGAGAATGCTCAAAAATGAGGACCTGAAGGTGCCTATGTCATAGAGGTGAGCGTCTCTATTCGAAGCACGTCAGTGTGTGTGCTGAAAACAAACAGAAGGAGTGTATCAGCAAAAAATGCGTGGGGGGCCTAGGGCGCGGAAAAGTAACGCTATAGATTACTGTCCCTAGTGGCTTGAAACAAATAATGAACTTACTCAATGTATGTTGTGGAGCAAAAATCATATTCGAAAGGCAGAATTAATCGAAAGAATCAACTGGAAGCTCCAAACGGGAATGAATCCGTAAACAATCTAGTGAGGAAGCAAAAGAAGGAATAGTTGGCTTCACACACTACCTCCAAGTATAGACAAAGAACTAATACATAAAGGAGTAGGGGGCGAGACATACCTCCGCGCTCGGTCAGAATCAACTGGACATTTGGCAAGCGGAGCTGTGGCAGCATCTGTTAAATGCAGACCGCAGAGCTGTCAGCGTGCACGTACCAGACGAGCACGTAACCTGATCAGCCGCTAGATGCTGAATTCACACTCGGGGGCTTGAGGAGATTTAAGGACCTGCGTGGGCCACCTCCCCACTCTTAATATTAAACACAAAAAAGAGGCCACGGGTCCGAAAAATTCGGTTTGAGGTGCAACAAAATTTGATCTACCATGTACTGAAGGGGAATCCCTTTAAGGGCGGTTCCCCTCACACACCAGAGGTGTCATGCTTCATCATAGGGGTGCCTCCTCGCGTAGAAGACCTAGTCTCTATGCGGGCTACAACCCCCTCACTACAAGGGAGGAGCACAGGGATGTTTTTGTGTAGGCGAGGCGAGTTGAACTAAAAACCCTGTGTGAGCGTGGTGTGCGTTATACGAAGTGCAGTGCTAAAGTGTACGTGGTTAAAACTGGCTACAACGTTAGCTATGTATCAACTTTAATCGGCTACCTTGTGACAGGATTAAAAACAAGTAACTGACAATACAGCTGCCATCATTAGAGGCTTCTGTATTAGTGTGTGACCAACATGTTTCGGCCTAAGGACCTATCAGAGTGTCATGGCCTTCATCAGGGTTGAACATACAGCTACTGCAACAAGGTGAGGTAAAATAAGGTATGTGCGCATGTGAAAGATAATGCGCAGTAACGACGGTGTGTTATACTGAACCAGTGGTCCTGCTGTTCAGTATGTTCACCGTTGGAACCTGTGATGAAACACAAAAAAACACAACTTGCGCTAATTACAATGAGACAATTTCAGTGAAGGCAGTGCATGGAAGACATTAGTTAAATCGAAGCACAGTAAATAAGCTCAGTGGTCAAGACATTAGACATCATGTAACCAATTAGTTGACATGAAAATGAATACAAGGATGCGCGACTCACCATCAATGCTAAAAGAATTCACTGCATCTGTCCAGGCCTACTAGCCATAGGGTACATGCGTCAATCCAACCTAGCGAATAAGGTGGTGGCGTTAGAATAGAAAAGAGGTCAAGAAAGTAATAGAAGGCGAAGATGTGCCTTCAAGGACAGAGACATAGTCAGTAAAAACGTACATTGCCAAGGGGAGATATGCCCAAATGATGGGTATGTCCAATAAGTACTCTGAAATATGTACGAACTTGGTGATATTCCTAACTGTAATGTCTTTTTGCGAAGATAAGTATATGACTGTGAGCACTTATATTTTTTGATACTGTATGTTTCAAATGGAAAATAAAGTTTAAAAAAAAATATGTACGAAAGATCGGTAGTGCATGTGGTTCATGATAAACTGGAGGACTGGAATGTACCCCTATCACGCAATATTTCTGAATTGGTGAGCAGTCTTAGGAACAGAGAAGAGAGTAGCATGGAACTGAACATAGACACCCTGATTGTTGCAGGGCCGATGCTCCAGGGGCAGGACCTCTACGCCCAGCAGCAGTGTGCTAAAGTGAAGGAAGGTGGACGCGCTGACCTGCCAGTGAGTTGTGATGGCAGGCCCATGCAGCCCACGGGGACTGGGCAGTGAGGTTGTTCACCATCAGGTGATACTAGTATCTACTAGCAGATCAACCCTGTTCAGGCAGGAGTGTGGAGTCGCTCAGGCAGGGTCGAAGAAGCCCGAGTCCCGCAACGGGAACTCAGGTCAATGGGCGGCGGCGGCAGGCCCGCGGTGCCCCAGGGAGCTGCGCAGGAGGCTATAACGTCTGGGCGAGGTTCCCCACGGTAGGGGGCCCAATCTACCAGGATAGCAGGCTATGTAGGGTCGCTCTGTGTGTAGGAGCGCGTGGCATGTGGGGGAGCCTAGGCTGTAGTGCTCACTATGCCAGGGAGGACACCGTAAGAGTCAACAGAAAAAGGAATAAACCGCGCCTGAGTAGGGAGCCGGCGGGTGGTTCGGGAAGACACACATGGCGTGAGGACTGGGGGCGGTGTGGTGGTCAGAGGGACCCTGGGTGAAACTTACAGCTCAAGCGTAGCGTGGAGGTACAGGGCACACGTCCTCGGGACAAGGACTGTGTGTGCATTAACACTGCTCGCTAAGTAGTGTTGTGCAGTCATCTGTCTGCTCAGGGGCGTGGCAGCCAGGGGAAGCACTTCCTGGTGAGTGCGCTCCACCCGGATGTGTGAGCATGATGGGAGTTGTAGTGAAATGAACGCTCGGCAGTGCCTGGCTGTGACGGCAATGCCGCGCTGGCACTGCTGAGACAAGTGGTCAGTTTGACAAGCAGCCACGCCTGACTTGGTCATGATGCTGACAAAAATGGCCCAACGTGGCGTGTGTCAGCGTGTCAAAAGATGTGTCATCCATTAGTTGGAGGAGTAGGGGTACACCTGACTGTGGTCATGGCCGCCGTGTGGGCAGTTCAAAAGATTGTTATGCATCAAGGAAAGGTGGAATGAAATACATGAGGGCAAAACATCCATACCATCGGGCACAAACAATCGGATGTGGTCCAAAAGCCCAAATAAAACCGGTGGCTGTGTTTACATCCCGTTTTAAGCGGGTATAGTCCTAAGGTGGAATATTAATCTAAACATAAATATTAAACAGGAAAAAGTCTGAACGTACAGCATGCCCTTTGGGCAGTAGGGGCGGGGATATCAATTCAGTCCTAAATGTCCGTGAATGTAAGTGGATGCATTCCTTTGCTACGATCCGGAATGGGTTAAATGAATTGGATGCCACCAGTGCGCAATTGTCATGTCTTTCCTATGTATTCATTGTTGCGATCTGTATTGTACCTCGACTGCGTGGGCCTCCATAATGTAACATCATAGATCGGCCCTTGTTTTTCCAACCAACGATTTTATCATGCTGTACGTTCAGACAATTATTCAATCTTTACATGCACCCCTTGGTGGATATCATCGAGTGGCATGGCTTTGACATCATATCATACGCCGATGACACTCAGATCATTGTCACCCTGTCTCAGAGTGCAGCTGTGGCCTCCCTGAGGACTTGCTTGTCCAAGGTGGCCATCTGGATGGACCTTAACTGCCTGAAATTAAATCCTGGCAACACTGAGGTCCTTAGCCTAGGGGGGTCAGGTCTCTACCCAGAGTTCCAACTGGTGGCCACCATTGCTTGGCTCCCTTCCGGTGCCGAAGTCCGAGGTCAAGAACCTGGGCATCCTATTTGATGTGAGACTGACGTTTGACAGTCAAATCATGGCCTTAGCAGGCATGTGTTCTGGGATGTTAAAATCTCTCAAAAAGATTATTGGGCTTCTGCCTGAGGCCGTGAGGAAAACAGTAATCCAGGCTCTAATATTCTCACGGCTGAATTACTGTAACATCTTATATTTAGGAGTCTCCCAGTCCCAAAGTATGAGGCTCCAACAGGTACAGATTTCCACAGTTCGACTATTGCTGAACCTTCCCAGACGGACTTTGATGGGCTCTGCCCTGCATAAATTGCACTGGCTTCAGATCAAGAAGCGCTTGTCTTTTAAGGCTTTCTGCTATTTCTACACGGCCTTTAACAAAGATGGTGCCAGCTATCTCCATTGTTTTATCAAACCCTCCCTTCCTTCAAGGTGTTTGAGGTCTTCAGGGTCTTTATTGGCAGAGGTTCCCACATTCAGGAAAGTCCTAATTGGGGACAGCTCTTTTAGGTTTCTTGTTTCCAAGTTGTGGAACTCTCTTCCACTGTATCTCCGGCAGGCTAAGACAGAGCTTTCTTTTTGGAAAATTCTTAAAATCTGGCTTTTCACGTAGTTTCAGCTTTATCTTTAGGCCTTCTGCTTACCTTGGTAGCTAGACTTTATCTGCACTGGGACACTTCTTTCGAAGTAGCCATGCGCTTTAGAAATTGGTTTATTATTGTTATTTATTATTAGATAGTGCCAATAGGTTTGAAAGGGTTCCTGAACCTAAGCGCAACTCTGTCTGATACAATTGATCTGTTGCTCACTTATTAAGATCTTGAAGGAGCAGACTGGCAAACTGCTTGGCCTCATTGTCCAGGAGAGCCATCAACCAATAATTTCCTGGGTTGCATTTGTCACCTCCCTTGAAGATTGGATGTATTATTGATCCCCTCCATTGCTGCCCCTTGCGTAGTAATCAGCCTGGTGGGAACTGCTACTGCCTTGGTGTAGGACCCCTCTGCATTAGGCCAATTAAGGGCCGCAACTCCCAAAGTTGTTGTGACCACTGATAAATGCTATGACCACTACGATAGGACCCACTGTGCTGCTGCATTTGTCTGATAGTTCTGAAGAAAGGCCGCAGCCTACATCAAAGATACAGGCTGCACCCAACCTCCTTCCCATAACCGCTACAGAACCAACAAGTAGATAATGTGGGCCTCTCCCTGTGGTCAGAACATAGAGACTGTAACACATGGTGGGGAGAGGATGTGCCCTAATGGGCTGGGGCGGTCGATCTCAAATCTGGGAAACCGGGTTCGAGTCTCGGCAATGACGCTCAACACTCAGTGATTCTGGGCAATTCACTTAATCTCCCCGTGCCTAATAAAAATGAAAGTGTCCTTGTGTAACGTAACTGGTGCTCATGTAAAGCGCTCTGAGTTCGCGCTATATAAAACTCCGAAAATAAAATAAAAAAATGCTGAAGTCTAAAGCATAAGGACTTAAAACCTTTCTGCCCACATCAATAACAGGAGTAATAAATAGCAAACTGGTTATGCATCTGAACCTGTGGGGTCAGCATAAAATAATGTGCACCTGTGCCTAATTCATGTCTCTGTCAAAGAATACTGGCTTTATAATTGATAGGATAGCTCAGACAGGAGAGAGTACTGGAGAAGTAATTGGAGCACCCACAGGGGATCATAACCAGTTGTACCGCCCTGTATTCACTAATTGAATTGCATTGTGTAGTATTTTGTTTCGATTTATAATTAAAGTACTTTTCTTTTCCAAAAAAGACAAACACTGGGCTGGACATTGAGTAACTATGTCTGTTGGTTGAGTTCTTAGCCCTTGCCCTCCTTACTACCTCCCTGAGAAACATGTGACTGCTCGTCCTCGCTACCCCAAGAGTCAAGCAAGGTAAGTGTTATACTTGTCCAAGTTTGCTGCACCATAGTAAGACAGACCCCAGGACACCAGTGGCAACCAACCTCAACTACCATGTTTGGGACCATGCATTCCCTGTCTGCCCTGTGGCCCCCTGAAAGGGGTCTGACAACTAGGGAGTGCTTTTGGCTTCAAGCAGGTTATATTCACAAAATGTGATCAAATCGTATTGTTTCAGGGCATGTCTCAGTGGAAGATATCTGCAAAAGCGTGATTTGTGCAATTGGAATTCCGTTGGCATGTACTCACAGGATTTTGTCTGGCCTCCTTCTCAAACATCTCCTATTTTCAAGATTCTAATACCTTCCTATGCTTTAAAACCCTGTAGCCTGTCTGAGTGTGCTACCAAAGCACCCTGCCACAGGGGTGCCTCCTGTCAGTTTACCCTTCCATGCTATCCAGCAAAGAGCCCTCTGCCAGCAAAAGTCACGACGCCAGAGACGAGGATACATTGGGCTCAAGAAAGGGAGTCCTTAAAAATAGGTCTATTTCTAAATAAAAAGTGAGGCCATCACTGGAGCCAAAAATTCAGATGTTCATGACTGTTAGTTGTACTGCCTAGAAATAGAGGCACATATCAGCCAAACCTAATCCTCGATCATAAACAGACTAGAAAACTTCTAAAGGGAAAGTTTAGAATTATTTGCATCACACTTACCACACCCCACACCGTCTCCATAGAATGCTCCCGGGTGTGACTCCAGCGTGCCCTAGATGTGGCCACCATGATGCAACTATCATTCACATGGTGTGGGATTGTCCCCCGTTATTGCAGACCTGGGGGCAAGTAATGGCCCATATTTCTGAGATTATTGATGTGCAATTACCGGTTGATACCCTAGTTTGCCTGCTAGGTATCACGAAACACACAAGACACACTGACCACTACTCAAAATGTGATGATCTGGCCATGGGACTTTTTAAGCGCCTCATAGCAATGTCATGGAAGGCGCTGCAGCCAACTTTACTTGCATGCTGGCTTTGTGTGCTACTGAAGTGGACATTGGCTGAGGTTGATGTTATGTCAAGGGAGGTCCGTGTGCGTGGTGGGCCAGGGCTGCCACACTCTGAGACATCTATGTACTTAAACTACAAGATAAGATGGATGTTTCCGATTGACCATGGCTGGATCCAGGAGAGTCCCTGATTCCATGCTCTTCATGACCTGTTCACTGCCTGAGGACCTTTAGAGAGTCCAGATGCAGAAATTGGACATTCCCTATGTGCCTGCTGTCTCCTCCCTCTTGGCCCCCGCTCAACCAATTCCTATGGTTTGCTGTGATTGCCCCCTGCTGCCCAGATTGTTGTTGTTCATTTTGGTTTACATACTTTATTGGTCATTTTAGTCATGTGAGCACCACCTGCAGGTGTCTTTACATGGCGTGTAATGGGATGTTTATTTATTATTTATTTTTTTCTTATCTCCCGCCCTTACACAGGAATTGGAATCAATCTCTCAGTTCTTGGGGCATTATTATTTGCATATGATCCTTGGGGATGCCTCATACATTAATTTTATCAGGTGATGTTTTTTGCTTTTTTTAAATGTTTATTATGTATGCTGCTGTGATTGCTATGCTTGCTACATTGTGCCACTGCCTTGATTATTGCTGTATTGTCATGATGTTAAAATGCCAATAAAGAAATATTAAAAAAAAAAAAAAAAGGAAACTTTAGGCTGCTGACCCACCCACATAGAAAGTAGGTGAAACAGATCGTACTGTGTCAACAAATGAGGGTGGTTTTGGATAGTGTAAAAAAGTCATGGCAGCACAACTATTTTGAACAAATCGACCCTATTTGCAATAGATAGGGGGAGGTGACCCAACCCCCTTAATGAGATCTTTCTGCAGGGTCTCCAAAAGAGGGACCATATTGAGTTGCCCGTATAAATTTCCGTCTTGCGTGATGTGTACTAAGTATTTAAAACTGCATTTGGACACAGAGTTGGGAGTGCCAATGAGTCGCCTGTTGTTCACCCTCTTTTGTAAAAATAACTGGCTTGTCCCAGGTACTGATCAGATCAGACGCTTCTCTATATAAAACTACTGTATTTTTCAGCCTCTGGCCAGACCATTGTGGATAATGCAACGACAAAAAAATAAAAGCAAAAAGAAAACATGTCACCTAAACATAATGGCTATATACTTTAAAATAAAAAAACAATGAACTTTGGATATAGTTTGAATTGTATAACACAGGTGCTTCCAAGCAACAAGGTGTATGTAAAATAGGGGTGGGCGGAACTCGCAGAGTTTTAGTCAGTGGAATTCCACGGAGTTACATAAAAACTCTGCGACATTCCGCAGAGTTCTGCCCACCCCTACAGATAACAGGGATTGCACCCAAACAAGCACAGGCTCCTTTTTCTGGAAGTAGCTAATCGTTCTGATGGATGTTCCCGCAAAATCACAGGGTTCAGGGTCACAGGTCCTCACCTCATATGTAGAGCGATGCTTAATCAAATAGGTTACTCACAGAAAAAATAAATTTTAGGAAATAATAAAAAGAGTGAAAATCAGACGGTCCACTGTCCACGGTCCACGGGGTGACCGACCAATGAGTCTAGTGTGAGAACATAAGAGTTCATCAGTAAGGTTCCCCTCGCAGATCTAGTCACAGAACTGCTACCCCGCTTGTTCCACATCGCAGTTGAACTCAAGGGTCCACTCTCAAAATTGGTCCACTCTTAAAATTTTTGTAAAAATTGATCTGGCAGGCACTGCCTCGCATAGCCTCTGCCACACGAGCAGCTTTGCTAAACATTCCCCGATTAGCTAAACAGGAGTTTTACTTTGACCGAACAGCAGCGTTGATGCTTGTGACACTGGATGCAAGGGATGATGATGGGATGATAGTGCCGAACCACAGCTGCAGTTGCTGCATGGGACTTCTAAACGCTTAGCCCACACTATGGACGCCAGGACACCTGTGAGAACAGCTGTATGTATTGCTTGCAGTAGCATAACTAGTTTGTCCAGGTTACGGATATTGTAGTAGCGGAGATGCATTGTGATGTTAATTGGTATGTGCAAGTGGTTCCCCTCCTCAGTTTGTGGTTAAAGTGGTTTGATCTGTTGCTATCTCATTGGTCCAATAAAAAGGATCCAGGCCCTGCACTAGTGCAGGCGTCCCAGTCAGAAAGCATTGTGATTTTGCTTTTAATCATTCACTTGCTAGGCCTTCCTCACGCCGCCCAACCCCAAATGATGTGCTGCCAAACGAAAGAGCTCCTGATGTCTTTGTGAGCTGTGCTCCCCTGACCCAGTCTCACTGCAGGCAACCCAAAGATCAGGGAGTCCCCAGGGCTGCGTCATGAGCCAGGTGTCCTCAACATGGTTCGTGTAGCCTGACCCATACAACCCCTCTCCCCCACTGCTGCCTCCACGTGTCAACCACAGCAGGGACTTCGCACATTCCTCTATGTTAGAAATGGGATTTCTGGTTGGCTAGGGCTTGCGCCTAAGCCAGGCAGAAACCACCACTCTAGTCAGGGCAAGGGAGTTACACGCTGAAGATAACCCCTGCTCACCCCCTTGCTAGCTTGGCACGAGCAGTCAGGCTTATCCCAGAGGCAATGTGTAAAGCGTTTGCGCAACACATACACACAGAAGCAACACACTAGGCACACTACAAAAGAAACTCCACACAAGGTTATATAAAAAATAGCCTTTGTATTATCCAAAACACATTATAATCATAATCACACATATACACTGTGCCAACTGGCACCAGGTCATAATTTACAGGGGATTTTATACATGACAGGGCCAATCGGGCCTCTGTCAGAACCATCACAAAGCAGAAGTAGCAAAAATAACACGACCAGTAACTACTGGCACAATACTGTACTTAGTATTATCACCTGCAACATAAACACATTATGTCTGCATCACCTTAGGCATAAAACACATTATGCATAAATCATCAGCATAAACACATTATGCATACACCCTATAGTATAACATTAGGCATCAACACATGGTGCATAAATCATTAGCATAAACACATTATGCATAAATCACAATCAGGAGGGCACCTTAGTGACACTCCCTAGGTGCATACATCACCTTCCATTAGGGCCTTGCGCCCTCCTGGTACACACAGGTACCAAACCTGAAGATGACCCCAGGCCAACCTTCCTTCTGTGGAGCTCAAATGCCCTTTGTCCCAAATGTCAGGGCTCCACTGGGGCGAGGGTGCAATCCACCCTGGTCTCTCTAGCGACCCAAACAATGCCCCTCACGTTGAAGCTGCCCGCGCTCTTGCGGTGCAGCTGTGAAGAATCAGCCTTGGCACTGCAGTGCCTCCTGAGCCCTACTCCAGGACTCTAAACTCAAAATTGCCCCCACGTTGCAGCGGCCCGCTCTTGCGGTGCAGCTGTGAAGACAAAACCAGCTCTGGCACTCACTGTGACCTGAGAGCTCCGTTCACTGGGCTCCGTCTGGTGCACTCACTCGGCACCAATGCTCAGGCTTCAGTCCCGCTCACCGGGCTGTTCGGGGACTCCTCCGGTCTCCTCTGGTGCCACTTCCGGCACCCGCAATGCCTCGTGGAGCCCCCCTCACTGGGGCTCTTCTGGCACCGCTCTAGGCCCAACGAGAAGAAAAAGTAAGGCTCAGCACAGCCCCACTCACCGGGGCTTCCTCGGCACCTGGGACCGGCGTAGGACATCAGCAAGGAGCCCGCGAGGCTCCGGTCCTCTTCAGCGCCGGTCTCGTCTGCTCTGGTACACAAGGGCTCTCCTCATCGGGGATCAGGGCCCCGCCCACAGTCAGGCCGCGTCGCCTGGCTTCCCGTTGAGCTGCAACAGCCCGCGAGGCTCACCTCAGACTTCCTCTTTCTCCGACCGGCCCCGCCCACAACCAGGCAGCTTGCCTGGCTTCCGGGTCGCGTCGGCAGCAGTCCGGCAGCACCACAATGCGGGGTAGGCTCCCGCTTCTCTTCCTCAGCATACCACGATGCGGGGTGGGCTCCCGCTTTGCCACCAGCAATGCGAGGGAATCCCCACGCCGGGATTCCCCCCGAAGATGACGCAGCCCAGCGCTGCATGGCACCCGCACTCTCCCTGTCCTGGGAGAAAGGTCACAGCGCTCAAGAGGCGTAGAAATGTAGAGGGGCACAGCTGGGCCCAGGCAGGCCAGCTCACAGGGCCCTCCAGCAGGGAGGCAGTCCCTCTTGTCGGTTCCTCCTGGAGCCCAGCAGCAGCAAGTCCCCAAGTCACAAGGAAGCACCAAAAAACATGGGGTCACAGCCCCAGTACTTATACCACATTTTCCTTTGTTCTGCCCTGGCACAGGGCTGGGGGAACCAGTCCCAACTGGTTCTGGGGGGTATTGGAGCACTCTGTTTACAGGGCTCCTCTTCCCCTTTGTCAGGTGGGGGCTCGGTCATCAGACCACATCAGGGGGTCAGAGCCAGCATTCACTCAGGCAGGCAAAGACCTATTCAGGGTCAGGGGACTACTCCTCCCACTACTCGAAATGCAGTCTCCTATTCAGCCTAGCGCTGACTCACCCTGCCCTCCCTGGAGCCACACAACCCTCACCATCCCCTGTCACTCCAGAGCCAGACATGCAATACACATCAGGCAGGCAGACACATGCCAACTTCTAAAGGTGGCATTCCTAAAATAGTGATAATAAATCTGCGCACACCATTGCGTAGCATTTATTATTACTATTCCAAACATACCAAACTTGACCACGCTGCTCCTCTCATATCAGGAATTACCACTGAAACACTTATTAGGGAATCCCCAATGCATTCCTATGAGAGGGCAGCCTCACAGCAGTGAGAAACCAAAATGGCTGTTTGTCACTATCAGGACATATCACACACTTAAGGTACATGTCCTACCTTTTACCTACAATGCACCCTGCCTATAGGGCTAGCTAGGGCCTACCTTAGGGGTGACTGATATGCAGTAAAAGGGGGGTCACAGACGTGGCTCACACTGTAGGTGCCACGTCACAGCTGCAGTAACACTGCGCGCACAGGCCCTACAATGGCAGAGGCCTGAGACAGGTTTGAAAGGCTACTTTGGTGGGTGGTGCAATCAGCGCTGCAAGCCCACCAGTAGCATTTAATTTACTGGCCCTGGGTATCTGAGATACTACTTTACAAGGGACTGACAGGTAAATTAAATATGCCAAACAGGTGTAGACCAATCTTACCATGTTTACCACAGAGAGCACACACACTTTACACTGGACAGCAGTGCTAAAGTGCCCAGAGTCCTAGAACCACCAACACCATGTCAGAAAAAAGGCTAGGAGGAAGGCAAAAAGTTCAGGGATGACCCTGCAAAAAGGGCCAAGTGCAACACTCTACGACCAGGGTGATGCTATAAGTGAATACATGCACATATCTACACGAGCAAGATGATGCCATGCACCTATCCTGCCTACAGTCTGCTGGGCCAAAACCAATATATGTGAGTTTACCTGCCCATCTGTGCCAGAAGAGCATGAGCAGAGGGTCACTTTCTGCCTGCAGGCTCACTTACACGACATCTCCCTCCTGGTGGGCTCTTTCAGGACTCCTGCCTTCTCCTACCACCTGTATAGGGAATGACGTCCGAACGAGGTCAGAGCGAGACCTGCAGCAGTGCAGAGCACACCTCGAGCAGGAGTCAATGGAGTTAGGCTGCACATGCGTGCCTCTGTACCCACAGGGGAATAAGCAAAGCGGGCAGAGAAACAGGGTGCAAACAAGCCCAACCCACAATGACATGAGCCTGTTACATAAAGCGTAAAATCAAGAGAAGTTACGTGTAGTTGCAGTACAAAATACTAACATTAGTGGAGTAACTACGGGTGGGGACGCCGGTAAACTCAGCCACGCTGTGGTTGGCGGAGTTTTCACAAAACTCTGTGTGAGTGGCAAACTCAGGGAACTCTGCAACAAAGCAGAGTTTACTGCCCACCCCTAACTTAAAAACAGGTATAGAAAACCTTCTTAGTTTTATTGTACATCTCATGAAAATATGATTCTTATTGGTGAAAAGTACTATTGGCAGTGAATTACTGTAACCTGAAGACCTAGTTTAAACAGATAAGGATGACTAAAAATGATAAAGAATGGAAAAAGAATGGAAAGAAAAAAATACGTTACAAAGTACCGGCCCACCTGCCCTGTCACTGAAGTGTGCTTATTTTAATCCAGATATGAACATGCAGTGTGGAAAAAAAGCCCATCACTTACAGTGAAAGAGAACCAATGCCTGAAGTGGGCTGATGCATTGCCCATTGCTGAATGCTGTGCTGGGCAGAGCAAAATGTGAACGACAGGTGAACAAACCAATTGATGAAGAGTGCTGACAAAACCCCTCAATGAATGTATATATGTATCTAATTACATTGAGGCTTGCTAAACAGCTTAAGATGGTTCTAGGCCAGACTTTAAAAAAACTACCTTCATACATGGTTGCCTACTTAACTTGACAATAAAAAATTGTAGTGCAATTCAAGAGTTATCTATGAATTGAAGATAAAGCCAACCTTTAGTTAAAAAAAACTGTCAATTCAGTACTTCTAAACGCACATGGAATAATATTGGTTATGGTGTCTAGATTTGCATGACCCTTCTAAGGATAAATTGTGGTACTCAGAGAGAAATACAAGGTGGAGGAGAGGTCCTTATTTGTTTAATTATTTATTTATTTGAGTTGTCATGCACTTTCAAGCCCATAATGACATACAGGGTGAAATTGAAAAGCCCGGCATTGAGGACGAGACAATGATAAAAAAAAGATGCATAAAAGAGAGACAGAGTGACTAGATGAACCACCAAGAGACATGGGTGCAACTAGACCTAATAGGGGGAATGGATAAATTTAGGAGACAAACAGAGGGAAAAACACCCTCAATACAGAGTAAATAAGACCCACGGTGTGGGACTGGGTGAAACGGGATAGCCACTGTGTGTTTACATATGAGAGAAAATTAGAAAGAGGGTGTGAGTGAGAGTGAGAGAGAGAGTGAGGTGGTGAACAGACCAGCAAAGTGGGAGAGTAAGAAAAAAGAGAGCATAAAAGAGTGTTGTGCTGAAAATCATAATGAGATAAAAGTCGAACACGGAAAACTTAAAGCACTTCCTACCAAATATCTGCCATTTCAAAGAGCTTTAAATGGGCAGTAATCAGTTCACCACCCTCAGAAGGCCGGAAGGCTCAGTTGTACTTTCCGGGACTTGATCTTCAGATCACATTAGGGGGTATATTTACAAGAATTGCGGCTAGCTAGTGTTTGCGTTAGTTAGCGGCAATTTTCTTAACGCTGCCTATCGCCGAAAACTATTGCCCTGTTACCAACGTATGTACAATACATCGCTACATGGCGATAGTATCAGCTGCCCGCAGCAAAAACTGCTGCTAACACTAGAGTCAAGGCGATAAAAATGTTGACGCTAGTGAGAGAAAAGTGACAAAAAGGCCAATTAGAGGCAAAAAAAACCTCACGTTAGTCAGCCCAACGTCACTTTTCTGCCTCTAGAGGCAAAAATAGCCTATAAGTCCACCACCAATGATAAATAGAAAATAAAAAAATGGAATGCAGAATGGAGCAGCCAGGGCCAAGTTCAGTATAGGTAAACAACCCCCACAAACCCCCCAACAGCCAGGATGACTAGCCAGAGTCCGAGGAGAAGAGGAAATGCAGATTCAGGGCTCCATTTATGTAAAGAGGTGCATCGCTGGGGAAAACCAGTGATGCATCACTTTTAATGGCGCTTTCCTTGCAACACCATGGCAGTTGAAGCCTGGAAGCGTGGACAGTCCCCAGGGCCCAGAGGCCTCACTGGGCCTGCGCCTGAGACCTGGAATGGGAGGTGGAGGTGCTGTGGAGTTACTGCTGCCTGACGGTGGAGGCAGGCCACGTCGGCACCAAGCCTTTGGGCCGTGGCGGTAGACATTGAGGCATCGGCGATTGCCCTTACCTGGTGGTGAAGGCTGGCAGGTCGCATGGAGACACGTTGTTGACCTGTGTGAGAAGACTGCCTGGCGCCCCTTGGAGCTGTGATCGGTAGAGGCGCTCCTGCACACCAACGTAGGGAGGCCTGCATTGCATAACACGTGCCACCACTACACTGGGGTGCACGGAGATTGCCAGTGGTGGGCCGCGCCTCTCTGCACTACAGGCCGGAAGGATGTGGCGCTGTCCAGACGCTGTGGAGGGTGAGTCCCTTGAGCTGTGCTGAACTTGTGTGGAAGGAGCGCTGCAACTTCCCGCCTAAGGGGGCCCTGTTGAATCACCTGCATCGGGAGGTTCTCTTGCAGACTTGGAGGTGACTGCTGTACCCAGGCATGTGAAATCCCACCTGGCTGAGGCTCCTGCTGGCTGAGTCACAGATTCGGAGAGAGCGTGGCAGATAGAGCATCGGTGTCGATGTCCAGGTTAGGAGAAGGTGGGACGGGGAGCAGAGGAGGCCTGGGGGTCGTGTCGGGCCCAGGCCTATCACCTGTGGGTGGCACACACTGAGCCCTGAGCAATCCCTGCACTGCGGAGGACCCACATTGCTGAGGACACCGCACAAGACTGGTGGGGGACTCCACTAACTGGCTCAAGTTGCTAAGATCGGCCACTGTTGGCAGCGGGTGCCAGGGGCATGGGTCGGTGCGGGCCCAGGCCCTTGGGTATGCAGCTTGATCTGCTGTTAGTCGCTAGGGAACTGGGGCACATGGAATCTGGTTGCCACTGTTAGATGGGAAGAGGCAACTGGTGGTGCTGCCTTTCCTCGCCCCCTGGTAGTGAGCCCTTGGGTGTACGGGGGACTATCCCTTAGTGGACTTGCTCTTCCCACAGCGCAGCACCATCTGGTAGTTAACGCAGCTGTCCCCATCTGCTGCTGCTGATTCCTCTGACCCGGAGGTCAGCTGTTCGAGTTCCTCCTCCCACGCAGACTCCTGCCTGCGCCTCATCCCTAGTGGTCCAGTGTTAGAGTGTCACTGCTCTGCTGCTTGACTGCCCTCCTGTCCCTCTTTTCTACAGTACCTGTCCCTCTTTCTGCTCTTCTCTGTTGCTTTCTACCTTTGGCTTTGTTTTTTTTTCTTTGCTTTGTTTGGCTTTGTCTTTCCTGTACTTTTGTTCAGTTCCTTTTTCCCTGTCCTCTCCCTCATTGACACTGCGATCCCCCGCAGCCCCGCCCCCTCCAGTGTCCTTCCCACGTTTCCCACCTCCTAGCTGTCCAGCCCTCCTGCAGCACTACTTAATGGCGGCCGCTGTGCGGCCATGCGCAGCGGGTGTGCCACTGGTGCACCGAATGTGTGCCAAAGGCAAGCCCGTCTGTGCCGTCCGTGCATGGGCAGCGCCCAGTGCCAGGGACCCTGCCTCCCAGACATTCCATTGCTATGATGTCAGCACCCTCCTCACCCTCAACTCTGGACGCCTTCCATATAGCATCACTGAAGAATACCCTTTGACCCTGCGCCTGCTGAAACTGTAAATGCACCTTCTGCCACATCAACACACATTGCCTCTCGCTGCCCAGCCGACCAACAGCGCACCAGCCGGCTCAACTGCTACCTCCTCAACGTATGGTCCTTCCACAAACACGCCACAGATATCTGGGAACTCCTCGATGCCAACTCTTCAGACATCGCCTTCTTCACGTAAACCTGGACCAACCACTGCTCCAGACCGGACATCACCATCGACATCCCCGACGGCTACAACATCTCCCACAAGGACCACCCCACCGCCCAAGAGGAGGCATTGCCATCATCTACAAAAGCACACTCCGACTGACCACGCACTCTAATGACCTAACAGCGCCCATGGAACACCTCCACTTCCAGATCCAGACCAAGCTCAACACCACCCTCAGCGGGCACCCTCGTCTACAGGCCCCCCAGCCATTGACCCCCCGATTCACCGATGCCATCGTAGACCTCATCGCACCTCAGGCTCTCCCATCCACCAACTACATCCTACTCGGAGACCTTAACTTCCACCTGGATAACCCCAGTGACCAGAACACCACCACCCTCCTGGAGAACCTCACCAATATCAGACTATTCTAGGACGCCACTGTGTCAAAACCTTAAGCCTGCCTCATGGCAGGCATAAGGGTGATGCAGTGCCATAGGAATAGGCTGGCCCAATGCATTGCTGGAGTTGCATCATGCTTGCGACACAACTGCAGCAAAGCGTGACTTTAGCGCTGACAGATACGTCAGGATTCCAGACGTATCTGTCATTGATTGCGACATGGAGTGCTGTACAGTAAAAATGGCGCATCCATGGTGTCGCAAGAAGGGCGCAGTGAAAAGTGTTGCAACACTGTTTTGTCGCAGCGATGCAACAATTTTCATGAATGAGGCACAGGAATGCGCCTTATCTTATTGATAGGGCGCATTCCTGACCATTTGTTTCAGCACAGGGCAGCGCAGTAATATTCCTTGCAGTGCTGTCCAGCATCCACGATGTATACGAACGTCATTATAAATATCGCAAAGTGTGGTGAGCGGCAGTTTTTTCACGGCAACCCCTACCTTGCATCTCATTTTTGTTAAGTCCCGCTAACAGAAGTGGCTATTCTGAAAATTCATGTTTATGCTGGAAAAGTGCCGCTAACTGCAGTTAGCGGCAATTTGTAAATAAGGCGATAAAAAAAGCCACCCTAACGTCAACAAATTGACGCTACGTGGCATTAAGTCCTTGTAAATATGCCCCTAGATGTCAGCAGCTTTCTCTAATTCTCTGAATCTATGCACAAAAGTGAAAGATGGGGAAATGGAAGACGAAGCTAGCAAAAGAGAGAACCAAACTTGTGAGAGCGCTAAAGAAAGAAAGAGCAAGAAACAGAGAGAGAGAGGGAAAGTTAAAATGAGAGACCAAGACTGAGAGAGACACAGTTTAAGTGATAAAATGACAGTCAGAGTCAGAAATAGTGAGAAATAAAACTAAAGAGAAACAGGTATAACATGAAGTGGAGAGTCAGGTGGGTTAAAAACAAGAAATGGGGAACAGTTAGTCATGTGTCGGTGTCCAAACAACATCTGTGTAGTCCTCAGAAAATACAGATAGAGAGCCCTATTACCACGATATCCAGGGCTTTCAAAATTCTCTTGTGTTACGGGCTATTTGCGTAAATGCTGGGCTTCCCCGTGAGCGAAAGGAACTGTAAATTGTCTTTGTGAAGTGCGCTGAATTCATTTTGATGGACCATAATGGAACGGCCTGGCAGGCGAGGGCTGAGCAGCGTTGGCTCATTTTCTTGCTTCAGAAACACAGCACATTCCCCGTAGCTTTGTTTGGATTTAGTTAAAACAGTTGTTTTTTCATACTGGCAAGTGAACCAAAGAATCCTTCCTATTGAAGCTCTATGGCATCGCATCTACATTACTGACATGTATGTACATGTGCCAACGTGTAAATCCTTCCAGCAAGTGCTCTTCTTTAGTCCAAAGTTAATATTGTGAACGCAGGTCAGAGATCCCTGATACACATTATGAATCCACAGCTAAAATGAGATTCTGACTCGTGTGGTTATACCATGTACAGTGTTGGGAGGCTTCGACCTCTACTAAATGTAGAGACAAGTGACCGTGATTTGCAGAGAGGGGTTCCCATGGCCTATGGTCCCTTCTGCACAGTCATGGAGAATTGTGTTGTCCCTCTCATCAACCCACAGGATGTGATTGCCTGGACTTCTGAAATGTACTGCTTTGACAAACCCTTGGAATCTCTGATGGTCTGCCATTGTGAGAAGCTGGCCTGGTATATGATGTCCACTAATGTAAGTGGGCACCTTGCACCAGTCCAGACAACCCTTATGGTGATTTAAGAGGTCTTAGACAACCTTAGAAAGCTCTCTAAGTGGTAGCTGTGGAGAGCAGCCTTCAGGCTTAGTTCAGAAGGAGAGTAAAGCAGCTTGTTTTACCAGAATGCAATCTTATAGTATAGATTAAGTGAACAAGAACCACACAAGGTGTTTATAAAAATATGCATTTATTATATAATACTCTCTAACACATAGAAATATCTCCTACCCGGAGATATACACAATGCACACAATACTTTAGCAAAGAAACACAGTAAATAGCACGTAATACACAGTGGAACCCCAGGGGGGGACCAAACCATATACTAAGAAAGTGGTATAAGAACCACCACTCGGGTCAAGACAGTCAAGACAGTGTTGAGAGGATGTAGAAGTGCTGGGGACCCAAGGAACCACCCAAGGTGAGTAGATAGGGACCCCATGGAGAGTGTGTGGGAACACGACCGCGTGCTCCGTACAACTCTACGGGTAAGTCGCGGTTAGATTTTTAACGATTAAGGACCCTTCCCAGTGAACCCTGAAAAAACCTTGTGGAAGACAGAAGGTTGGAGAGCCACCCCACCCGTGGATACCCTAGTACCCACGTTACCCACACCAGGGAGGCCGGGTGCATATGTGTGAAGTGGTGTTGGAAACCGCTGTCAAACCCAATGGGGGACTTCAGGAAAGTGCAGCTGCTGAAGAAGGAGAAAGTGTTCGGTGGAATCTGAAGGTGGATTGTAGATGAGAAGTACCTGCAAGCAGAGGGGACAGCGTCTATGTCACTCAGGAGTGACCAGGAGACTTGGAAGACGAATGCCCTCCCATGACGGGTGTTGCAGGATGGATGACAATGACCTTGACTCTGCAGCTGTGAGGACCCGGCGACACTGAGGAGGACCAGGAGCCATGCACCAGCTGTCCCATGAAGGATGTTGAGTACTGAGGGGTTGGTGTCCGGCGGTAGCACCAACAAGCCTTGGCAAATGCAACCAACGCAGGAATTGAAGAAGGAGCAACGTTGGGACGACCAAGGTCCAGGGGACTCACCAAAAGCTGGGGAGTCAGGGCAGGCCCCAAGCAATCAGGCAAAAAGTGGGGGTAACCATAGAAGCAGATCCTACTTTCCTACAGCCATGGATTCCTTTATAGCTTCCCACTGAAGGGACTCCAGTGAAAATTGCATCTAATGACCTCCCTAAAAATGGACAGTGTCATTGTCACCAAATTAATATTCTTCTTTAGTGATCACCACCTTTCGCCACTCTCTAAATGAGGCGGAGGGGAATGGAATATCCACCTTTTAATTGGTGAATGTATCTTTACTGGCGGTCACTAATTATGTACCAGCTTCCTTTTTGTCCCTGAAAGTCACACTAGTCCTGACTACCTGTTGTCACGGGAAAGAGTTGTACAATGCTAATTTAACAATAAGTCAAACACAAAATGTAATACCTGTGTCAATATTTATATGTTAAAATCTCGATTAATAAACTTGCATGGTGGTAAGTGAAGGGGGAGATAATGGGTGATACAGTGAGAGGAACTAATGAAGCCAATGTAAAAGGTAGTCTCTTTCAAAGTATGGGGCAAAGGTGACTAATTAATTCATACAATGACTAAAATATCATGCTGGTTCATGGAGTGTACAAGTAATAGGTTCCGCTGCATCACCATACATAAATGATTCAATAAATTAAGTATAGACTTACCATTGCAGGTTTTCGAAAGCAACACAACCAAGGGAATGATTCAAACAATTTTTGGTTAAATGGGCGGACAATTTATGTTCTCCACTCGGACCTGTCTTTCTTAGGACAACTTTGAGCAGGAGCCCACTGTACCTGACTCCACATCTCCCCATAAAAGCTCTGTAATCCTCACAAACTACCTACTCTATCAGTGCTAAATATGATTTAATAAAACATTGAGGACTACACATAATGATTATGGTATCAATCTCTGAAACAAATGTCTCAGGATGGTATGCAGACATAATATCGATGTTTAAATATCGATATACCAGAATATCGATGTTTAAATATCGATGTGGCACAATATCGACCTGCAAGAATATCGTCGACCAGAATATCAACATGCAGGTAAGAAATATCGTTTTACTTAATATCGAAGTTAGTAATATCGTTAGTAAAAATATCGTTGTTAATAATACCGAAATTTATTTTAGTGTTCTGTATTTTAGTATATGTGTTAAAAGTATGTGATTTAAATATTTTGTATAAGTATAGCTTATTTTTGTAATGTATGTTTGAAATTTTTAGAAATAATTAATTTTATGATAATTAATTTTTGCGTATTTTAGTTCCGTAGTGGGTTGTGGGTTTATAGGGGTATAGGGCGGGAAGTAATTTAATTATAATATATTTATTAATAATTTTTAGAAGTTATTAATTTTATAAAAATTAAATTTTGCGCTTTAGTTCCGTAGCGGGTTGTGGGTTTATAGGGGAATAGGGTGGGAAGTAATTTAATTATAATTAATTAATTAATCATTTAAATTAATTAATATTTTTGTACTTAATTTATATTGTTAATCGTGTTAATTAATTTGTTATTCATTAGTTATTAATTGGTTATTAATTATTAATTATTAATTGGTAAATATGTTAATTGTGCCATTTTTTTAGGAGCGGGTTGTGGGTTTATAGGGGAGTAGGGTGGGAAGTAATTTAATTATAATTAATTAATTAATCATTTTATTAATTAATATTTATCTATTTAATAATGTATATTGTTAATTGTGATAATTAATTAGTTATTAATTAGTTATTAATTGGTTATTAATTATTAATTATTAATTGGTAAATGTGTTAATTGTGTCATTTTTTAGGAGCAGGTTGTGGGTTTATAGGGAGTAGGGTGGGAAGTAATTTAGTTATAATTAATTAATTATTTTATTAATTAATATTTATGTATTTAATAATGTATATTGTTAATTGTGTTAATTAATTTGTTATTAATTAGTTATTAATTGGTTATTAATTATTAATTGGTAAATATGTTAATTGTGTCATTTTTTTAGGAGCGGGTTGTGAGTTTATAGGGGAGTAGTGTGGGAAGTAATTAAAATATAATATATTTTTTATATACTATTTAGTTATTGCTATTTTATAGTCTTAATAGTGTGAATTAATTTATTACTGATTGTTTTTAATTTGATTGTTCATTGTTATTAGTAAATTAATTAATTGTTAAGCAATTATGTTAATTGTGTCATGTTTTACTATATTGGTGGTGTCATTTATAGGGGGATTTGGTGGGACATAAACTATTTTTTATTATTTAAGAATTTGTTAATTAATGTTTATTATTTTGCTGGAGTGGGAATAGTAAATTATTCCATTCCGCTATCCAACACTTTCCCTACTGTTGCAATTGTTGGAGTGGGAATAGTAATTTTATCCCCTCCGCTATCCAACACTTTCCCTACTGTTGCACTCGTTGAAGTGGGAATAGTAATTTTATCCCCTACGCTATCCAACACTTTCCCTACTGTTGCACTCGTTGAAGTGGGAATAGTAATTTTATCCCCTACGCTATCCAACACTTTCCCTACTGTTGCACTCCGTGGAGTGGGAATAGTAAATTATTCCCCTCCGCTATCCAACACTTTCCCCTACTGTTGCACTTTCTGGAGTGGGAATAGTAAATTATTCTCCTCCGCTATCCAACACTTTCCCTACTGTTGCACTCCCTGGAGTGGGAATAGTAATTTTATCCCCTCTGCTATCCAACACTTTCCTACTCTTGCACTCCCTGGAGTGGGAATAGTAAATTATTCCCCTCCGCTATCCAACACTTTTGTATAGTTGCACTTGCTGGAGTGGGAATAGTAATTTTATCCCCTCCGCTATCCAACACTTTCTCTACTGTTGCACTTGTTGGAGTGGGAATAGTAATTTTATCCCCATATGCTATCCAACACTTTTGTATAGTTGCACTTGCTGGAGTGGGAATAGTAATTTTATCCCCTCCAGTATCCAACACTTTCTCTACTGTTGCACTTGTTGGAGTGGGAATAGTAATTTTATCCCCTATGCTATCCAGCACTTTCCCTACTGTTGCACTCCGTGGAGTGGGAATAGTAAATTATTCCCCTCCGCTATCCAACACTTTCCCTACTGTTGCACTTGCTGGAGTGGGAATAGTAAATTATTCCCCTCCGCTATCCAACACTTTCCCTACTGTTGCACTTGTTGGAGTGGGAATAGTAAATTATTCCCCTCCGCTATCCAACACTTTCCCTCCTGTTTCACTCTTTGGAGCGGGAATAGTAAATTTTTCCCCTCCGCTATCCAGCACTTTTCCTACAGTTGCACTTGCTGGAGTGGGAATAGTAAATTATTCCCCTCCGCTATCCAACACTTTCCCTACTGTTGCACTCCCTGGAGTGGGAATAGTAAATTATTCCACTCCGCTATCCAACACTTTCCCTACTGTTGCACTCGCTGGAGTGGGAATAGTAATTTTATCCTCTACGTTATCCAACATTTTCCCTACTGTTTTAGTTAATGTAGTGTAAAATGTTGCTTTAAAATTAAATAATTATTTTAATATTTTAATTTATTATATATATAAATTTTATTTTTATATTTATGTTACAGGTGTATGTATATATATATATGTATTTATAATTTTTATTATGTTTCTAACATTTTATAATTTAATAAAATAATTATTTATCAATATTATTAAGTAAATATATATATAGTTATTTTTATATATGTATGTTTAATTGTTTTTTATATTACATTTATTATTTATAATTGTAATTTTTTTAAATAATTCTAACTATGGGCCCTATTACGATGGCAGGCGGACAAAGTCCGCCCGCCACCGTAACGGAGAACGGGACCGTCCGCCAGAGGTGTGGCAGTCTCGCTGTGTCCATTAGGATGCCACCGCCACGGTGGCGGTGGCATTCCCCATCCACAATGCTGTGGATGCACGTTGTGCATTGGCATGCACAAGGTGGCAGGCACCGCGCGGTTCCTACCACCTTGTCCACACCAATGTAGGGGGTACCATAGGTACCCCTCATGTGCACCCCCCACCCCCCCAACACCCAGGGGGCCCGCAACGGGCCCCCCAAAGCAAACACCGTATGCCTTTTCATGGTGGCGTTGCCGCCATGGAAAGGCTGATCACCGCCTACATCATGATATGGTCGGCGGTGTCTTGCAGACACCGCCACCATATTATGGCCCTTTTCTGCCCGGTCGACGAGTCGAACGGCGGAAAAGCAGCGGACGGTTGTTCCATCCGCCGCGGACCCCCCAGCGATCCTAATATGGCGGGGGTCAATGAAGCATGGATGGCGGGCGGATCGCCACCGCCGGGCCGGCGGTGGCTACCGCCGAGCCGGCGGGGGCGATCCGCCCGCCATCGTAATAGGCCCCTATGTTTTTATTAATTCTATTAATTATTTAATTTATTTTATATTATTTTTAAGACATTTAAAAAAAACGATATTTTGAACAACGATATTTTAAACAACGAGATTTTGGTTTCGATATTTTTGTACTTACCTTTCTAGAGATAGGATGTCGATATTCTTGACATCGATATTCTGTACACGATATTTGTGTACCTCGATATTCCTGTCGTCGATATTCTGTCAGTGATCCCTCAGGATCTGTCTTTCAGAAGGATTTGTACAAACTTCCTGTAAAGTATTCCTCCGGTAGGCTGAAGGAGAAAAACAAAAAAACAGGCCCTGATTCGCAAAGAAACTTAGGGCCTCATTTATGAAAAGTGTTTTCAGGCAGTGATGCAACACATTTCAGTGCGCCCTCCTTGCGACACCAGGGATGCGCCATATTTACTGTACAGTGCTGCATGTATAAAGGATTTACAGATACATCAATATTTTTGACGTATCTGTAGACGCAGTAATGACGCATTGCTGGGGTGTGTTGCAAAAGTGAGGCTACTGCAGCAATTGGTCATTACATATAGGAAGTCCCATGTTAAAGGCGCCTGCTGTGAGGCAGGCGTAAGATTTTGACGCAGTGGCGTCCTAGAATTGGCATACTGAAATCTTATAGATTTCACTGCGTCACTTCTACAACCCTTTTTTACGGGGAACTCCCACCATGCATACATTATACCTGACAGAGGTATAATGTAGCGCAGGGCTTTACAAAGTGACACATCTGCTTAGATGCATCAATTTGTAAATATGGCACAATTTGTAAGTTGCCACAGCGTCACAAAAAGTGATGCAACGGTGGCACAAAGGGCTCATAAATAAGCCTCAAACACTTTTGAGCAATTTATACTTTTGAGCAAGTTAATACTTTTGGCTATTCACAAACTACGAGTTGTAAGTTACTGTTAGAAATGGGATTTCTGGTTGGCTAGGGCATGCGCCTAAGCCAGGCAGAAACCACCACTCTAGTCAGGGCAAGGGAGTTACACGCTGAAGATAACCCCTGCTCACCCCCTTGGTAGCTTGGCACGAGCAGTCAGGCTTATCTCAGAGGCAATGTGTAAAGCATTTGCGCAACACACACACACAGCAGCGACACACTAGGCACACCACAAAAGAAACTCCACACAAGGTTATATAAAAATAGCCTTTGTATTATCATAAACACATTGGAACCATAATCACAAATGTACACTGTGCCACCTGGCACTAGGCAATATTTCACAGGGGATTATATACATGACAGGGCCAATCGGGCCCCTGTCAGAACCATAAGAACAGGTAATAACACAACCAGTACCTACTGGCAAAATACTGTACTCAGCATCATCACAAGCAACATAAAAGCCTTATGTCTGCATCACATTAGGCATAAACATCATAGCATGACATTTGGCATAAACACATTATGCAACACAATAGAGCTTTGCGCCCTACCAGTACCGCAGGTACTCACCGGCCAACTGGCCTTCCTCGGGGGCCCATCTGGGACTTCCCCGCAAATGCCCTTTGTCCAAACGTCAGGGCTCTCAATTATAGGGCCTTCCACTGGCCCTTTGGCTGCCAATGCAACCACCATAAATGTGCGCAATGCACTTGGGGTGAGGGTGCGTCTCACCCCTTCCTCTTCATGAAAAGAAATGCCCCCGTCGTTGCAGCTGCCCGCGCTCTCGCGGTGCAGCTGTGGAAAGAAACAAGCACTGGCACCAACCGTGCCTTGGGAGCACCAACAATGCTCCAAGCTCAGCCCCACTCACCGGGGCTTCCCCTTCGATGCAGACGCCGGTTGTTGAAGGGGGGTGGTCACCGTGGGGGCCCGCGAGACTCCGGTCGAGCCCCTCCTCCCGCCGCCTCTCCTCCGCTGTGCACAGCGGTGGTTAGCCGCCACCAGGCTCCGTCTCTCTTCGTGTGGCATGCGGGGCTTCCCTGACCGATACGGGAGCCCCGCCTCGCATCAGGCACCGTGTTGCCTGCCTTCCTCTCCGGCCGCACTGCTTCCGGCCGGGCCAGCCCACAGTCAGGCTTCACTCCTGCCTGACTACCTTCGGGTGCGACGCGGCTCACGAACAGACTTGGCAACATGCGGGGCTCTCTCTGGCCTCGGGAGCCCCGTCCACAACCAGGCAATCTGCCTGACTTCCGGGTCGCCGCTCGTGGTGCGGCGGCCTCTTGAAAAATGCACACAAATGCGGGGTGGGCTCCCGCTCTGTTTCTGCAGCACGACGGGGGATCCCTACGCCAGGATTCCCTGGAAATGCTTCTGCAGCGCAGCGCTGCTGGCCTCAAGATCCCGGGTGCATTCCTCATGCCGAGTTCGCTCCTCAGGCCACGTAGTCCAAGGCCATCAGGGGCAGAGCTGGGCCCAGGCAGGCCAGCTCACAAGGCCCTCAGCAGAGGGGCAATCCCTCGTGGTGGCTCCTCCTGGGGCTCAGCAGTCCAGCGGGCACAAGTAAGCACCCACAACAGCACACACACATGGGGTCACAGCCCCAATATTTATACAGGGTTTCTCTTTGTTCTGCCCTGGTACAGGTCTTGGGGAACCAGTCTCAACTGGTTCTGGGGGGTACTGGAGCACTTTGTGTACAGTGCTCACACCCTCCTTTGTCAGGTGGGGGCTCGGTCCTCAGACACACCACAGGGGGGCAGAGCCAGCTTTGAACATGGCAGGCACAGACCTATTCAGGGTCAGGGGCTACTCCTCCCACTACTCCAAATACAGATCTGCCCATTCAGCCTAGCGCTGACTCACCCTGCCCTCCCTGGAGCCACACACCTCACCAGCCCCTGTCACTCCAGAGCCAGACATACAATACACTTCTAAAAGTGGCATTTCTAAAATAGTGATCATAAATCTGTGCACACCATTATGCAGCATTTATTATCACTATTCCAAACATACCAAACTTGACCACGCTGCTCCTCTCATATCAGGAATTACCACTGAAACACTTATCAGGGAATCCCCAATGCATTCCTATGAGAGGGCAGCCTCACAGCAGTGAGAAACCAAAATGGCTGTTTGTCACTACCAGGACATCTCACACACTTAAGGTACATGTCCTAACTTTCACCTTCAATGCGCCCTGCCCATAGGGCTAGCTAGGGCCTACCTTAGGGGTGACTGACAGGCAGTGAAAGGGTGTCACAGACGTGGCACACACTTTAGGTGCCACGTCACAGCAGCAGTAACACTGCGCGCACAGGCCCTGCAATGGCAGAGGCCTGAGACAGGTTTGAAATGCTACTTTGGTGGGTGGCGCAAGCAGCGCTGCAAGCCCACTGGTAGCATTTAATTTACTGGCCCTGGGTATCTGAGATACCACTTTACAAGGGGCTGACAGGTAAATTAAATACGCCAAACAGGTGTAGACCAATCTTACCATGTTTACCACAGAGAGCACACACACTTTGCACTGGACAGCAGTGCTAAAGTGCCCAGAGTCCTAAAACCACCAACACCAGGTCAGAAAAAAGACTAGGAGGAATGCAAAAAGTTCAGGGATGACCCTGCAAAAAGGGCCAAGTCCAACAGTTACTACTAAAAAAAGGTTGAAAGTCTAGCACTACACTTGGCCAACCACTTGTACTGCAACACCCTCCAATGAAAACTAATGGAGGAAGAGAATTAAAGTAAAACCCCATAGGAAGTAATGTTAGATTTAACTAAATTATTTAAAATAATTACAAATATAAATTAGGCCCATAATGTGTCTGCGAATGAGCTCCCACACAAACTGTTTTTCCTCGCAGAGTTAAACAAATCTTTTCTCTGCAGGTATCTAGCAGATCTCTGGCTGCTAGCTTGGCAGAGAAAAGAGGCTACTCACCAGAAATATGTATGGGAAGTGTAAGGGTAACAACAATTCAAATAAGGAAAGTAGGTAGGAGAATAACTGAAAGATCCAAATCAATTTATAATGTAAAAAGTAAAAACATATTAAGCAAAAACACAAAAATGATAACAAATAAGTTCAAGCATTTGGAGCACTAGAAACCAGTGGCGCAAAAAAACTTGAGGGGGCCCCCCTGCAAAGTACATGCAGGTGGACTCCCACGCTCCGGACCGACTACGTAGCTCTCTGGCCAGGGGCCTGCCAGTGCCAGAGGGGGCCCCCAGAGCTCAGGGTCCCCCCGCATCGCAGGGGCTGTGGAGGTTTTTGTTACACCATTGCTGGAAACAAGGCCTTGGCAGGAGTGCATCTAACAAGCTTGTTCTACTTGGGCACAGTGTGTAAGGGATCTTCAAAGACATTGCAACTGATCCAAAAGTCCATCCCACCCCTCACAAGGTCAAGAATGCAGGGAGTCTTATATGTAGTTTACAGGAGAGGCATAACAAAGGCCCAATGACAAGTATACCCCTTTATTACCTGATATTCAGGTTAGCGAAGCAGAGAGATCGAAGGCTTATTCATGGAAGAGATGTAGAGTTAGAAACGTATGTACTCAGTGTAGCTCTATTAGCCAGCAATAAATCAATTTGTAATTAGTGGTCTGTCTTAAAAATAGGAATTGCTTTATTCAAAGAACAGAACACGACTATGTACCCTTTGTCACAGCTCAGGGCAATCAAAAGTCTGGCTACTGTTAGTGGGTGAATCCCAATGCTGCACTAGGGTCTCTGTGTCACAGTCTCTCCTGGAGTGTATGTAGTGTTAGACCTGGTATACACTAGGACTTGTAGTCCAATGCTGTCCAGCTGCGAGTTTATTGGTTAACAGTCTTTTATGGTTTAAATCTTTTATTGATATTTTCAACCATACCAAGCGAATACAGCAGCTATTGTAAGTCATTGAGGCATACAAACATCTGAGAACGAGACTGACTACATGCCTTGCTACGACTGGTACACAAACAACCCCTCAGGGGGAAAAGCAAAAAACCAAAGAAAAAGGAAAACCCCGCGAGAGAACATCCCCAACTCCCCCTCCCCATCCCCATTCACCCATATGCAATGTCTGTACCTGTGTGTGTGTATAAATGCGATCATTTCTTGGTTGGTTGCTCCGAATCAGGGACCTCAGAGAGGCATAACAGTCTGAGGTATTTGGGGCATGTTAACTCGTAAAATTCCTGTGACAGCAGCAACAAATAAGGGTTCCAGACCTCCTGGAATTCGTATCCCTTCCCTGCTAAGGTCATGGAAATCTTCTCCATCCCCAAAATGTGCCATAGTCTGTGCAACCAGTTGGTGTGAGTTGGGATATTCGCGGTGCCCCAATTGGCCAGTATGGCTTGGGCTGCCGCTCCCAGCGCCATGCCGATCTGCTGGCCGCGGATGGATTTCAGAGGGTATGTTAGTTGGTTAGGGAGGCCCAGCAGTACATGAGTTGGAAACCTTGGGAGCTGCGTGTACAGGTATTTATCTATCTCATCGATAACCTGCGTCCAATATTTCTGAATCTGCGGACAGTCCCAAAGTATGTGGATTAGAGACCCCTTGTTACCGCAACCCCGCCAGCAGCTGTCACTATGTGAAGGCTTGGTTTTGTGCTGGTGTGTAATACCACTGAGCCGTGATCTTAGTGAGTGTCTCAGTGAGGGCCATGCTACGTGCTGTGTGGCGAGCCCTGAGGGGGTGCCCTCCCATTCCCTTGCGCTCAGGGACCTCCCAAGTTCCTCCTCCCAACGCGCCCTCCCAGCATGGAAAGTGTAAGTCTGTGTTTGAAGCAGGAGCGTGTATAACTCCGATATCTTGCCTTTATCAGATGATTTGGCCAAGAGCCACCTCTCGTACTGGGTCAAGCGCCATTGTGCTTTGGCATGGTTGGAAGGATGCAATATCAATGTCTCAGTTGAAAATAATGAAATCGTTCCATTTCGGGAAGCCCAAATTCCTTCCGCAGTTGGGGGAAAGAGAGAAGGCCCTCAGAGCCAAAGAAGTGGCCCATGGAGCGGCATACCAATGCCTTCCATGTTGTGAAAGCCGCCGCTATAGATCCCAGAGTGAAGTCCGGGTTCTCGAACAGGGGGGTCAGCGGGGACGGGTACGTAGTCAGACCCATTTTGGTGCTGACACTGTCCCAGACTGACATTTTTGTATGGGTTATTGGGGACAGGTACATACTCCGCGGCCTGTGTGCTTTGGGGAGAAATGGGATCTTCCAGAGAGCCGTACCCGCCACCGCCCTGTCTTGGAAGAGCCAGTGCTTCTCCGACTCGGGCGGCTCCATTCCACCAGATAGCGCAGTTGTGCCGCCTTAAAATAAAGTTACAGGTCTGGAATTCCCAGCCCTCCAGCCTCAGGGGGGAGATAGCTCAAGGAGCGCTTCATGCGCGGCTTCCGACCCTGCCAGATGAACTGCGCCAGTTCTGATTGGAGTTTGGCGATCGTACACTGCGGGGGAAAGAGGGGTATGGTCTGGAAGAGATACAATATCTTGGGGAGGGCCGTCATCTTGCAGGCCGCAATCCATCCCAGCCAAGAGATTCGGAGGTGCTTCCACCTCCCCAGGTCATTTCGTATTTGCTGGAGAAGCGCCCTGTAATTGCTGTTATCGTAGCTTGGATTGTACTGGCTAGTTGAACCCCCAGATACGGAATAGTCTCTGAGGCCCACTGCACCGGGAATTGGGCCGCGAGGAGGTCGACTGTGCCCCGAGGCATCGAGAGGTTGAGTGCTTGGAATTTACTTATATTGATTTGAAACCCCAAGACTGCCCCGAAGGCCTTCAGCTCCCCCATAAAGGCTGGCAAAGAAGTAGTCGGGTTCGCCTGGGATGCCAGGACATCGTCAGCATAGAGACTGATGGAATGCCTGTCTCCACCGAATGGGACGCCGACAATGTCCGGATGATCTCAAATCCTCTGGGTGAAGGAAGTGGCCCGAAAAGGGCCACCCGGGTTTTCTACAACCTCCTAATCGCCTTCCACAAAATGAAGAGTTGGTCAGACAGTAGAGAATACAAAACAGTTGTTTATTACCGATACTCTGCAGAGGAGTCCAAACTGACCTGCACCCTAAGATGTCTGCTGAGGGACTGACCCCCCAACAGTCTGCAATGCATAATCATTCCTCCCAAGGGTCTCCCAACCACGCCCACAATGGAAAGTTACCGGCTTAGGCCGAACATGAACAAAGGAGGCACAGAAGGATGGGCTACCACCTGCTAGATGGGTACACACTATCACTATCTCAAGGTTGCCGTGCTGGGTCTCGGCGTCTCCTAAGGTGGGAGCAGAGCTACACACAAGGATAGGTATGCGAGGGCAGAATGGCCTATTCACTGGCACGTCAGAAGGCAACCTTGAACAGAAAAGAAAATAATAGCTGATACAGTGTTCTGCTGAGGCAAGCAATACGAATAATGAGGCCTAGTACAGGCACAGCCTGATAGGGATTACAAAATTCAAAATGGAGTCATACTCGCTAACTGAAGCTCGCACATTGCAGGGATAACTCAGTGGGTTGCATAACTTGAATACGAATGGTGTCTAATTTAGCCGTACACTGCTAACCTAATATAACGTAGAACAAGTGTATAATGAGAATGAGATTTTCAGATCTAACAGACCCTCCTTTTAGCAGTGGAGGCTAAATTCTTTATTGACGCTATCGGGTAGGGTCTTTACAATTCTAAGCAGGGAAGAGAGATAATGCATAGTCACTTTACTATCAAAGGAAAAGTAAGCAACACATGTATAGCAAGATATTTTTAGTACTCAAAAATACTAAGCCTGGGCGTAGTTCGCGAAGTAGCGGTACGCGAAGCTACGCAAAGTGCAGTTCGCACTACGCGAGCTACGCGTAGCACTACGCGAACTGCGTAGTGCACTGTTCGCAATGATTGCACAGTGCCGGATGCTGTCCGCACTGTGCAATCATTGAAAACGGCATCTTGCACAGTGCGAGCTGTCTTTACTGCCGCTCGAGTAGATTTTTACTCGAGCGGCAGCTTTCAACGCGGACTGGTAGTTTCTCATCGCAAGCGGTCGCGAGCATACGCGACCACTCGCAATGAGAAACCTGACCTCCCCGCGTTGAGAATCTCGCCGGAGGTTTATTTTCCACGCTCGCGATCGGCAACTTGATGTTGCTGATCGCGAACGAGGAAAAGTCTCGCCCGGGATGTCATTTTGCTTGCTCGCGGTCGCCAACTTGACGTTGAGGACCGCGAGCAAGCAAAAAATGACCGCTGCACTACGCTACGCTACGCTACGCGTGTTTGCACTGTGCTACGTGCAATTCGCGTTGTGCGAAGTAGCGCAAACTTCGCAAACTACGCGAGCGTAGCGTAGTGCTTTGCCCAGGGTTAAAAAATACCCTCATCTATCTGCATCATATCCTGTATTTCTTGCATCATCATATTAGAGACTTTATCATTACTGCCTGGCAATTTAGGGGTAGGGTGAGTTTACTCGCACAATAGGTGCAGCATGCTGGAAGGCAATTGACACATAGGTAGCACGTGAAAATGACACCTGCAATAGCTACTAGGAAAAGAAGTATCTTCCAACCCCAGGATGATAGCAGACTCCAAAACCACCCTGTGAAGGACCATGAACCATGATCCTGATGAATATCGGAAGCAAGCCTATGTAGCTTCTTGATAGCTGACTATACATTAGGGACGTGGTCTGGGATGTAAACGCAGCAACTGCTGCCTATGACGTGACAAGCTCCAACCCTATCTGCAAGGTTAACGTCTAAAACCATTCGATTTTGAAGAGCAACGAGTCTGGTAGCCTGGAGCTCAGCCGTGATGTTAGTGAGTGTGCCTGCTGTAGTGTTGATAACCCCTTCAACAACCCTGGTGAGACGACGAATGCTAACACTGTTGTACATAGGTACCCAGAAAGGGACAATACCCTTCATGGCATCCATGAATTGCTGTAGGGTAGTATCAGTTTGATCGATATCTGCTGTGTCAATAACTCTCCTTACCCGGGACAAGTACTCGTTTCTCTGCTGCAGCCTATGGCCTTTGTGATAGTTGGACGGTGCAATGTAAACGGGAGGTAAAAGAAAAGAGACATAACACCGGCCAGACCATCCCCTAGGGAGCCATGTTTAAGCCTGCTCCCCACAAACAAAGTATACATTTGGGGGAGTGAGCAAAGGCGGGCTACTAGTAGTGTTTAATCGATAGCTGTAGTTACAACTGCTCTGTCCCACCATAATATTCCCAGAACCTTTGACACAGAAGCTAGCTGCTGTATGAACCACAGGTACGGGCATGGCTTTATCTTCAGTGATATATCGTGCATGGAAACATTTGAAGTATTCAGTAACATTGAATCCCTGAAAATCCAACATTTCATTTTGCAGCCATGTGACATTCTTGTTACCTTCATAAACATTCATGCAAGCATGTGGATGTAAGGTACCCTCCTTTCCGCCTGTCCCTTGGGAGCGCTCTGGCTACGTTATCCAGTATAGCAGAAAAATAAGCGCAGGGTCTTTGCTTACCACCAAAACCCTGTGTTAAAACAGAAAGCGCGCAACCGTCCGCCTCATGTACGTAAAGCACAAAAGGCTTCTGGTAATCAGGAGTACCAAGCACAGGAGCAGAGCAAAGCACAACCTTTAATTGCTCAAAAGCTTGCTTGCATGCAGATGTCCAAGGCAGTGGTTCATGCACTTCTTTAGTGGTCAGGTAAAGGAGGGGTTTTGTTAGTAAGGAATAATTGGGGATCCAGTGTCTACAATATGAGGTAATACCAATAAATGTATGTAGGGACAGGCATATTAGTGATAGCAGCTATGTGCTCAGGTGTTAGTCTGCGACCCTCCTTCGACAGTAGGTGACCTAAGTAGGTGACCTCCTGTCGACAATATTGAAATTTGGAAAGGGACACCTTATGGCCATGGCCCGCCAAATGTAACAGCAATTTAACAGTGGCATCTTTACAGCCATCCTCAGTATCAATCAATCAATCAATCAATCAGGGGTTTGTTAAAGCGCGACTACTCACCCGTAAGGGTCTCAAGGCGCTAGGGGTGGGTGCAGGTTCCATCCATCAAGGAGGGGGTCTATCGAAGAGCCAGGTTTTGAGGTTTCTTGCGAAGATGGGGAGCGATGTTGTCTGTCTGAGGTGGAGCGGAAGGGCGTTCCATGCTTTGGCCGCGAGGAAGGAGAAGGAGCGGCCTCCCGATCTGGTCTTTCTGGTGCGGGGGACCACGGCATAGGAGAGCTGGGCTGATCGTAGGGTCCTTTGGGGTGCGTTGAATTTGAGTCGGCTGTTCAGGTATGCTGGTCCGGTGCCGTGGAGGGCCTTGTGTGCGTGGGTGAGCATCTTGAAGGTGATTCTCGCCTCGACAGGGAGCCAGTGGAGTGTGCGCAGGTGCTGGGAGATGTGGCAGTGTTTTGGCAGGTTGAGGACCAGTCTTGCAGTGGCGTTCTGGATGTTCTGTAGCTTGTGGGTGAGGTTTTTGTTTATTCCAGCGTAGAGTGCGTTGCCGTAGTCGAGTCTGCTGGTGACCAGGGCATGAGTGACGGTCTTTCGGTGTTCGAGGGGGATCCATTTGAAGGTCTTACGAAGGAGGAGGAGGGTGTGGAAGCAGGAAGACGAGACAGAGTTGATCTGGCAGTCCATTTTGAGCCCGGAGTCCAGGATGATTCCCAGGTTGCGTGCATGGTCCGTGGGGGTTGGCGGGTTTCCGAGGGCGGGGGGCCACCAGGTGTCGCTCCAGGCATCGGGGTTTGGGCCCATGATGAGTACTTCTGTTTTGTTGGTGTTTAGTTGTAGGCAGCTGTTTTTCATCCATTTGGCGACGGCTTCCATGCCTTCTCGAAAGTTGCGTCTGGCGGTGTTGGGCTCGTTGGATAGGGAGAGGATGAGCTGGGTGTCGTCTGCGTATGACACGATGTTGAGTCCGTAGGTTCTGACGATGGGTGCGAGTGGAGCCATGTAGACGTTGAAGAGCGTCGGGCTGAGGGATGAGCCCTGGGGGACTCCGCAGGTGGTAGGTGTGGGGTCCGAGAGGAAAGGGGGGAGTCTGACCCTCTGCGTCCTGCCGGAGAGGAAGGAGTGGATCCAGTCGAGGGCCTTGTCCTGGATTCCTGCGTCGTAGAGTCTGCGTATTAGGGTGCGGTGGGAGACTGTGTCGAACGCCGCTGATAGGTCGAGGAGGATGAGGGCTACTGTTTCTCCTTTGTCCAGTAGGGTGCGGATGTCGTCTGTTGTGGCGAGGAGGGCGTTTTCCGTACTGTGGTTTTTTCTGAAGCCGGATTGGGAGGAGTCGAGGATGTTGTGTTCTTCAATGAATGTGGCGAGTTGGCTGTTGATGGCTTTCTCGATGACTTTCGCTGGGAACGGGAGCAGGGAGGCCACAAGGAGGTCGTCCACGTACTGCAATAGCACATTACCAGTGGGAAGTACCAAAGAATCCAATTGAGTTTTTAAGGCTTGACTATAGAGACTAGAAATTTCTGTATAGCCTTGAGGAGCCCGACAGAATCTAAAGCTCCTGCCGGCTAGGGCGAATCCAAACAGATATCTGCTATCTGTATGAATAGGAATGCTAAAGAAAGCATTCTTCAGATCAATCACGGAAAAGAACTTTGCTGATGGGGGAATCATTGTCAATATCGTGGTGATGTTTGGGACTACAGGATATTGGGGTACTACAATTTTATTGACCTCTCTGAGGTCAATTACAAAGCGATAAACATCAGGATGAGCATCAGAAGAGTCCAAGGGTGTCTTCTTGAGAATCGGAAGGATAGGGCTATTGCACACATTCGCCACTGTCTCCTCAACCACGCCAGACTTAATCAAATCCTGTATTATTTGCAACAAGGCCTTTTCTCCTGCTTGTGAAATCTTGTACTGGGGAATACGTGCCAAGACAGCATTGTCTTTGATCTGAATAGAGACCGGTGGGATCTGGAGTAACCCCAGATCCATGTCTCCTGCTGCCCATAAACTACGGGGTACCTCTTTGAATTCAGCGGGGAGGGGTGCGTCCTTTGCAAAGCATTGTTTAGCACGAGCCACTTGTGGCCCAACGGTCATGTAAACACCATCTGGAGAACAAAAGATGGTGGCATGCAATCTCTTCAACAAATCCAATCCCATCAAATTCTCCCCACAATTTGTCGTTAACAGAAACAGTGAATCCACTGTAAAGGGACCAATAGTCAGAGGAAGAGGTTTGGAAATGGGGCTAACAACCGGCACGCCTGAGAAACCTACCGAAACATTGTTTTGGCCAGACAGAGCTGCCCCTGGGACCAGCGAACGAGAAACAGAGCTATTCATAGCACCCGTGTCAAGTAAGAATGTCTTGGGTGTGCCCTGCAAATCCGCAGTGACATAAGGTCCCCGCTGATCTACAGGCACTGAAACCGGTCCCTTACCCTGTCCCTGGCTGTCCTAGCTGTGGGACATCCCCGTCACTTCGTCCATGTCATAGTCGTCATGATAGTACTGCCTTCTCCGGGGTTCGTCGAAATAGTTCTTGCTCTGCTGAGCATACGATGTATCCTCAGACTGTCCCTCTCTTCGGCCCCCTCCCCCTCTACCACGTCCTCTAAAACCCCTACCTCTCGGGGTCTCAACTTTCTGCAGCAACGCCGGACACTCACTTCGCCAATGCCCCTCATTTTTACAGTACGCACATTGGTTGTACCCCACGGGCACACATGGTGTACTGTTCCGGTCAGACTGGGACCCCCGCTGGGCCGGACCCAAACCCCTTCCTCTTCCATTTCCCCTCGCCACTTGCTGCATCAACACCCTTGTCTTCAACTCCTTTGACTTTTTCTCCACCTTCTATTTGTCCTCATTCTCTCTATGCTCGTAGTACTGTGCCATACTCAATATTACTGACGGGGAGGAGGTGGTCCAAGTACTTTCCGAAGCCTGCAACCTAGTCGCAATCTCTGGTAACAAATTAGTAACAAACCTGTTGACAAACAAACAAACACCACCCTCCGGTGACAGATCTTGGCCACTAAAATCCAGAAACACCTCTTCAAACCTAGTAAAGAAATCGGACACACTTTCATCCTTCTTCTGACGACACGCAGTCAACTTGTCCCAATCCACTCGTTTCGGCGGGATAAGGGAATGCATGTAAGTGATAATACGCCCCGGCAAGGCTAATAACTCCGCCTTTGATTTCTCGCCCTGGCTTGCGCTCCTTATCCCATGCCCTGATCTCATCCCATGTTCCACCCAATTCCACCACATGATCCTGCATATGCACCTGTCTCCATATGTCTACCGGTACCAACAGACCGAAGAACAACTCTATATCAGCTAATGTCATCACTGTGGAGGAGGCCGCCTCTGTCAATTCTTTATAGTACGCAGTTGGATTTTTCAGAGGGTCCGGCAACTGTCCTTTTAGGGATATTACCTCACTCCTCTTCCAAGGAGTGCAGATCCACTGTTCCTGGAAATCGGCCACCACTCGTGGGCGAGTAACAATATTATTCCCATCTCGCAACTCTGGTATTTCGGGATGGTAAATGGGATGAACTTCCCTCATGGGGAACTGTGACGCTGTCGTCGGGACCTTCTGGATCAATCAACCCCAATAACCCACCAATGTCGTGACATTACTGAAAACCTCATTTGGGGCCATATCAGTAGTATATACCTTATCCCGAATATCATAAATTATCTGCGGTGCAATACCCTTGAAACACTGTTCCCACAATCCTATCAGCGTAGCCGACATATGCTTAAGAGCATGTTGCTGTATAAATGGCTCATAATCTTTCATCACGCTCCACACATCTTCCACACTATAAATCGGATTCCGGGCCCACTGTGCAGCCTGGTCAGCCACCCTTCTCTTTTCCTCATCACCCACAGCAGAGCGCACCAGCACTTTATCCATGCATTCACGTGCCGCCGCCCAATTCACTTCAAGCACTCCACGCACAGGCGTCTCGGCATTTCGCAATGCCTGAGGTAACACACTTAAAGGGGAAAGAGCAGAAGAAGAAACAGGTACCATCGCGCACAAAGACTGTGATGCAGGAGTAAAACGAGGCGTGACCACAGGTACGGAGTCGGGAGACAGAATAGGGGAACCGACGGCTCCCGTCCCTGTAACTTGCAAAAGTGGGGAAGAAGTAGGTGGGGTCGGGGCCAAAGCAGTAGGGCCGGAAACGGGAAGAGTAGGAATAGCAGAACCAGAGGCCGAAGACTGAGGTGTTGGGATTATGGGATATATCCGCTCGGGGGCATAAGGTGGTGGGGGTCGAGAATTCAAACCCTCCTCAATGAAAACATCACCTTCCTCTCTAGCAACATAACATTTATCACTCTGCAATTGAAACTTCCTATCTGCACACTCTATGCCTTTCTCGATCTTTTCTCTTTCATACGCTACTGCTTTCTGCGTTATCGTTTGCGTCTGTTCCCTCCGAGCTTGCTTCTCTGCCCTCATATGTCGTTGCTTCGCTTCCTTCTGCCATGTCCTCAGAGAATCAAACATCGACTGCCTGCTCTTTTTGGCAAACAATTTTTCCTGCAAGTAATTCAACTTTTGTTCATCAAATGTGCCAGTAAAAGGCCACAGTAACTCAACATTGTCCCTCGTATATTTATTCCACAACGTGCTAAACATAATAGGGCCAATGCCATGCTTGACGTATACATCAAAATTTGGGGTACCCTCCGGAGGCGCCGGCTGCCTTTCTTCCAATCGAGCTTCAGTGGAACAACAACGACATCCAAAACACCCTAACTTACTTAGACAAGGCATCTTAATATAAGACACATACTCTGTCCCCAATGGACAAATAGAACACCAACCAACAAATGGTCCAAGAACCAAATCAAAGCGGTCCAAAACTGCACAAGACAGTCCGCAGACTGTACCAAGACAAGACAGTCCGCAGACTGTACCAGGACAAGAAGACAGGCTCTAGCCCCAGACCTTTTGGCAGATTGTTCGCAAACAGCCCCAAACCTTTTTAAGAATGGGCCGAATTTCCAGTTGGCCTGGTAGACCGTTCACAAACACTCTGTGTCTTTTCAAGGGTCCGCAAACCCACCAAGTTCAAGACAAGACAGTCCGGAGACCGTACCAGACACAGCCCGTAGGCTCGAGCCGTTCAACCATGGCGCCACATTTTCCAGGAATTCAAGTCACTCATCTGGTGCACTCAGGTCGAGCAATATTTTTCTCCACTGCCGACTCTCGGACCAAACGGTCAAATCCAAGGTTCCGCCTTATCAGGACCCCAGCCGGTGACCACTAGATGAGGAGTCGCCTGATCATATGGGTGGGGCAGCCAAGAGAACCAGGCTCTTATCGTGTGGGGATCCCCGATCCGCCCGACCGACCGGACGCAACCTCAACCCTACAACCCGATTACGGGCGAGTCGGGTCACCTTGCGGAGTCCCTGTTCGGGCGCCAACTGAAGGAAGTGGGCCGAAAAGGGCCACCCGGGTTTTCTACAACCTCCTAATCGCCTTCCACAAAATGAAGAGTCGGTCAGACAGTAGAGAATACAAAACAGTTGTTTATTACTGTTACTCTGCAGAGGAGTCCAATCTGACCAGCACCTTAAGATGTCTGCCGAGGGACTGACCCCCCAACAGTCTGCAACGCATAATCATTCCTCCCAAGGGCCTCCTAACCACGCCCACAGTGGAAAGTTACCGGCTTAGGCCGAACATGAACAAAGGAGGCACAGAAGGATGGGCTACCACCTGCTAGATGGGTACACGTTATCACTATCTCAAGGTTGCCGTGCTGGGTCTCGGCATCTCCTAACTTGGGAGCAGAGTTACACACAAGGATAGGTATGTGAGGGCAGAATGGCCTATTCATTGGCTAGTCAGAAGGCAACCTTGAACAGAAAAGAAAATAATAGCTGAATACAGTGTTCTGCTGAGGCAAGCAATACGAATAATGAGGCCTAGTACAGGCACAGCCTAATAGGGATTACGAAATTCAAAATGGAGTCACACTCGCTAACTGAAGCTCGCACATTGCAGGGATAACTCAGTGGGTTGCATAACGTGAATACGAATGGTGTCTAATTTAGCCACACACTGCTAACCTAATATAACGTATAACAAGTGTATAACGAGAATGAGATTTTCAAACCTAACATGGGCCATGGGCTCCATATACAGGGCAAATAGTAGGGGCGAAAGCGGGCAGCCCTGGCGAGTACCTCTGTGGATGGGGAAGGGGGAAGAGGTAAAACCATTAATCCGAACTGACGCGGAGGGGTCTAGATAGCAATTTAGGATGCGAGCTCTGCACTTATCTCGGAACCCGAAGTGCGTCAGTACTTGATCGAGGTACGGCCAGTGGACTCGGTCGAACGCCTTCTCGGCGTCAACCGCCAAGAGCATATATTCCCCCTGGAACCTATTCGCCTTGTCAATAATATGCAGGGCTCTCTTTGTATTGTTGCTGGCCTGTTTGTGTGGAATGAAACCTGCTTGGTCCGGGTCCACTAGGTAGGGGAGACATTCGTTGATTCTATGGGCTATGATGCTTGTGTAGAGTTTGAGATCGACATTTAAGAGGGAGATCAGCCGATAGGAGCAGCAGCGTTGTACGTCCTTGCCAGGCTTTGGGAGGACTATTATAGAGGCTTGGAGCATATCGGGAGGGATCGCCCCGGGTTCTGAAAAGGAATTATAGCGTTTTGTCAGAACAGGGGCTAGAGTGGAACAAAAGGCTTTATAGAAAGCCGCCGAGATCCCATCTGGACCTGGCGACTTTGCAGGTTTGAGGCGCGCTATCGCCGAGATGACCTCCTCGATGTGGATGTCCTCATCGAGGGATTCTGCCTGATCTGGGGTGAGAATCATGGTCTTAGCCTCCTGCAAGAATTGGGATCCAGCCTCACTGTCCAGGCACTGGGAATCATGTAGCTGCTCATAAAAGTCCTTGAAAGCTTTCGCAATGTCTGGGCTGTCATTGACCAGGTCCCCCGCGGAGGAGTAAATCTCAGTGAAGCCCTGTTCTTGCTGTTTAGCCCGGAGGGTATTAGCAAGGCATCGGCCGCACTTATCTCCCCCGATATAGTATGAGTGTCGTAAGCGGAGGGCTGAGTATTTTGCCCTATCCGTGTCTAGGGCTGCTAATTGTGCGCGCAAGTTGGACAGCTGGCGCCAGACCCGAGGAGCTCCCGTGCGCTGATGTATGTGTTCAAGTTCCCTAATTTGCCCCGTGAGGTCCTCCCTTTTTTCCCGGCGCGTCTTATTGTCTGCTGAGGAAATCGCAATAAATTCCCCTCTAATGACCGCCTTGAGGGCTCCCCATAGTGTCGCAGGTGAAATTTCGGGGGTGTCATTATGTGCGAGATAGTCTTCAAGTGTGCGCTGTATTTGAGTCTTGACCGCCTTGTGGAGTAGCATTGAATCACGCAGCCGCCAGGACGTGGGGGGAGAGCAAGTGGGCGAGTATATCTGCTCCGTGGTTGGACAGCGCCGCAGTGTGTATGTCGACGTCCAGTGTGAGTGGGAGAAGTTCCTTGGTGCCCAAAAAATAGTCCAGCCTGGCGTACGTTTTGTGGGCATTAGAATAGTACGAGTATTCCCTAGATGTCGGGTGCCTAGCCCTCCATAAGTCCACCACCCCCATCCTCCCCAATCACGCCAGGCCCTCCGTAGTCAACGCCCCGGACTGGCCGTACCTCTGAGCTGACCTGTCCAATGTGTTATCGAATACCAGATTAAGATCCCCTCCCAGTAGTACCAGGCGGTCTCCCGAACCCAGTGCCCTCTCTAGCACCCCATGCAGGAATCCCTCTTGTCTCTTGTTGGGAGTATAGATGGTACCTATCGCGAAGGATCTTCCTGCAATGGAAAACCTGTAGATCAGTAGTCGCACCCTAATTTCCTCTATTTTCTGCTCTATCACCCCGCGGAAGGACCTGGCCACCAGAATTGCCACTCCCGCCGCCTTGCAGGGAGCAGACGAGAAGAATTGCTGTGGAAAGGCCCTTGATTTCAGCCTGTGACAGTCCCCTTGTAAGAGGTGGGTTTCCTGCAGTAGGCAGATATCTGCTCGGGAGGCCTCCAAGTAATTAAGCATCGCCCGCCTTTTGATCGGGTTGTTAAGCCCACGCACATTGAGTGTCAATATGCTAAGAGTATGTCCTGTCATGTGGGCAATGACCTGGTACCAGCCCCAGCCCACCCCGCCCCTCTACTTCCCCCCCCGGGAGCCCCGGTTACAATACCAAGCATGGAAACAGTACAGTGTGTAATGGTAGCGCTACCCCGGTATGGGTGAGTGTGGATCCCAACAAATTCCCCATTCAGATTAACAAACAACAATAATGAGAAAAAGTAGAACTGCATTCTTTCTTCTATTCCTGTGGAAGAACAAAACCACATGGTAGGTCCAAGGAGGTGAATCAATGTGGCCAGTGGCTCGACTCCCCCCGCCCGCCGCCCTACCCTTATCTATGCATCATGCAAAAGATGGATCCGCAATCAAGGGGTAGCGGTTTTAGCCAATGTAGAGGGAACCGCATCCAAAGCAGCTTGCCGGCCTTTAGCGATCTCCTCCTTGGCTTTGCTATTGCGCGGCGTCGTCCCACTCTCTGCCAGCCTATCTTCGTCGCTCTTTGTGAGGCGGGTGGTGTGCCCTCGGGGTGTCGCTCCTCTGGAGGATCTATTCCCAGTACACGGCATGTCTCTGCAAGTGAGCGAAGTTGGAGAAGTTTTCCCTCCCAGCGGAAAATTAAGCGAAAGGGATGGCCCCATGAGTAGGATATGCCCAGGCTGCGGAGCTGTGCCGTCGCCGGGCGGAACGATCGGCGTATCTGCAAAGTAAGGGCTGCAAGATCTTGAAACAGAGTGGGAGAATGACCCTGAAAAACAACAGGATGCAAGCTGCGTGCCTTCTTCAGAATCTCCTCTTTGACTTGAAAGTCATGCACGCAGACTAGTCTGTCTGGGGGGTTAGAAGTGTTCTGCCTGGGGAGACCCACCCGATGTGCTCTATCAAGTTGAATCGGGGTCTGTGGAGGGCCCCCCAAGATATGGTGAAAAAGATCATGGACAAAACCGAAAATGTCCTCTCCCTCCGCCCCAAACGCCACCCCCCTGATGGGCACGTTGTTCCTCCGGGAGCGATTTTCCAGGTCCTCCAGGTGTGACTGCATGTCAATGTGCTGCTCCCGGAGTCGGATGACCTCCTGTTGAAGGGACTCTGCCTCCTCCTCGCGGCTTGCTTCCCCTTCCTCCAGATCTGCCACTCACTCTCCCAAGGTGTCCACATCTCGTCGGGTCTCCTTGATCTCCTGGGCAAATTCGCTTTTTAGGGAGTGGAGTTCGTCTCGGAGGGATGTAAACAGAGACTCCATAAACGATCGTGTCACTGGTTCTTCGGTGGCATTATCTGGTTGGGACCCTGACCCGCCCGGCATTGCGGTTGCATCGTCTGATGTGGACCCCCCAGTGTGGGAGAGGAGGTTTTGATCGAGCGGTCCTTCTTGGGGCGTCCGGTTGCCATTGTGAGTGAAACCGCTTTACCCGGCGTCCGGGGTCCTCTGGATCGGCGGGTCTCTCCACTTGCAAACTGGCTATCCACCCTGGACTCGCCCCGCTGATCAGGCTACACCCAGAAGGCCGCTCACAGGCCGGGTGAACACCTGCTCCGTGTTCGCGTCTCCTCTGCAGCGGCCCGGGACAGGGACGTTCATGCGTGAGGGCCTACTCGGCCTCGCCCCAGGCCTCGGTTCGCCGTCTCCCTTGGCGCCTCTGGACCTCAGGCGCGCAAATCCTGTGGCGGTCGTCGGGATGTGCAGTTTGCTCCCCTCTAAATGCGGCGTTCACTTCTTGCCACCCTAAGCGGCTCCTGATCACCGCGGGCCGAGCCACCCGCCCGCCGAGAAGGGGGCGGGAGATCGTGCCCGGAGGGTGGGAACCCCAACAAGCCTTCCCGCAGCTTCGGTGTGGTCCTAAGCCTCCACCCTCACACTCTTCACGGCCACCACAGCTGTATCAGGCACTCCACTAATCTGCTGGGCCATGGGGGGGTGCTCAACTGGACCAAAGCAACGGCGCTCACGGGGCCGTACGTGGTGTAGAGGGGACTCAGTTTGCTGGTGTGCACAGCCTACCTTCTGCCTCTTCACTAGGTCAAGACTGCAGTGCCTCCTGCCAGATCACTGGGGCCCGAGCCTGCCTCCCCCTCTAAGATGCCTGGGCGTCTTCATACAACCTCTTGTCCGCCGCCAACAGGGGCCGCCTGGCGTGGGCCGAATCACCACCGAGATGGACCCACGGCAGGCAGGCCGCCCTCAGCAGTCGTCGTACATACACGGCCGCGCCTCTCCGGCACTCCCCAGGGCTCCAGGCCGGCCGCGCCTGTAGCCCGCGGCCGGGTGCAGTCGCACCCTCTGTCTAGCGGCGGTAAATGCCAGTCGGACTCACCGCAAGGATCAAAAGAGGCGAGGGGGGGGGCGCGGCATGGCAGGCAACCGTGGCCCGCAGCTCGGGAGTAGAAGCCACGACGCTCGCGTAGCCCCGTCTCAGCCTAGGGCACGCGTGCCGCAGCCTCCGCAGCACGCCTCCTGCGCCTTCCCAGGGCGACCTCGCTAACTGCACACAGCGAGGTCGTATGGAGCTGCGGAGCCACCAGCCTGCTCCAGAGTTGTAAGCGGCCCTCCGGTACTAGATTTGCCCCCCAGCGGGACCCGAAAAGCATTGTTTGGGATGGCGGCAGGCAGGAGAGTCGTTAAGGCTCGACTGTCCCCGACGCCATCTTGGCCACGCCCCGGTTAACAGTCTTTTGAGTGTTTTTCTCAGCTTTTTGTCCTGTGCACTTCTCAGTGTTCTTGTGGAGTAGCTGGCTCTGCTACATATTCTCGGTGCACCTTTGGTCTAGCTGTCAGTGCTGTCAAGCAGAATTCAAAGTGTTTTTGCTGAGGATGAGGGATGGTTGCAATTTGCAGCTTCTTCAAACAATGCTGGAGTCGACGACATTCACGGAGCGGATCATGCAGCACCAATGTAAAAAGTCCCACTCAAAATGAAAACTGGGAGCTCACTCACTGGAGCTCTCGAGCCGTATCACTGACAAATGCATTTCACAGGAGTTCAAGGGGGCATAATTACTAGAGTCTGGTACCTGTAAACAAAAGTCCCTTAGCAGGTACAATGTTGGTGTGTTTCTAGATCACAGCTCATATTAACACAAGTTCATTCACTTCAAAACATTTTGTAGTGGGAATCATCACACCTTGTCCCACGGGAGGGCGCAGTGTCTCCACCTGACCTCAATGAAAGGGGAATTTCTGCACCCAGAGATTGACCTCAAGGCTCTCATGAGACAAAGTCCAGTGGCTCACTGCTAGAGCTTAGAGGAGGACAACTCAGCTCACCAGAGGTCTGGACATCACAGCTTCAACCCTCATACCTCACTCAATGCATTGCGCTTCTCGTACAGCATCTCATCCATCTCCTTTGAGAAATTGAATTGCAGATCACTTTACCAGTAGTGATACATCCAGTATCCCTTTCTTCCTTTTCAGTGATAGAGCCTTCCTTCAACCCTCCATCTTCTTCTTTAAACAAGATCACAAAAGGACAGCCGGTCACAGCCAGACCTGAGAGGAGGCTGGTTGTCGTTAGACATCATCTCTGTAATTCACTAGTCCGCAGAAACCCTGGAACACTGATCTGGGGTGATACAACTGCATATTTTGACTGGACTAATAGACTGATACATTTATTCCCCTGCCTTATCTGTTGTGAGTTGTCTGGTTCCGTGACAGGAGCTTGCAAAACAAATGGCACAAAAGGAGCCGGGCATTAGCCCTAAGATTAACCCTTACCCTAGCTCTAAACCTGTAAGTAATAGTAATGTAAAAGTACTTCTTTCTTTGCAATGGTACTCTGCTGTAGTGAATTATCAGTCGTATGGCTACACTGTACATCATATAATTTGTTTTTTTTTTATTCCAGTGTCTGGTTAAAATACAAAAGCATTTAATCTCTCAAATTAGATCTACAATTAAAATAAAATAATTTTGGGAGTTTTGATGCCAAACATAAATTACATATGTTATACATCTATTCAATCTAAAACTCTGTACTCGTACTGCAGAAAAACACGCACTCCAGCGCAATGTATTTTATTCGGCAAAGAGAAAAACCCTATGTGTTTCAGTCAGATTGCTGTGTTGCATGTAATATGTTTTGAAATCTTCTTAGTCTCACCTGTAGGAATTGCGTATTGGAGTACATTCTTACTGAATGTGCTCACCTTTTGACATGTCTAGAAGCCATATGATCAAACTCAGTGGTTAATGTTAAATAATTACAACTCAATCGGACTCTGAGGTGGGGACACTTTTCCTAATGGTAATCTTAGGTAAATTGACATTTTTTGACCCAATTACAGGATCTGATTTAAGGATCCTCTAATTCTTACGCAAGTATCCTTAATCAATCCTGCATTGTTATTGAAAGCAGTGATGTCTTATTGCCATTAGACAATACATTACATCTTGCAGACCCTAGTGCAGAGCAGAAGTGACAGCTTAGACTGTAAAGTCTGGTGTCTCTGTTTTCTCTCTTATCTCATTCACTTGTCCCGATTTCTACCACTTCCCCTCATAAACTTGGTGGAGACGGTGAGAGACTGAAGAGTGCATCACTCCTGCTGGATGTCAAGTACAAGCTTGTGCTCTCTGACAGCACCATGGGCACATTATTTCTTCTTCTGTGGAACGTGAAGTTCTACTTACTCCAGTGGCCATCAAGGTGGGCCTGAGAATATGAGATGCATTTTTTGGTGACAGACAAATTTGCAACATTTCGTTCAGTGAAATTTCATGAAAATTTATTTAAAATGTAAGTGAATATGTAATGCAAGGGCTTACCTCATGTCTAAGTGAGATACATGTGATGAGAAAATGTTTCCCACAATATATTTTTGTTTAAACCATCTTACCATAGAATTAAACTGTGCGAACCTTTGATGCAGTGAATTTCACAAGCATTTCATACATTTTGCATAATACGACAGTCACAAATTTTGCAGCTGAATTATACGCTTGCACTGGCCAAATATTTATATAACACACATTTGGGCATAAATATGCCAGCATCTTCTTTTTATAAGTCGCTCAGGCACTGAGTGCTATGCCAGCTTCATAAGACTATTCTTTTTTTGTTAAAAAATGTGCTGATGTTGTTCCATTTCCTAAGAAGCAATAGGCTTACAGTAAATGATTCGTGCGCTGGAGGTAAGGAGCATAATGCAATCAAAGGAATGGGGAATCTTAAAGGAGACACTACACAAAGAAATAACCACAGGGCACCAACTACAGTGTTTTCTTCCTACTGTGTACATTTTTAGGCCAGTAATATCAGCACCATGAAGGGTAAATTGGTAAGCTAATAGTATATGGTAGAGGCAATAATAAGTTCATACATTTCCAAAGTTAGCTCTGCCATTCTCATGACCATTACCAGGTGCACAAATATGAACACATTAGTTCTAATACAAGCAACCCTTCATTCCCTTACCTTGCACACCCCTGGGAGCAATTTCATCAAATTAAGGATACAGTAAACTCTTGTGCCCTGCTCTGAATAAGAGCCTGTGGCATGTCTCTTTTGGCCAGGAACACAAGTACAGGGTCCCAAACGTCTCTGAGGATCATCACTGGGGATAATAGTGTGGCATTTAGCTCACTGTTATCGTTGCAATACATGAGGTCTTTAAAACACTCAGCTGAATTCGAAATAGGTGTTCTGCTCCACTAGAAATCTACTCTTCTGGTCATCAACAGGTAAAGCGCTGCATGTTTGAGTAGTGAGGTGGGAAACTCCCAAAGATAGCTCAGAAAATCCACTAGCGGAGTACGCTGTATCTCAATCTCGAGCATCATTGACAAGCCACAGAAGTTCGATGCCCAATAGAGTTCTTTGCCAAGCCAGATGCAGAGAATCTTCATCTGTAGCACCACAACAAATACATCTTGCACGTGTGCACAATCCTGCATACATCAGACATTCTGGTGTGCTGTAATTTCTGTGTAAGAATCTATAATCTATCACTCTGTTTCTGCTATTAAGAGAAATCTCATTTGTTTGCACACAACAGTATGTGCATTACCCATTGATCTTCAGTGATTTGCTCTACCTCATCTGTTTCCCATTTCGCACTAACTCTGGGAGACCTGACCATGCTTGTTCAATGGGTCATGTTGTATAGTCGAGAAACCAGGTTTTTTGGGCTCGATGAGAGTTCTTGTGGCAATACATCATATCTAGCCTTCAAACTTGTCTTGAGTCTAAAATACTTGAAGGTGTTGAGTGGAAGGAAAGAATACACTTTATTGTCATCACATGAAATATTGATCAAATTAAGTGAGCCTAAATGACTATTGGAGTTATGTAACCCCTCACAACAAAGGAAATATTATTAAAAACAACCTTAAATGAGTGCGACTAAATTCTGTATCAAAGGGAACTATACAATTATAGAGCTAGAGGAGTACAAAACTCAATTAATAGGTTAATACTCACTCTGGCTAATCCCTCGAAGGTCTCTGCAATTTTCTCATTTTGCCCACTTAATCAGTGTTAAACAATATTTCATAAAATGCTAAGAGCTAAACATAATGACTATTGGTTTCCATCTCCAGAAAAAATATGCCCAGATGTTTGCTTTACACAAGGAATCATTTAAGCTTCTTGTATATATTTTCAATATTAGGATGAAGTAAAGAAAGAACAGAAACATGATGTGTGATGTCATTGAGCTCTCACACAAGTTGATCAGATTATCCTCACAAAGGTAAAGCAAACCTTTCTCTAAGGATGCGCTCAGGCTCACTGGTTCGTAGACTGGTTGAACAAAAAGGCTACATTTTAGGGATAAAAACATTTGACAAGTTGGCGGTACCAGGGCGGCATGACCATTAGGGTCGTAATGTGGCGGTCGCCACCGCCGTGCCACCACGAGTCTGGTGGTCCTCGGACCGCCAGACTCGTAATAGGGCCCTTAGTGAGACACCTCTGTGAAGAAAATAAACTTCAGGAGAAAATCTTTGGCTGGGAGAAGGAGCCTTTTGTTATATAATACCAAGCTGAAGAGACTCTTTGAGCCTCTACCCAGGTTGTTTCTACCTTTGTCATTCTCCTGCAACCCATGATTAAAAAGAGGATAATGCCACAGATCTGTATATGGCCACAGGTTCACAAACTCAGAAGGCGGAGACAGGAGTTCAGTTTTACAGGTTTTGTAGCCTTGACATTTTTCATAATCACAAGGCAATCATTGCTTCCTTTGGGAGTCAGACCTCTGGGTATGCACTTCGGCACTAAGAACAAAAGCAACCATAGTAAGATACTTTATGTAAGCTCATATTTACACAGTTTCTAAATGTGTTGTCCTTTGGTGAGTCTATAATATACTTTTTTAAATCTCACTAAACACCATCTCACTGGAAACTCATTTGCCACTGCAGTGATGTTCATAACATTTTAGGAAATTTCAACGAAATTGAATAAACCCCCAAAATATGTGCTGTAGAGAGAACCCAAAACTAGGGCAAAATTACCAGCAGAAGCAAGCATGCACTGCTGCCCTTATTATGGAAGAGACAGGGATTCGGGTCAGACCTTGTTCAGACCCCGTTGGGGGGCCCCAGAGTAAGCAATGGCTACTGGGCCTCAACCAAGAGATTTGAGGTTGTTTGCCTATGATTTCCCGAGATCTTCCATGCTATGCCCAGCAAACGGGCCAAGTAAAGCCCCATCAGCACTTGATTCTTAATGGTCGTGATGGTGAGCAGTCACCGGCTTCTCAGTGAGGCAGCATGGAGTGTTCGAGCTCAGGACTCAACAATCACACAACAGTGCAATAACTGATTGTCCAACCAAGTGCTTTACTTTAAAGAAAGAAAAACACTTTATTGTACATTAGTACAACACACACAATATGTGCAGGATAAAACTTAGTGTTCTAGGCACTGAAGTTGGGCTGCACCCCCATTCGCCATCTCTCCTCACCCCCCTCTTTTTCTGGTCTAGACAGTTTTACCTTGGCTTTAAGGTAACAGCATGAATACTACTATGATGCAGTTTGCCCCCTCTTTCAAAAGTGCACTCAGTCTCTCTGTCTCTCTCATCAATTGTTCAGTTCTTACTTCAGTTGATCAGTTCTTACCACCCTTGGTGGATCAGTCCATTTGGTCAGCCAACTTGGTTCGTCTCTGAGTGCCTACTCTTGCTTGCTTCTGGGGGTGGAAGCACATAGACCAGCAGATTCTTTGATGTCTCCTCATGGACTGCGGACACCCACAGACGTATCCTCAGTGATGCTATTACTGCACATTTCCAATGACTGCAGGCGGTGGTCTCGCAGGGGCAGGGATGGCAATCTCTGTAGATGTCTGCATCACACACAGAACAGGTGGCTAGGTGCTCCAGGATTGGTGTAGCTTTGCACAAGATACTCTCCTCCTGGCAGTGAGGCCATGCAGAGGCCAATCTCCTGTGGGCAATAAGGCCACGTACTGGCCTAACTTCTTCATGGCTTAGTACAGATCACACTTATAGGCTCTATAGTTTAGTACAAGCTGCAATTCTTTAGCATTACAGCTTAGTATAGGCAACAGTGGACTTGGAGCACAGCCCTGACTGGGGTTTGGCAATCCCACTAGGAACCATGGTTGGAGATACTCACCAAGACCGGGGTACACAGCTCACTCTCTGCAGACCTCCTCTTCAGGAAGCCTCTGGGGTCCCATTGGAGCTTGTGTGATAGTAGAATTGTGAATGTCTTTTCAGAATGTTCTCCTCCTCATGTTCTCTCACCATGGATGCCTTCTCTGCATGCATCCATGGGCTTCTATTGTATTCCCTTGAATACCTGTGTTTGTTCCACATTCTGAAGAGCAGTTCTTCTTCAGTTACACTGCTGCTCTTCAGAAGGTGGATGCTCCAATAAACTACTCCTTATCTACACAAGAGTCTCCTTGAATTCATTTGGATACTACATCATATTGGCGACGCTTTGGGATTTCTTACCTCTTTCAAGACACTGGAGCATCCACAGGGCCATCTTATTTGGACCGTTTTCTTCATTTCCTTGGATTTATTATCCACTACTCGTTGGAAGAGCTGACGGATCGATCTATTTGGAGACTTGTTTCCTGCCTCTTCCTGTTTTGCCGTCAAGGACTGCTTTTCCTTTCGGCCTTTTATTTCGCCGCTCCTGCAGTGTGGCTCCCCTTGCACTTGTTTCCATTGTGCTCGGATTTGCGGCAGTCAGAGGGAGACGAGGCAGGTATCGGGTGCTTCCCTGCACCATTGGACCTGACGAGGCGAGTGTCAGTTACTTTCCTGCACCTTTGGACTTGTGCGCGCGCAGCCAGCCGCGCTGTTCACCTTCAACGCTGCTCGATCTTCTCACACGAGCAGTCAGTCGCCTTGTTATTCTTCAAACGCTTCAGCCGCATTCCTCCCTGGCAACGCTCTGCATCGGAACCCCTCACCGGCAACGTTCTTCTGGAATCTCACCAACAACGCTCTATCCAGGGATAACCTCGGTGACACGCACACCTCCATATCGTCATCAAGTCTTCAGCGCTGCGTGTCTCGGTGACACGCACACCTTCATCTATTGTTCTGATGTCACTACGTTTTTAACAGCGTCCTCACGCTCCCGGCGGCCATTTTGGAAAGTTCAGCTTGTCTGTTACCTTGGTAACACTTCCCACGATCGTTTTCTTACACGCAAACGATACTGTATCACTTTATTTCTTGGGTAAAGTATATTATTAGTGTTATTCAGCGCTCTTATATAGCTTGTGCATACCTTTTATATTTTTATTTTAAGCTTTCCTTTATTTATCTTTAAAAATGAGCACTGTGTGTGGGAATCCTCCACCCCCTTTTTACTCTGGTCCCAATCAACCTGGTATGAAGTGGGAAAAATGGTACAGACAATTTAATAATTATCTTCTAGCTATTAATGGTGACAGTTTTTGTGCAAAAAGAAAAAAAGCTTTACTTTTAAATACTTTGGGTGGTCATGCTGAAGATGTATTTGAACATTTACCTCCATCTCCTACTCCTGCAGGAATGGAGAGTGGTGATTATGATTGCTTTTCAGAAGCAATTGATAGGCTCAAAAAGAGGTTTACTGAACAACCCCATATCGTAATGGAGAGGTACAATTTTTATACTAGACACCAATTACTTAATGAACCTGTTGATACTTATGTTGAATGTCTAAGGGTTTTAGCAGCTGAATGTGATTTTGGTGATCAAGTTGATAAATATATTCGAGACCAGTTAATCATTCGTTGCTCCAATAAAAAAATTCAAGAGCAACTTTTGAGGCAACGAAATCCATCTCTACAAGAGACTATTCAAATTGCTAAGAGTGTTGAACGCTCTATCATTTCCTTCAACACCATAAATGTTGATAGTCTTGCTACTGGTATTGCAGCTGTCAATTTAAAAGATTCTAATGCCAAACATCCTAATTTTAGAGGAAAACCTTTTAAAACTCCTACCTCTTACAACCCAGTTAATCAATTTCCTAATTCCAGTAAGCTTTTCTGTAATCGTTGCGGATCGAAGTCGCATTCATTTCAATTCCGACATTGTCCAGCTAAGGGAAAAGAGTGTTTCAAATGTAAAAAAATAGGTCACTTTGGAAATTACTGCCAATCTTTCAGAAGGGTTGCTTCCTTGTCTGATGTTGATGTTTTGGATGAAATGTCTTCTGAACCTAGCTTTGAAAACACCATTATTACTATTACAGAAAGTAATGTTCAAACCCAGAACTCAGCTCAAGTCACTCACAATGATAAAGACATTGACTCAGAACCTTATGTTCCTCCCATGTGTATTATTACTGTTGATGGAAAAGAATTAGAAGTTATGGCAGATTCGGGTTCTCCTTATACTATTATCTCTGACTCTATTTTTAAAAAGTCATGGGAAAATAAAACCTTGGAACCCAATGATATTCGTGTTTACGGGTTTGGGGGCAAAGAAATTGAAATGTTGGGGTATTTTATTTCTGATATTTCTTTTAAACAGAAAACTATAGTTGGTAAAGTTTATGTTGCTGTCGATGGCTTGCAAGTGTTAGGATGGAGACACCAGGGAAAATGTAATATTACCTTGTGTCCCAATGCCAAAATACAAGTATGTTTGGTTGAGGACTTACAGATAGTCCCTAATGAATTTTTAAAAAATGAAGAAATTGTACAAACTATTCTTGATAAACATAAAAATGTTTTTAAAAAAGAACTAGGAAAAGTGAAAGGATTTTCTCATAGAATTGTGCTAAAAAAGGATGCTGTACCTTCAAGACATAAATTGAGAAATGTTCCTTTATCCGTAAGGAACGAGTTGGCTGACATGATCAAAAAATTATGCGCTGATGGGGTAATAGAACCTGTCAATGCTTCAGAATGGGTTTCTCCCATAGTTTTGGTTAAAAACGGAATGGAGAACTTAGGATGTGCACTGATTTGAGATCTGTAAATAAACAAATTGTCATGGAATGTCACCCTTTGCCTAAAGTGCAAGATTTATTAGCTAAATTGGATGGTGCTAACATTTTTAGCACTATTGATCTTAAATCTGCTTACCATCAGGTGGAGCTAACAGAGGATTCTAGAAACATCACTACTTTTATCACACCAGAAGGTACTTTTAGATATATTAGAATTCCCTTTGGACTCTCTTCAGCTGCATCTGTCTTTCAAAGATTAATGAATTGCTTATTTGGGGATACTAATGGCGTGGTTGCGTTTCAGGACGATATTTTAATATTTTCTGAAACTGTTGAAAAACGTCATGAAATTCTTGACAAAGTTTTGTCTGTGTTGGAGGATAAGGGTATGACCATTCGCCCAGACAAATGCAAGTTCTTTTCATCTGAAGTTGAGTATCTAGGTCACCAAATTAATGGCAACGGAATTTTTCCTAAGAAGGATCTCCTGTTGTCAATAAAAAACATGAGTAACCCTCAGGACAAGGACCAACTTAAATCCTTTTTAGAATTATGTGAATACTATTCTAGATTTGTTCCTAAATTTTCTGACAGGGTTCTCCCACTAAGATTATTACTCAAAAAAGGGTGCAAGTTTGTATGGACAAATATTCATTCTCAAGCTGTTTTTGCCATTAAATCTGCCATTGTAGGTTGCAATCCTTTGTCTCCTTTTTCTCCAATTGCCACTAATATCATTACAGTTGATGCCAGCGCAACTGGGCTGGGTGCAGTACTCAGTCAAATTAAAGCGAACAGTGAAGTTACCATTGCTTTCGCTTCAAGACCATTGTCCCTTGCTGAATCTAAGTATTCTACTATTGAAAGGGAAGCATTAGGGTGCTCTTGGGCAGTGGAGCATTTTAAAACCTATTTGTGGGGCAAGCCATTTAAACTAAAAACTGATCACAAACCTTTAATCTCTCTTCTGTCTAACAATGGTATTGGGAGAGCTTCTTCCAGGTTAGTTCGCATTCTTGCAAAACTTTATGAGTATCATTTTGAGGTTATATACATTCCTGGTGCTCAAAACATGAGAGCTGATTGTTTATCAAGATTGTTATCAGATTCTCATGTCACCAAACAACCTGCGTCTTTTGAAGAATGTGTAGTTGCATCTGTTGATGACATGGTTCTTTCAATGTCAAGAGTTATTTCAAAAGAAGAATGGTTAAAAGCAATGGATTTAGATGAGGATCTGAAAATCGTGCAAAAATATATTGTAGAGGGTTGGCCACTTGAGAGAAATCTTTCTAAAGATCTTGCTGTGTTTTGGAAGGTTAGAGACGATCTTTCGTCCAATGATAGTCTCATTTTAAAGGGTGATTCTTTAGTTCCTCCAAAAAATATAAGACAAAGACTTATGTCAATTGCTCATTTAGGTCACTTAGGCCAATCCAGTACTATTAAAAAAGTTAGAGAATTATTTTTGTGGCCTTATATGGACAGTTGTATTGTTGATTTTGTTAAAAATTGTTCTCTGTGTGCAGATTCTGACAAAGTTTTGAAACTGCAGCATTCCGAGGTAGGAAAAATTGATGTTCCAGACACCCCATGGAATAAAATTGCGATTGATATTCTAGGTCCTTACGAAGGTATTTTAATGCAGAAATCGTATATTATTGTTGCCATTGACTACTTTTCTAAGTGGGTTGAATATAAATGGGTTACCCAAACTGATTCTTCAACTGTTATTGAATTTCTTAAAGAGATTTTCAAGAAAGAAGGTTTACCCTCTACTGTTGTTTCGGACAATGGTCCTCAATTTACGTCTCATGTATTTAGCTCTTTTCTAAAGAATGCCAATATTTCTCATATTAAAACTGCATTATATTCTCCTAACATGAATGGCCTTGTGGAAAGGTTTAACAAGACTTTAGTTGACGGTATTCAATTGGCTATCAAGTCTCGCTTGGATGTCAGATCTCACGTAGCTGATTTGGTTTGGTCTTATTTGTGTACCCCACATTGTACCACTAAGTTTTCACCTTTTATTTTATTAAAGGTAGGAAACCTAGACAAGAACTTTCTCTTGCATGGGCCAAATCTGTTGAGTCCAGCTTACCGATTAAAAAAATGTATAGACTTGCTGAACAAAATTGTAATACCTCAAAGAAAAATGTTTGTTCCAAGCATCCATTGTTGCAAGTAGGTGACAAAGTCAAAATCAAGTTACCTGTCTATGTTAAAAAAGGACAATCAAAGTTTTCAGATGTTTTTATTATTTTAAAAGTTGGTAAAACATCTGTTCTTTTGAATAATGGTTCTTGGTGGAACATTTCTAAAATTGCCAAGGTCAACGCTTTTATTCCCAAATCTTCTGCATGTTCTTCTTCTCCAGATTTCACTAGCGATTCTGTAATTTTGGAAAAAGGAATAGGACCAACGAGTCACTCTTCTCATGCTGATGTTGATAACCATGTTTCTTCTCCTGGTATATTTTCCCATGTATATGTTGATAACCCTTCTTCTCCAAGAGACAGAAATTGTTACCAAAAAAATGTAAAGATTTTGTTTTATATTAATGGGGTTTATTGTAACTTGTCTTTCATGCATTTTGTAAGGAAGGAGGATATGTGATAGTAGAATTGTGAATGTCTTTTCAGAATGTTCTCCTCCTCATGTTCTCTCACCATGGATGCCTTCTCTGCATGCATCCATGGGCTTCTATTGTATTCCCTTGAATACCTGTGTTTGTTCCACATTCTGAAGAGCAGTTCTTCTTCAGTTACACTGCTGCTCTTCAGAAGGTGGATGCTCCAATAAACTACTCCTTATCTACACAAGAGTCTCCTTGAATTCATTTGGATACTACATCAGCTTGCTCCTCCTGGACAGTCACTGCTGCTTGGTTGGCAGACTCCTTCTCTCTCTCAGTAGGCAGGGCGGCTTCTGAGTGCTTCAGGTCAGGTACACACCTTTTCAAGCAAGAGGTTGACCAAGGTGATGCCACTTAACCTCTGGGAAGCTAGATGTCAGGCAGACACCTGGTCAGGTTGTACAGCCTCTGAGTACTCTGCCTGGCACTCCCTTCCTTGCTATAGAGAATTTCAAACTGGAATAAGTAGAGTAGTGGGAGCACCACTTTTATATCGTGAAAACAGATAGGAGATGTGTAACTACTCTCTGCAGTTTTAGAACCAGTTTGGGGCGGTTCTCCTTCTAAATATCCTCTCTGGGCTGCTATCCAGACATAGCCTTCTCACAGCAGGGTTGTCTCCAGGCTGGAGCACCCACAACAGAGGCACTTAGAAGTATGAGCTTTGTGCACTTGACTGTCATCATCCAAACTAAAAGAGTGATCAGGGAAAGACAATAGAATGGGCCTCACCTAAGAAGTCCCCTTCACCTTGCACAACAGAGTTTGCAGTCCCACCATTCAGCCTACCATCCACCAAATGTCAGTGCTTGAGGAAGACTAATCATAAGTGCCTTGGCTCAGCAAAAGATCTAATTGAATTTCTAAAGGAACCCTGTGTCCTCTTCCCTCACTTCAGTGTCTGGGAAAGTCATCTACCTTCATCTTGAGCAAAGGCCAGGCTAGGGGTATCCAAAATGGATCACACCGGATTGTATTACTCTGGTACACTCACAGACACTATGCATGTGCCGTGCAGGCAACACAGACAAACACATACAGCATACACTTGGGACATTAGTTCTAAGAGTTGTGTAAGAGCACAGCAGCTACTCATCTATGAGCTAAACCCATGACAGAGACAGTAGCCCATCCATTTTCTGTCAATAAGGGGATGCTTGGTGCACTCCTCTATATCACAGGCTATGTCATGTCAAGAGACAGAGCCAGGTATCAGTGGACATGCTAGATTAGTGTGGCACCAAGGACCAAAATCAGTATACAGCATAACATGTATATGCTGTCGGCACACAGGGCTGGGGAACACAACTGTGCACCAGGCAGGGGGCATTCCCGTTCCAACAAGTGCGCTGACTAGCAGTAGGACAAAAATTATTACAGTGGCAAACTGAAAGGAGAAATCTTACTGGAGAAAATGTCCAGTGCCAAACATTTAGGGCCAAAATAGTAAAGAAAGATGGCAATGAAAACAAATCAAAATTCAAAAGAGGTTATTTTCTGGGACAGCAGAATCAAGGTAGGTACCTTAAAACAAATACAAACGTTCAGTTATGTAGGGACAACGATTTCATAAATTTGAACTGGACACAAAAGTGCATGCAGTGAAATAATTGACTTTGCAAACAGCCTTGAGTGGAATATATCCATCAGGAGAATAGTTACAATGCGAAAGCAACAAAAATTCTCCTATAAATAAAAGTATGTAGATTGCACAAGTGCCCTGATCAGCTAAATCCACCAAGGATTTTTAATGAAAGAGACACTGCAGTTTCCTCATGTAATTCCACAATACCCCTAGAAGCAGGTATGTGGCAAGAGGCTGTCCAGGACAGCGAAGAAACACCAATCATATGGTAAACAGCGACGCCTTTTTCAGTGAAAGACAACATGGAGGATAACTGGTGGAATTAATTCCATTCTGAACATTTTAAGTATGCACAGCAGAAGAAAATGTCGATTTTTACTGAAACATACAACTGCAGCGAGAAATCTTATTGACATGCTTTATTTATTTATTTATGAGATTTATAGAGAGAAACAAAATATCAAGTTAGCCTGAGAGCGCTGAAAGACTGGCAAGCAGATGACAAAGCCTTAGAAAGGATAGAACGTGGGTGACCCAATTAAGAAGATGGGCTATTTTGCTCAAGACTGAATGGAGTTATAGGTGCAGATTTTGACCAAAACTTTATAGAGGGGCTGTTATTACCCCTTGAGAATGCGAGAGGATTACGGCATGTAAGTAAATGCCTTATTGGAGCTGTCTTTGCCAGAAAGTACTGCTGGTCTCTCCCATCCCGGATGTTCATAATAAGCAAAATAGGCTCATTGATGAAGAAGTGTAAGTGAATGTACTCACCCACAGTACATGTAGAGTGCGCAGAATTGTTTGGCCCTCTGTTCCTTCAGTCCTGGCGAAGGCCAGTAAACTCATAGGGGCAACTTTCACACCCGAAACATGTTGACCTGATCACTAGGTGTTATGGACTAGTTACTTATCCACTGAACACCGTTTTCTTTCTTTTAATATTATCCCTTTCCTGGTTGATTATGTTCAATAAAGTTTCTGGTACAGGACAGGACAGGAGATAATTTTAACTCTTCACTGCTGTCAAAAACCAGGCAGTCTCCATACTGGTGGAGAAAGATGGAGTTACTTGGAGAAAGGAACACTCAAGTGACTGACCCAATGATGACCTTATCCACCAAGCCACAGAGTGGAGATAAAATATATACCACAAACTGTGAAAGTGTGGTTGAGGGTCTCCGAAACAATCTCTTTGAGACTCTGGTCCACTGACATGTGATTCATTCCCCCCCTCCTGATTATTAGAGGGTTTAAATAGCTGTAAGATATCAAATACTATCCACGGGTGGCAATATTCAAAAACATTACATAGCACATCTAGAAAACATTTAAGAAATAAGGTTCTGTGTCTCCGAATGAACGCAGAAAGTAAAGCATAAAAACGCAGTCACAAACTTCTATGCCCTACCTTTATCCATGCCCTACCGTTTCACTTTGACCAATTACAAATAACTAATCTCATACTATTGCCTCTCCTTTGCAGAGCACCTTTATGTCCCTGATTCCCCCTCTCTCTAATTCTATACGAAAAAAAGAGCACTTGGATTTTAAATGCACATTGTTTGTACCAAAAGACAACATGCCGAATGCAACACAAATAAATGTGGAAAGAAGATTTGAGAAAGCATCTGATTTCAAGGTGGACATTTTAACCCCCAGCAGTGATGAATTTCAAGCATGCCCCACTTAGATCTGTAAAGCGGCAACCGTAGCACTATTCCTCATCTGTATACACAGAGCAGTTCTGTTGGACGTCCAATTCTGTACACTAGGTTCACTCTATTAATTTGTCTGCAGTTTAGAAACCTCTTAAGGAAGTTGTCCGAAGAATCTCTGATGTCTGACATTTTTCTCAGTGCTCTATAAAACAAATAACTACAGCCAAGGGAATGGAGCCTGACCTGAATTGACTGATTTCTATGAGTCTGGATGTAAGCCAGCTTTTCGTCAGATCAGAGCCACGCGCGTCAAAATTAAATCAGAACCTACTGTACATGTCTATCCCAACAAAATACAATGCAGAGCTAAAGTTAATTAGAAACAGAAGAACACAAACGTAGAAACAAGATGTGAGGAGAATGCTTAACTATTTCCCTTCACATTTTCTTCCTCTGTACAATAAACCATGTTGTCACATTTTCCCTTGTTTTGTGGTTTAGTTCTAATGATTCTGTTATGCTTGGGGAAGTATTTGACAGGCATTAACAAAATCCTAGCTTGGAGCTGCGCTGCATTATCAGGCTGAAGCTGAACTATATTTATTTACATTTTATCCATAACTTATGTTTGCAACGCCTTCTGGTCTTTGTTATAATATCACCACAGTATATCTTACTGACCACAGCTCAGAGTTGTTGATCCAAGTGTAATTTATTTCTGAAAATATTTATTACAATCTATTAAAGACAAAGGCGTATTTACAAGTGTCTTCTTTTATGGATACTGTCATAAAAATTTGTGGTGGTAGATTACTAATGGAATTTATATGATAGTTTCATAATTCCTCCCACCTGTTGTTCGTCTCAATTATTTTGAATTTGGGATCCAGATTTCGTGATTGTATTGCTTGTTTTGTGCTTTGGGCTTACATTAAAGTGATTTCAGTTCTTCCCTCTGATAGCCTTACCTTTTACTTTATTATCTCTCTGCAGAACATTTGACACATACCACATTTTTGTTGTTCCTGCTTCCCAGTATTGATATCCTCTTCATCAATATTGTAATATCCCTTGCATAGTTTAATCATATTTGTGGCATCCTTAAGCCCAATGTTTCCAGTAGCCTCAAGATATGCCAATGTCATGTCTCATTTGACTTCCCATAAACAACAATTAAATGAAGGCATGCAGATTTGAATCTGTCACAGCAGGTGGGTAGGAGACGCCCTAACCAAGTGTAAGAGAATGATTGCTTGCAGAGGCAGCACCAAGTGTAATAAGCCTACCCAAGTAATCTTTGACCACCCTCAGAGTGCTATGGCAGCCACTCAACCGAACACCTAAAAAGGTAACAAAAATATGACCAACTCTCCACAACTCTAATCACAATAGAAAGTGGGAAAAGAACATCCTTGGTGGCATGGAACCTCTGCCTCTCCAGTCAAAACTGCAAAACTGAAAGCAGACCTCTCGGCAAGCTAGTCTTCCATACCTCCAAAAAAGAGAAGACATGGAAATGAGAACTCTTATTCTATGTCCCCAGAGTACTTAGGGGCAGATTTACAAGCCGCTTGCGCCACTCTTGCGTCACTTTTCCCATGTTAAAAGTGACGCAAAAGTGGCGCAAGGGGCTTGTAAATCTGCCCCTTAATGTCTTGCCACCCATTCTTCAATTACGCAAAGTATCTCAAAATGCACCTTTTTACGAAATATCAATAGCATAGAAACTACGGACCCACATTATCCAGAGTTTAGATGTGTTCTGGTAGAATATGAATGCTTTCAGCAACTGTCCACCTTCCTCCTCTCTCGACTGACTACTTTTTCACCCCTCCCATTTAAACAGCCATAATTTATTCATACTCTTGTTGTAAATGATCTTTGAATAGATGTGCCCAGTCTGCACTGAGGGAGACTATTTTAACGTCCTTCTCTGGACAAAGCTAAGTCAGCATATTATTCAAATATAAAAAAATCTGTTAGTGCCACAACTTGATTGGCGCCTTATGGAAATGCTGATATGTTTTTGCATTTTTACAAACCCATTTCGGGATAAGTATATAGATCTTTTCTACTTTTCTCTGTATCCTGGGATGTAAAAAGGATAGTCTAGTTGTGATAAGAACACGAAAATACAGGCTCATGGATGTCATAATAGAGGTAACCAGTGGAAGCATCTGTCACCCCTACTTACTATGTAGTACTCCTGGTACCACTCTTGCTACTGTTAGTATTAGACGTCAGTTTGTCAGATGCTGGAACAGAAAGTGAATGGAATTCTATGAGTTTTGTTTCATTTCTGCAGTTCCTATCCCTTGCCCTTCTTACAGCAATCGAGGAGCCTGATGATAAGTTAAGAATACAGGAAGGGTAGCCCTGTGATGTGACTGATGGACAAAGTTATGTGACTTGCTCTACCTCTAGCATTTTGGTGAATTGATGTCCATGCCTTTGAGTACTGACAAACAAATCTAGGAACAAGGTGGTGGCTCACCGTTGTACTGCGTTTTTTGTATTTGACCCAACGTGGACCTTTCTTCTATACAGGCACATCAGCTTGTACAAATAGGCTGTTACGTGTAGCGTGTGGCCTGTACTCCGCCACATGCACTCGGATGTCGCGCAGCACGCAGCCAAAGAACGGGGCACCGCACAGCGTGATAGTTGGATGCCAACTGACCCGTGCGGTCACGCCCCCCTTTTATTCTGCGTGCTCCGCCTGCCGGCGGGAGCGCGTGTGTGCGACATATCCGGCATCCGCCGGAACAAAGACTGGACCGCCAACTCATTACATCCCATCCCAACTCAGTCTCTTTTCCCTTTTCTCTTGCTGGCTGCCCACGGCCTTGCCACTTGGCATGCAAAGTCTTTCAGGCGGGAGATCAGCCTTGGATTCCCTCTCAGTCCACATCTGGGGTGACGACCCCGGGCAAGGGATGGGGACTCCGGTGCCCTGGAAGTTGTTGTTGGCTCCCTGGGGCCCTGCTGCGCTGTCTCGGTTGCTTGGTGGGCTTCACTTGGCGCTGTGGGGGTTGCTTGCAGTGGTGTGCTCGGGAGGTGGTCCTCCTGATCCCCCCAGCTGCTTCCGTCTGTTCCTGGAGTGTTGTCTGCTTCTACCACGGGAGGAAGCTCCGGCACCTTTTTGAACCATGAGATATTATGGGTTATTTCCTCCCCTTCCTTTTCCACGGTTATCATGGTTCCCTTGACCCCGACCACTGTCCAGCGGCCAGGTTCGTACACAGTTCGGAATTTTCCACCCGGTATTCGATCTTTCATTATTACTGTGTCCCCTCGTTGCACTTCCCGGGACGTTGCTCTCCTTGTCCGGCTGGCAGCGAGGTTTTGTCTCTCTCTTCGCCCTAGGGCGTCCTCCTCACTGCAAGGCGGCGGGACCCACACTGGGCAAGTAGGGATGGTGTCGCGGCGGGTCCCCTTGAACATTAACGCCCACAGGGTTTGACAGTTAGTGCTGTGGGGGGTGCTCCGATACTGTCGGAGAAATAACTGCAGGTGTTGTTCTGGATCTGCGTTCTCTGCCACGGCAATGCGTAGAGCTTTGTTGAGAGTTCTCATGAACCTCTCAATTTCTCCATTGGCTTGTGGCCATTGTGGGGTGATGCGGCGATGACGTATGCCATGATGCTTCATGAAGTCACTGAATTCATGCCCTTGGAACGGGGGCCCGTTGTCACTCTTGATCTCTTCTGGACACCCGAACATTGCAAATGTCTTCTCGAGTACTGGGGCAACCCGGGAGAAGGTGGTGGAGCTGATGACTTCCACTACGGGATATTTGGAGTAGCTGTCGACCATGGCTACGGTCGTCCGGCCGTCAGGAAAACTCCCAAAATCGATGCTCACCCTCTCCCACGTGGCCTTCCTGTGTTCTTCCGTCTGGACGGGTGCCGGTCTTTCTGGGGTGCTGGTCAGCTGGCAGGCTGGGCACCTTTTCATGGTTTCTTCCACATGAGCCTCCATTCCCGGAAACCAGATCTTTTCTCGCATCCGGGCCTTCATTTTTTCGATCCCCTGGTGTCCCCCGTGGGCCAGCTGCGTTGCTTGGTGTTGTAGGGCTGCGGGGATGACAATGCGGGACCCTCTTAGCAAAACTCCTCCTTGAGTCACGCTCAACTCGTTTCTGATCCTCCACATTTTCATGAGGCACTCCCTTTCAGGCCCCCACCACTCGTTGGCAGATTGTAAGAACTGGTGCCAGTTGCCCCCTTGAACGGCGGTGCGCACATTAGCCACCACAGGGTCTCCTTCCGCTGCCGCAGCGATGTCTGCTAGCGTCAATGCTTTTGGACATGTGATGGTAGAGATCATGTTCAGGTGAGCCTCCAGTGTTTCGACTTCCGGCTCCCCTCCTTGCCCTTCCTGTGGAGCCGGGTGACGCGAGAAGAAGTCAGACGGGTTCTTGGCGCCTGGTCGATAGGCTACTTCCATCTCGTACTGTTGAAGCCCAATGGCCCATCGCTCAATCCTCGGAGGTGAGTGTGGCGCCAAGCCCTTGAACAGCGGCACTAGCAGCTGGTGGTCCGTGATGCCCATAAACGGTTGGCCGCAGATGTATAAGTGAAAATGTCGGCATGCCCAACGGATGGCTAGGGCTTCCCTCTCGATCTGCGCATAGCGCGTCTCCATGGGCGAAAGTGCCCTGCTAGAGTACGCTAGTGCTGCCCACCTTCCTGGTTCCTGTTCCTGTGTTAGTACTGCCCCGAGGCCCACAGGGCTGGAGTCGACCAGTATCTCGGTGTGTTTAGCGGGGTCGAAGTACACCAACGTGGTGTGGTCGAGGAGGGCGCTCTTGACCTTCTGGAACGCTGTCTCTTCCAGGGGGCCCCACTTCCACATTGCGTCGGCGTGGGTTAGATTCCGGAGTGGCTCGCCATGGTGGCCAAGTTGGGGATGAACCGGCCACAATATGTGGCCATCCCAAGGAAACTCCGTACTTCGTATACGGTCAGGGGGGCCGGCGCATCTTTAATGGATTGCGACTTCCGCAGGTCCAGTTGGATTCCGTCCTGGTTGAAAATGTAACCAAAGAATTCTATCTGTTTCTGGAAAAATAGGCATTTTTCCTTGTGTAGGGTGACGCCATGTTCTTGGAGTCACTTCAGCATGGCTCTCAGGTGTTTATAGTGCTCATCCGCTGTGTTTGAGTGGATGAGGATGTCATCACTCATGTTCAACACTCCTGTTGGCCTGGAGGCCTGTTAGAATCTCTCGCACTGCGTCCTGGAACACCTCTGCGGCAGATGATATTCCAAAATTGAGGCATTTGTACCTCCGCAACCCGAGGTGGGTGCTGAACGTGGTGATGTAATGGCTTTCTTTGGCTAGGACCAACTGGTGATACCCCGCATTCAGGTCCAATTTGGAGAACCACCGGGACCCGTTAACGTCGGAGACAATGCCGTCCATCATCGGCGTAATGTGGCGTTCACGCCGGATGGCCTTGTTGGGGAGGCACATATCAATACAGAGCCTGATCTTTCCTGGCTGTCGTGGTTTTTCTGCAATCACCATGGAGGACACCCATGGCGTGGGTCCAGAGACCTTTTCAATGACCCCTTGATCTTCCAGTTTTTGTAGCTCCTGTTCTACTAGTGGCCTAAGGTGGAAAGGGATCCGCCTGTGGCGTAATGCTGTCAGGGCAACAGACGGGTCAATGTGTAGTTTGATTGGGACCTTCTTGATGCGTCCTAGGCCCTTGAATTGGTCTGCAAATTGACTTAGCAGTTCTTTGGTTTGGTTCGCCTGTACACTTCTCGCGAACATAACCAGGCCTAAATCTTAGGCAGCATGGCTGCTAAGTAGCGTGTCGGCCTCTTGGTTGATGACGTGAAAGTCGGTGGTGATTTCGTTGTCTTCCGACCGTATTGGCACAGTCATTTTTCCATGGATTGGCAGGGGTGAATCGCTCCCATATGCAAATATCTTTGTTTTGGAAGGTTTTAGTTCTGGTTTGGGTCTCAGCCGGTTATATTGTTGGATCCCCATAACGTTGACTGATGCACCAGTGTTAATGACTGCGCTTACTTCTGACCCAACGATCTTCACTGTGCACGTGGGCTGTGGTCTCCTCCGTTTCTTGAGCGCCTGCGTGAAAGAGACTAAGTACGTCTCTCCTTCTTCGTCCTCCGTGGAGGTGTCCTCTTCTTTTCACCTTGTGAGGACGTGAGGGAGGTGCTCGATAGCTGGCGCACTAGTCTCCGCATTGGCCTGGCTCCTCTGCCGTCCTTGCGCTGGGTCTTCCTCCGACATACCGATGCAAAGTGATTTGGGATGCCATAGTTAGAGCACGTCCTTCCTTGGGCGGGGCACGCCCGGGGTGGGTGTTCCTCGCGTCCACAGTATCTGCACTGGCCTTTCGGGGTCAGGGGTGGACGGTCATGCGGCCTGCTTCCTCTGTCTCGCGTCTTGATGGCGTCAGCCCTCTCCGTTTTGATGGTCTCGCTCTTTTCTGTTGTTCGCGTCAGCGCTAGATCCATCTCATCTGCTCTAGCCGCTGATAGGTTGTGTGTTCTGGCCATGACTAGTATGTCGTTGAGCGGTATATTCGGCTGCCTCAGTATGAGTCTGCGTAGTATCTTGCTGCGCACCCTTTGGATAAGCTGAGCTAGAATCTCCTCTGCGACCCTGTTGTCCGTGGCGTATGTGCTTGCTAGCTCTCTCAGCCTTGCGTGAAATGCGTCGATCGACTCACCCTCCCCTTGCCGGGCTTGTCGCAGTTTGAACCTCTCGAAGTCTGGGTTCAATTGAGGGTCGAAGTGCGCGTTGAGCGCTGTCACTGCCGCGTCGTAGTCATTTGGGGCTCCTGTGTTTGGGAGGTGCTTGAAAAGTAGGTATACTTCCTCTCCTGCATAGTGAAGTGGGAGGGACCACTTTACTGCCCGTCTGTTTCCCTGGTTGCTACAAAATAATTTTCCAAACGGCCCAGCCACGTTTTCCACTGTGGGGACGCTGTGGTGGGGTTGGCCGCCTCACTGAATGGGGGTAGCACGCCTGTGGGCGCATGTTGCGTGATGACCTGGGCCGGGGGTTGGTTCCCACCAGGGTTGTCGCCCATTGTGTCTTGTGGGTTGTGTCCTGGCACTGCCGGGTATAACGTGCTCTGGGACTGCAATGCGCTCTTTGGTGGGGCTGTTGTGCTCAGCTCCCTGCGTGTGCACCCTGTGGTGGTGTGCTGTTTCCTCTTTGTTGGGTTGTGAGGTGTCTTCCCTCGTTAGCGCTATTTCTTGCCACGTGCCTGTTGCCTTTCTCTCTCTGTGTGGGCGTCTTCCCTCACTTCTCCCCAGGCTTGTCCGCGGGGGTATAACTACCCTTGATGACGTAGGTGGCCCAGCCCGTGGACGCGCTCCCTGTGTGCTTCTGCGCGTGGGGGTGGGGCTGTGCCCTTACCGGCTGCTCCAGAACGTGCCACAGGTGCCGCTGCCGTGATGGCCGTCAGTCCCGCTGGCTGCTGGGGCCTGGAGAGACGTGGATGACGCCCTCGCCGGTCACCGTGGTGCATGTCGGGCTGCTGGGCGGCCGTGCGCGATGTCAAATGCACGGTGAGTGTGCAGGAGCGTAGGTCCGGCTCCGCACTCGTCGCCAGTGTAGCGTGTGGCCTGTACTCCGCCACACACACTCGGATGTCAAGCAGCGTGCAGCCAAAGAACGGGGCACCACACAGCGTGATAGTTGGGTGCCAAGTGACCCCGTGCGGTCACGCCCCCCTTTTATTCTGCGCTCTCCGCCCGCCGGCGGGAGCACTTGTGTGCGACATATCCGGCATCCGCTGGTACAAAGACTGGACCGCCAACTCATTACATTACCCACAAGCATTTCTAACTTGTCATTGCCAGTTTCAAGGATTTTGTAATAATTGTGTGATAGGAAAGTGCCACGGCGTGCTAAGATATGTTGCACTTTTCTAGTACGGCCCTGGGATCTAACTCGTAGCATCATATGGGATGGCGTAGTGTAGCCTTCCTAATAAACCATTTTTAAAAACGCGTCAACGTCTCATGCTTTATCAACAAGTACATTTATGTGGGTGAGAGATCACATTAGGTACTGCTGTCAGATCAAGGAATGCAAAAAAAGAAAAATCTTTCATGAAGTGATGCAAGAGCGCTCTTTTCTATTTCAGTGCTCCACCAGAAGGTGCTTACCCCTCAGTGGCCCAGATGTACTAAAGGTACATCACCTCTAATGCAACAGTAGTATGTGCAGTAATGCCAATAGTGGAGCCAGTGGTGGGGGCAGTAGTCGGTAGCCAGCCCTGTAGTAGTGTGAGAAGTGAGAGTACAGCGGTTAGAGGCGTGCATAGCGATAAAGGCAGCGCGGTTCTCTGTAGCTCTGTATGACTTCTTGGAGCTGGCTGCAGTATATGGGGGGGCTTGGCAGAAGCTTTCTGTTCTGCCTCACTGGTTGCTGTCACGAGGCTAGAGGTCAGCCTCTCCCCCACCTTGTAGAGGTATGTCTCGGACAGTGTGACCTTTCTCCACAGGCCATGGTTCTGCGTGGACTATGTTAGGTTCTGTGGGGTGCGGTTGGCCATAGCTCGCCGTCATGTGTCTTAAATTTCAATCGGTGTGTATGTGGGGGTTGCATGTTTAAGTTTGCTTCTTCAGGATGGTAAATGTGTACCGATGAGAATATGTATGTCAGTATGCTTAAATGTATGCACCCTTCATGTGGCTGGTAAACGCTCACTTACTATAGTGCCTGGAGCCTAACAAGGCGCTGGGGTTATCGCTCCTCCTGCAGATATCTGCGTGTAACCTTAAGGCCACAGGCTCCACAACTCATGAAGATAGCTTAGTGGTCAATATGCCTGCTGAAGCGCTGTGTGCGTGGATGCGGGTAGTTGGTTCCAGTGCAGAAATACAGCTCAAGAGGCTAATGCGCCGGCTGCTACGATGTGGCTGTGTAACTAATAATGGGTTTGAAGTCCTACAGGACAGACTCCTCCTTTTACCCGGCCGTAAAAGATTGATTTAAAATAGATTATTTAATTGCAAAGAGACAGTTCATTCAGTGGGGTGCGTTGTCGCACTATTTATCATTAAGACTGCCTGCGAGCTACCCTGGGTGGCCTCCTGATTCAGATTTTCGATATTACTAAACTGCCACTTTGGCGTCACATTGTATTTTTGAGCTCGGTCTGGCCGAGGCATTAGACATGCGTGCAAGGGCTGCCACAAGGACAGTTTAGTGCGAGCTTGATAAAGAACTATTGCATATTCCCACAGTCACTTGATTTTATAGCGCCAAAATGACGCCCGGTATGAGGGGACCGCTAGATATAAATTATATCGGAGAGGCCAGGCTCTCTCAATGGTAGTGGGCAAGACATGGGTGCCTGGCCGCTGGTGTGGCGCTAGGCTTCCCGTTGGTTAGTTTTGTGGCTACTGCCACCCAAGGTTTTTTTTTTTACAGTATATTCCGGAATAAGCCTCTTGAAATAAAGGCATTGTCTTGGAAAATAGAGGAAATCCAACAGACTGCACCTGCTCTGTAAGGCATTCTAAGCAGCACCTAGAGGCGTCCAGGTCGGTTGAGTGTATTTGTTTAATCGCATTCTTTCATTCGTTCACTCCTTTATTTGTTTCTGCGTCATGTCATTCAGGCTTTTTATTTGTTCGCGCCTGGGAGTTCCAGTGAACGTCTTACTACCTGTACATGTTATAGATTCACGAGCCATACGTTTTCATGTATTGCCACTCATTCATAGGTTGCTACTTTGCTCAGTCTTTCATTCTTTTTCTCGTTCATTTATTTATATGCAGTTTGTTTAGTCATTTGTTGTTCGTTCAATAATGTGTTAATTCCTTTGCATTTTCGTCGTAGAGTCCCTAGAGTATGAATGCAACGGTTTTAGGGGACTATTCTCATAAGCAAGAGAACCCGGCCTCAGGAGGCTGATTATGATGTATCCCTGGATATATCTACTATTTCCTCCAAATCATTGGGTTACCACAAATAAATAAAACAAGCATTTGCAATGCAATAGGTCTCGCATTTGCGATAGTTTGAGCTATTGGCATTGTAAATGATAATGCCTTTTATTTATGTGTTTACAAAACCTGCAATCGGTGCGTAAACACTGCTTGCATGTTTTGTAAACACATAAATTAAAGGCATTATCATTTACAATGGCAATAGCTCAAACTCTTGTAAATGCAAGACCTATTGCATTGCAAATGCTTGTTTTCTTTGGAATGAGGGATGGTACACAGGAGATAATGCTAATGATTTCTGCATATTTGAGCTCTTTCTGACTAGCTGACCCTGTGCAAATTTTGCAAGGATTTAATTGGAATAGGGAAAAATCACGGATGTGGTATGTCGGAATGTGTGCAAACACTGTATGTGCCTGACTCAGTTACTTCACACAACTAAGATAATGGTGATAACAGAAAGCAAATGCCCAGTGCCAGTGTCCTTGGAATTATGGGGGAATGGAGAACCCAATTATGTGGACGGTTGGACTAAATTATGCAGCAAAAAAAGAACAGAATATGAAACAGAATGCTGCACATTCTGTGACTGTAGTATTTCTTCAGTTTAATGCACATTAATACTATCTGGTCAAAGGTTTAATTTAATTAATTCCAGTGTAAGACTTAAATACAGCTATCAGTAACTAAAAGGACACCAAATAACGTTTGTAAAGGGTCTGCCATTGTGCAGTGTCAGCAACAGTGCATTTTAAGTTAAATTGGTGCTGCCAATACCATATTAGTTGTTATAGGGCACATGAACACATCACTTGTATTGTTCTTATGTTGTTGTTATTTACCGTTCTTCACAGAGGTGATTTATTTTATGATTTTTAAGCAAACACTGTTTTGTCCAGTATCTTCTGTCCCATAGCTTGATCATACCCGTTGTTTCTGCGCTAGCAGGTTGTATCGATGGGTTTAGGGTAGTTACAATCAGCTTCTATTTGTAATTCCCAGGTTGATCAGAGAGAGGGAGACCTGCTGAATTTTATGGCTGAGTGCTCGTTTCCCTTTTTGTGTCTGACCTCTTTTGTCTATACTTTGCTTAGGATTACTTGTATAAGTTCAATGTTCAGAAGTAATTGACAAGGGGGTCTCTTGGTTCTGCTCCAATGGTTGGACTGAGAGATTCTGCAGCCTTGGCTCCTTACCCGTGGACCTCGGCCGCTGTGGTTAGTACTGGGGTAGATATTTCACATTCTGCTGGCTAATGGCTTCCACTACAAATCTGAACTAAAATTTATATTTCTATCTTTCTTTTTTAGTCTATGCTCCAACCAACTACTGCAATCGACCTTAGTGGCACAAAGAGCCTCCACCATCACCTGCCAAGTCCTAGTGAAATATCCCATGTTGAGTTTTTTAATGTATCTTTACATTCAATAATCAGGGGGCAACAGCTAATGGGGTGTAGGACTGGCCGCAGAGTGGGGTGCAATCATAGGCCAGTGCCAAGATACAAGCTTGTTGTCTGAAACCAGCCAGGCAGAAGACTAAACATATCTCCTAGAATAGTGGTGACTCATCTGCAGAGACAGCTTGTCATCCTCTGCTGTCAGTACAGATCTTACCTCCACTACTTACCAATGCATGAGTTTTAATCACTGCATTGAGCCACAGAGTCCCTTGGTGCCAGGTGAATGAACCTCTCGGATGCTGGGACAGTCCTTGTTTTCAACTCCTAACCTGTCAAGTTCAGTATATTTAGTAGACTTCCCGACATTCAAAAAGTGTCAACCCAGAGGCAAGTCCTTATGTGTACCAGAGCAGGGTTAGTTAGCACCTCTCGGGAGAAAGCAATGTAATTAAAAGTAACACAAATTATATTGTGTTTGAAATTTGCATGTAATTCCACCCCCCCCCCCCCCCCGTCAATTACTGTAGAATGTGTTGCTGAGCACTGTCAATTAATTTAGTAGCGTAAGGTGGCGGCTGCAAAATTGTAGTCCTACTTCTATGTTTTTGTTTTTCTCAAATCCGGTCACCCTACCTTCATGTCATGTGGTGGAGTGCTTCCAGGTTGTTTTAAAGTCTTGCGTCTCCCAGTTTTCTACACCACTTTGCCATCGAATGCCATTGTTGCTTCTGAACGTCAGGTTAAAGACTGGAAGGAAAGCGGGGGAGAAAATAATTCATTTTGGAAAAATAAGAAATGAATAGTCCGACTGAAAAAAAACTTTGGTGTGTAAGTGTTGCAAATCGAAAAAGTATTTGGGGCACTAAAAGAATGTTCACAGGCTACACTGGAGATCCCTTGTTCTTATTATAACTGGTGCCGATCTGATGTATTATTGGTTACTTTATGATTTAGAACATGAGGGCGCCAGAAGGCCAAATGTGCCTTTAAACCCTTTCTTGAAAGCGGCGAGTGAAATGGGCAGAATCCACGGTGGCCTCGGCTCCACCCTGGGGTCTCAGGCCGAGGGAAGGACCCTGCGGATGCAAATTCAATGATCATCAATCACCTAATGTTTGACACACGATCAAAACTGCTTGCCATGTCCGACATTGTAAAACACGTGTGAAAACGTGTAAACTGCAAATATCATCATGAAACCATCATTTATATAGCAATAATAAAGTCGGCTATTCCCAAAAAAACATGAATGCTATTTTATTTTTCATTAACTAGCATCGTTCGTAAAAAACAGAGATTCGTTTCTTTTAATCGCATGTGATTTTTGGGTGCAGTTCTAGCCCCTCTTTGCTTTTGTATATTCCCGGCTGTTTTATTTGCTTTATTTGTGATGCCTTCCAGTTGCAGCCACATGCTGCGTTACCAACAAGATGGGTCTGGTATTCCTTCCTTTGTGATAACTCACAGGCTCGGTTAAATGACGGCGAACTGTCTTATCACCAAAGACTGCAACTTTATTTATTTCTGTTTGGCTTAGGAAGCGGGTGGGTGGAAGTTACTTTTGCCAGACGCATTATATGAGGAAGTGATGTTTCTTGTTAACCCCTGCTGCCGTGGCAGACGTCGACTGCCAGACAGTACACGGCGTGCCCGCTGGCTCCGCTCAGGACTGCCACAGAACGGGACTGATTTCACGTCAGTTTCTTTCACTCCCCCCAAACCACTAGGTGCTTGACATCGGGTTGCCAAGTCGCGACTATAGGAAAGACCCGTTACAGAAACAAGGCCATGTTAATTCTGTGTGGTTAGCTGGCTTCGTCATGCTCAAACCTCGTGCATTTCAAATTTTAATTAAAAACGGAAAGTTTCAACGTTTCTGCATATGCATGTTTTCCAAGCCAAGATGTGATATATATATATAATATATATATCTCAAACCCCCCCCCGTTCTCTGCACTTCCGTTTCAGGCGAACAGAGAAACACGAGCCCAGCAAATATATGGCATTGATTTTTATTCCTCAAGAATGGCGCGTTTCGGACAACTCGTGTCCTTGCTCACATATCAACAAACGCAGTTCGCCATCTTTTTATATACATATGCTGTTTCATTGTAACCACGTGGTAAATAAACATAGAAGACACACTAGCACCACATTTTGCACAATAGTTACTCTGCTTTCTTTCTGTTAATACAGTGCACGATGTACTCTTGTGAATATTGATTTCATTAGGAAAACCAAAGGGGATGATGGACGGAGTGTTGAACATTGCAAGCACTCACCCCCAGTCAACTGATCTGGGTTTAATCCATCATCATTCTTTAACTCACTCCGCCACCCCAGTTCAGACATGGCCATATGCAAATCAGTCTGACCCTGTGCCTCATGGGAACAGTCCAGCCTGAACTGCCAAGCCATGTCTTCCCTGGACCGGAAACAAGCATCCTGGGACCGGTTTCTGGCTTACAGCCGTCATCAGCCAGGCTATCTTGAATCCAGTGGCAAAGTGAGCAAGGGACCCACGTCTGGGCATACCCTGCCAACTTAGGGCGAACATAGCAAAACCAAAGGGGATGATGGACGGAGTGTTGAACATTGCAAGCACTCACCCCCAGTCAACTGATCTGGGTTTAATCCATCATCATTCTTTAGCTCACTCCGCCACCCCAGTTCAGACATGGCCATATGCAAATCAGTCTGACCCTGTACCTCATGGGAACAGTCCAGCCCGAACTGCCAAGCCATGTCTTCCCTGGACCGGAAACAAGCATCCTGGGACCGGTTTCTGGCTTACAGCCATCATCAGCCAGGCTATCTTGAATCCAGTGGCAAAGTGAGCAAGGGACCCACGTCTGGGCATACCCTGCCAACTTAGGGCGAACATAGCAAAACCAAAGGGGATAATGGACGGAGTGTTGAACATTGCAAGCAGCAAAAACAACATTTGATGGACAGAATGCAGAACAATGTCATACATTCACCCCAGTACAGAGATCTGGGCCTAAATCCATCGTTTTTTTGCTCACCATGCCATTCCAGTTTGAACCCAGCCATATGCAAATCAGTATTGACCCTGTGCCTCATGGGAACAGTCCAGCCCGAACTGCCAAGCCAGGTCCTCCCTGGACTGGAAACAAGCATCCTAGGACCGGTTTCGGGGTTTCACCCCTCTTCAGCCAGGATAGCTTGATTCCAGTGGCATCGAGAACACGCCACCCACGTCAGTGCATACCCGTCCCACTCGGGGTGACAAATGCAAAAACAACAGTTGATGGACAGAATGCAGAACAATGTCATACATTCACCCCAGTACAGAGATCTGGGCCTAAATCCATCGTTTTTTTGCTCACCATGCCATTCCAGTTTGAACCCAGCCATATGCAAATCAGTCTTGACCCTGTGCCTCATGGGAACAGTCCAGCCCGAACTGCCAAGCCAGGTCCTCCCTGGACTGGAAACAAGCATCCTAGGACCGGTTTCGGGGTTTCACCCCTCTTCAGCCAGGATAGCTTGATTCCAGTGGCATGGAGAGCACGGGACCCACGTCTGGGCATACCCGTCCCACTCGGGGTGACAAATGCAAAAACAACAGTTGATGGACAGAATGCAGAACAATGTCATACATTCACCCCAGTACAGAGATCAGTTGACTGGGGGTGAGTGTTTGATTTGCTCAAACGCTCCGTCCATCATCCCCTTTTGTATCGCTTTGTTCGCCCTAAGTTGGCAGGGTATGCCCAGACGTGGGTCCCTTGCTCACTTTGCCACTGGATTCAAGCTAGCCTGGCTGATGACGGCTGATTAGCCCGAAACCGGTCCCAGGATGCTTGTTTCTGGTCCAGGGAAGACATGGCTTGGCAGTTCGGGCTGGACTGTTCCCATGAGGCACAGGGTCAGACTGATTTGCATATGGCCATGTCTGAACTGGGGTGGTGGAGTGAGCTAAAGAATGATGATGGATTAAACCCAGATCAGTTGACTGGGGGTGAGTGTTTGATTTGCTCAAACGCTCCGTCCATCATCCCCTTTGTATCGCTTTGTTCGCCCTAAGTTAGCAGGGTATGCCCAGACGTGGGTCCCTTGCTCACTTTGCCACTGGATTCAAGCTAGCCTGGCTGATGATGGCTGATTAGCCCGAAACCGGTCCCAGGATGCTTGTTTCTGGTCCAGGGAAGACATGGCTTGGCAGTTCGGGCTGGACTGTTCCCATGAGGCACAGGGTCAGACTGATTTACATATGGCCATGTCTGAACTGGGGTGGTGGAGTGAGCTAAAGAATGATGATGGATTAAACCCAGATCAGTTGACTGGGGGTGAGTGTTTGATTTGATCAAACGCTCCATCCATCATCCCCTTTTGTATCGCTTTGTTCGCCCTAAGTTGGCAGGGTATGCCCAGACGTGGGTCCCTTGCTCACTTTGCCACTGGATTCAAGCTAGCCTGGCTGATGACGGCTGATTAGCCCGAAACCGGTCCCAGGATGCCTGTTTCTGGTCCAGGGAAGACATGGCTTGGCAGTTTGGGCTGGACTGTTCCCATGAGGCACAGGGTCAGACTGATTTGCATATGGCCATGTCTGAACTGGGGTGGTGGAGTGAGCTAAAGAATGATGATGGATTAAACCCAGATCAGTTGACTGGGGGTGAGTGTTTGATTTGCTCAAACGCTCCGTCCATCATCCCCTTTTGTATCGCTTTGTTCGCCCTAAGTTGGCAGGGTATGCCCAGACGTGGGTCCCTTGCTCACTTTGCCACTGGATTCAAGCTAGCCTGGCTGATGACGGCTGATTAGCCCGAAACCGGTCCCAGGATGCTTGTTTCTGGTCCAGGGAAGACATGGCTTGGCAGTTCGGGCTGGACTGTTCCCATGAGGCACAGGGTCAGACTGATTTGCATATGGCCATGTCTGAACTGGGGTGGTGGAGTGAGCTAAAGAATGATAATGGATTAAACCCAGATCAGTTGACTGGGGGTGAGTGTTTGATTTGCTCAAGCGCTCCGTCCATCATCCCCTTTTGTATCGCTTTGTTCGCCCTAAGTTGGCAGGGTATGCCCAGACGTGGGTCCCTTGCTCACTTTGCCACTGGATTCAAGCTAGCCTGGCTGATGACGGCTGATTAGCCCGAAACCGGTCCCAGGATGCTTGTTTCTGGTCCAGGGAAGACATGGCTTGGCAGTTCGGGCTGGACTGTTCCCATGAGGCACAGGGTCAGACTGATTTGCATATGGCCATGTCTGAACTGGGGTGGTGGAGTGAGCTAAAGAATGATGATGGATTAAACCCAGATCAGTTGACTGGGGGTGAGTGTTTGATTTGCTCAAACGCTCCGTCCATCATCCCCTTTTGTATCGCTTTGTTCGCCCTAAGTTGGCAGGGTATGCCCAGACGTGGGTCCCTTGCTCACTTTGCCACTGGATTCAAGCTAGCCTGGCTGATTAGCCCAAAACCGGTCCCAGGATGCTTGTTTCTGGTCCAGGGAAGACATGGCTTGGCAGTTCGGGCTGGACTGTTCCCATGAGGCACAGGGTCAGACTGATTTGCATATGGCCATGTCTGAACTGGGGTGGTGGAGTGAGCTAAAGAATGATGATGGATTAAACCCAGATCAGTTGACTGGGGGTGAGTGTTTGATTTGCTCAAACGCTCCGTCCATCATCCCCTTTTGTATCGCTTTGAACATTGCAAGCACTCACCCCCAGTCAACTGATCTGGGTTTAATCCATCATCATTCTTTGCAATGTTCAACACTCTGTCCATCATCCCCTTTGGTTTTGCATTGTTCGCCCTAAGTTGGCAGGGTATGCCCAGACGTGGGTCCCTTGCTCACTTTGCCACTGGATTCAAGATAGCCTGGCTGATGAGGGCGTGAGCCCGAAACCGGTCCCAGGATGCTTGTTTCCGGTCCAGGGAAGACATGGCTTGGCAGTTCGGGCTGGACTGTTCCCATGAGGCACAGGGTCAGACTGATTTGCATATGGCCATGTCTGAACTGGGGTGGCGGAGTGAGCTAAAGAATGATGATGGATTAAACCCAGATCAGTTGACTGGGGGTTAGTGATTGCAATGTTCAACACTCCGTCCATCATCCCCTTTGGTTTTGTATTGATTTCATTAAACATACATTTTCAAATTTGTTGCACATTGTTCATTAATTGTTAGCGATACATAAATTACCCAACAATCAATTTGGATGCTGAATAAAAAACATAGATGTGTACCATGATCGCACTTATTCTTAGTATGTTTAGCTCCATACATAAAATAGTAAAAAACATGTTCCATTGAAATATAAATAAAACCTGAAACTACTAAAATCATGAGTCAAGAACTGTGCAAAAAATCGCTTTGAACTAGTAAATATTTCACTGTGCAAAATGATGCCGTCGTGCTACGGACCCCCACCCTCATAACTTTCCTGCTTAAATGCATTATTGAGGCGGATTATGTACGATGTGCAAACTATGCATAAGTGCAAAAAAGCGCAGTGTGCCAAAAAGTGCAACCTTTGGTCAAAATTGACCACCTAAAGTGCATGTGCTTAAAAAATTCATAAAACACACTTGTGAAAACATTCATAAATAACAAAAAGATTTCATAATATCAACCCCAAAGGGAGGGAAAAAGAGAGACATGTACAGTATAAAAATATATATATATATTTCAGCGTTCTAGTAATTTCAAATATCAATTCAAATTCAAATTAGTGTGGCGAAATCTCATATCTATACAGGGATACCAATATTATAAAAAGTGGTATAGGTCCTCAGTGTTATTGAGTCCGTTGGGAAATTTACTATCCAACTCAACAATCATTTTGGACTCTAATTGCCTTAACATCCTTTCCCTATCTCCTCCTCTTCTGAGCTTAGGAATAGCAGCTACCACAAAATATTTCAAACAGCTCAGGTCATTATTATGTGTTTGCTTAAAATGGCGAGCCACCGGGTAAGTAGAATCATTATTGACGATAGCTCGCAGATGTTGTAAGATTCTGACGTGCGCCTGCAGCTTAGTACTACCCAAATATCTCAAGCCACAGGTGCACGTCAAGACATAAACTGCAAACTCTGTTTTGCAATTAAAACAACCTTCGATTGAAATCTTTTCTGGACTAAAAGGAGTTGAAAAACATGTGGTGTTCTCACCAAACCTACATGCTCTGCAAGAAGAACATTTTGTGAACCCTTGCTTCGGTTGTAACCACATCTTAGCTGTAGCAAGCTAAGGATTGGTTTTGACAATTTGTGTTCTCATTGACGGACCCTTTCTGTAAGTTATGGTAGGTTGTGCAGGGAGGCGTGGAGCTAATACCCCATCCGTCATAATTATTGGCCAATTGCGTCTTACTATTGACCTGATCATTCTTTCCTGTCTATTAAAAGATGTTATCAATCTTGGGGCATTTTCCATACAGTCAGATATTTCTACAATGTTATCGTTGGAGAACAGAGAATCCCTAGATTTCTCGTTGACTTTTCTCACTGCCTCTTTCAGAATGGAATCACTATAGCCTCTCATTTTAAATCTATCTAGAGCCTGTTGTGTACAAATAGTAAGATCCTCCTCTGTACTGCAGATCCTTTTCAGGCATAAAAGCTCACCAAAAGGAATGTTTTTAATCAGATGTTTCGGGTGTGCACTGCTGGCATGGAGTGTAGTATTGCCAGCAGTGATTTTCCTATGTAACGTGGTAGCTATTTGACCATCTTTTATATAGATTTTAACATCTAAAAAATCAACGCCTTGCTTACTGATCTGAGAAGTAAATTTAAGATTGGCAGTATTTAGATTAATGTTGTTAATAAAATCCATGGCACTCTTTTCATCTACTCTCCACACAATAAAAACATCATCTATATATCTCAGCCAGTGTAGCACATGGTTGCAATACTCAAAGCAGTGCTTGCGCTTAAGTACCTGCTCCTCCAACCAACCAACATGCAAGCATGCATAGCTGGGGGAGAAGCAGGCCCCCATAGCAACGCCCCTCTTTTGCAGATATACATTGTTTCCAAAAGTAAAATAGTTGTTGTGTAGGCACCAGGAAGTCAAACTTAAAAGCATTTTGTTATGGTTGTAACAATCCAAGGGCCTAGTACTTAAAAAATATTCAATAGCATTCAAACCTGTCGTGTGTTCTATGCTAGTATATAAAGATTCGATGTCCAACGTGATGAACAACAAATATATATATTTTACCTACTGGCGGTCGCCAGTAGGTAGTTATAGTTAGGACCTTGTTTCTATTCAAAAAGCGTTTTTTCTTTAGCCAATATCTTTGGCGCCAGTTGACGAAACTTCGCGAAATTTTCAAAACTAATGGCCCGCTCTTTTCAGATCCTGTCTTGAAAGTTTCGGGGTGATTCGTCACGCGGGGGCCGAGAAAAACGGGGGGTCCCAAAACACGTTTTCCCCATGTTAATTTCCATAGGAAACTTTAGACACGGCTACAGCCCGAACTGCTGAACGGAATTACACCAAATTTGGAAAAAAGGTAGCTCTTGGTTTCGAAAGCGCCCTTTTTTTTAAATGGTGTAAATCCGTTTAGTAGTTGCTGAGAAATTAAAAAAATAAAAATTTATATATCTGAGCACCGAGGAGGAGTCGCGACTCCTCCCGAGCATGAGCTGACTTCTGATTGGCTGCCAACACTCCAAACCAGGAAGTGTTGGCAGTCATCTTGTGACTCAGTTGAAAAAAAGGTAAAAAACAAGAAAAGGGGGCAGGGTAGAAACACCCTGACCCCCTAGGTGTGCTCAGGGGGTCCCACAAGGACCCCCCGGGCCAAAAAAAGCATTAAAACAAATAATAAATCGGCCGAATTCACGCTGGGTGCGCGAATCTGGCAGAGAAAACCCCCCCAAAAAAACAAAGCCAGGTCCCGGGGGCAATGCGCAATTATGTAGCGGGGGCCGTGGGGCCCCCCAGCCCCGGGGACCGCCACCTCCCCGGGGCTTATTTATGTAAATTAAATGTGTCTGACCCGGGGATCGCCACCTCCCCGGGGCTTTGACAATTAAACGCGGGGGGCACGTGGCTCCCCGCAGCCCCGTAAAAAAATGTGTGTGTGGGACATGCCCCGGGGACCACCAGCTCCCCGGGGCATACGCTCATTTAAATGCAGGGATCCGTTGCGGACCCCCGGGCCCTGGGGACCACCACCTCCCCGGGGCTTTGAAATGATGGGAGGGGGGCCGTGCCGCCCCCCTCCTGGAGCCCTCTATGGCCCTGGGGACCGCCACCCTCCAGGGCCGGCTCCTGCAATGTCCCGGGGTGCCCACCCCCGGGACATTGCTGTTTGCTATGGCAGGGCGGGAGCACGGCTCCCGCCCTGCCATAGCAAACTCTGCTTTGCTTCATTGAAGCGAGAGCAGGAAACCTGGCTCTCGCTTCAACAAAGCAAAGCAGGATTGCTTTTAAGCAAGGGGAGCTGCATGTTAGCAGCTCCCCTTGCTCAAAAGCAATGCCGGCTCCTGCAGGAGGCGGTGAGCCGGCTGGGACAGTGGGGGCATTGGGGCTCCCCCCCACGGTCCCCAACATGAGGCCAGGCCCCGGGGGATGGGGTCCCCAGGGCCAGAAGTGATCCAGGAGGGGAGCCACTCGGCCCCCTCCCTTTTGGAGTTTATTTAAATAAATAAATAAATAAATAAGGACGGTCCCCGGGGGATAGGGTCCCCGGGGCCAGAAGTGGCCTCAGCAAGAGGGCCACATGGCCCCCCTCCCAAAAAAAAAAAATTAAGTCTGGCCAGGCCCCGGGGATGGGGTCCCCGGGGCCAGAAATGGCCTAGGGAAGGGGGGCCACGCGGCCCCTCTCCCGTAATTAACTAAAAAAGGAGGCCAGGCTCTGGGGGATGGGGTCCCCGGGGCCAATAGTGGCCCAAGGAAGGGGGGCCACGCAGCCCCTCTTCTGTATAAACAAAAACAAATTTAAAAAAACAAGGCCATGCCACGGGGGGATGGGTCCCCGGGGCCAAAATCGGCCTCGGGAGGGGGGCAGCGCTGCCCCATTCCAATTTTTTTTTTTTTTTAAATAAGGGTCAGGCCCTGGGTGATGGGGTCCCCAGGGCCCTCAAAATATTAAGAGAAGGGGGGCCACACAGCCCCCCTTCTAACAAAAAAAGAAAAGCCGAATCTCCCCAGAGGCCCCGCCCCCCTCCCTGTACCACTCTGCAAACGCACCTCCTGCCGCGTTCTAAGTTGGGGGATTAAGTCGCCTTGAATCCTGAGGGTCCCTGGGGGCCAACTAGCCCACCAGGTACCTCCAGTAAGCGCCACACAGCTGGATTGCAGAGAGGTGGTCCGAGGCCACGCCCCTTTATACACCACTCTGCAAACCTGCCTCTTGGCACACTGCTGGTGGGGCGATGAGGTTCTCTTGTGTCCTGAGGACCACAGGGCACAAGTAGACTTCATCCCCCGAGCAGCAGTGCGCCAGGAGCCGTGTTTGCAGAGTGGTGTAAAAAGGGGGCATGGCCTCCGACCACTCTCAGCAATCCAGGTGTGTGGCGCTTACTGGAGGTACCTGGTGGGCTAGTTGGCCCCCAGGGACCCTCAGGATTCAAGGGGACTTAATCCCCCAACTTAGAACGCGCCAGGAGGCACGTTTGCAGAGAGGTGGAGAAAGGGGGCGTGGCCTTTGTCCAGTCTCAGCAATCCCACTATGTGGGGCTTACTGGAGGTAAGAGGTAGGCTAGTTGGCCCCTAAAGGACCCCCAGCAGTGAAGGGGAGTTCAATCCCCATCCAAGAGCGAGCCAGGGAGCGCGTTTGCAGAGTGGTGGGCAAAGGGGGGCGTGGCCTGTTATGAGAACTTAGCAATCCTGCTGTGTGATACTTACTGGAGGAAATAGGAGGGGTAGTTCGCCCCCAAGGATGTCCTTGTGGGCCAAGTACCCCTCTTGTTACCTCCAGTAAGTCCCACACAGTAGGATTGCTAAGACGTCTTCGGAGGTCATGCCCCCTTTCTCCACCGCTCTGCAAACGCGCCTCCTGGCAGACTACGGAATGGGGGATGAAGTCCACTTTACTCCTTAGGGACTTTGGGGGCCAAGAAGCCCTCCTGGTACCTCCTGTAAGTCCTATGCAGCGGAATTCTTGAGCGCTGGTCGGAAGCCCAGCACCCTTTCTCTACCACTCTGCAAACACGACTACTAGTTAAAGTAGCATGTTTCTGCACCTCTGACTTAGAGGTATTTTAATCCCCCTGCCCTATTATATACTAGGGCCTTACAGGGGAGGTCATGCCAATCACAGGGGTACCCCAACCCATAGTGTACTCTAGTGTATGTAGGTGTTTTCACTGTATTCTAAGTGTCTTTTAGCATAGCACTGGCTCTAGGCATGGTTAGTCAGAGTCAGTTACCACCAGTACCCATCAGCAAAAAGTTGGGGGCACAGGACGACTTTGCAACAAAGCCTCTTTCTGCACCTCTGTTGGTATTTTCTGCATATCATTTGCTTCTTTCTGCACCTTTCTTTGTCGTTCTGGACTTCTGTTGCCTCTTTCTGCATTTCTCTTGCTTCTTTCTGTGCCTTTCTTCTTCTTTCTGCACATGTCCTACCTCTGCAAGCATAGTTAGAAATTAGCATTTAAAAAACCTTAGAAATTCACTGAAAAAACCATAGCTTTCAGGGACATTATAGGTAGAAATTAGCATTTAAAAAACCTTTGAAATTCACTGAAAAAAACATAGGTTTCAGGGACATTATAGTTAGAAATTAGCATTTTAAAAAACTTTGAAATCCACTGAAAAAAACACAGATTTCAGGAACGTTATAGTTAGAAATTAGCATTTAAAAAACCTTTGAAATTCACTGAAAAAAACATAGGTTTCAGGGATGTTATAGTGAGTAATTAGCATTTAAAAAAACCTTAGAATTTCACTGAAAAAACCATAGGTTTCAGCCACATTATAGTTAGAAATTAGCATTTAAAAAACCTTTGAAATTCACTGAAAAAACCATAGGTTTCAGGGACATTATAGTTAGTTGGACATTTCACTCGTACAAAACCAGTGAAATTCGGCCGTTATAGTTAGTTCAGCTAACTATAACTCGCGCCCCCGCAATGCACTGCTGATGACGTCACATATTACATCATTCATGACATGGTCAGTGATATCACTGATGACATCACTGATGACATCTCAAATGACATCACTGATGACATCACTGATGACATCATCCATGTGATAATCAGATGCACCACCTCACAACCTAATATAACCTTAGATACACCTACTCTAAAATACAGACTACCATTTTCGAAACTATACACACACCAATACCAGTTACTACATACCCACTCATTGATTCCTAGGTCTACACACACATCCACTTATTCACCTATACAGTCACTCATACATGCAGTCACTCATCAATACAGCACTATCATATGCACTTATACACCTATAGAGACACTCACACACCGCCACTCACCCATAGAGTTACTCACACACCTAGTCAGTCATGCAAAGAATCAATCATACTCCCATTTACTCACCTATACAGTTATACACACACCACCTCACTTATTCATACATATACTAACACATACTTACTCTCTTATACAATCACTGATACAAGCACACATTCATCCATACAGCCACTCTCACAATCACTCACTCTCACATATAGTCATTTATATACTCCAACACTCACATATACTGCCTTTCACATATATAGATACACACACATGTACCACTGAGACATCCATTCACTCACCAACACAGCCATACACACACTCACCCACCCATACAGCCCCTCACAGACGCACTCTTGAACCCAAACACCCAGTGAATCACCCACTCACACATCCATGCAGGGAGTCATACACCCCCCACCCACCCACCCACACAGACACTCAGGCACCCATACAGATACTCAGACAACCAATCAATAACCCATATAGACACTCATGTAACTACTCACCAACCCATGGAGCCGCTTACACACAAACTGACAGACTGATACAGACATTTACACAGTTTAGTCACTAACCCATGCATTCACTAAGACACGTTTAATCACTCACTTATACAGTCAGTCACGTACCTACTAAATCATCCATTCAGACACTCATACACCCACTCATTCTTCAATACACCTTGGCATATATATATATAAAACATATTTAAACTTTACAGAAACACACAGTCACTGGATGATGTCATCAGTGATGTCATTTGAGATGTCATCAGTGATGCCATCAGTGATGTCACAGACCATGTCATGAATGATGTAATATGTGACGTCATCAGCAGTGCATTGCGGGGGCGCGAGTTATAGTTAGCTGAACTAACTATAACGGCTGAAATTCACTGGTTTTGTACGAGTGAAATGTCCAACTACCTATAATGTCCCTGAAACCTATGGTTTTTTCAGTGAATTTCAAAGGTTTTTAAATGCTAATTTCTAACTATAATGTGGCTGAAACCTATGGTTTTTTCAGTGAATATATTATCTACTGGCGGTCGCCAGTAGATAGTTATAGTTACAACCTATTATCCATAGGAAATCCGCGACATTCTATTTGAAATAACTCTCTTGCCGGTTGACGTATCTTCGCAAAATTTTCAAACTTTGTGGCCCGCTCCGGTCCGCTCCTACCCTGAAAGTCTCGGGGGATTCGTCAAGCGGGGGCCGAGAAAAAGGGGGTCCCAAAACGCGTTTTCCCCATGCAATTTTCCATAGGAAACTTTAGACACGGCTACAGCCCGAACTGCTGAACGGAATTACACCAAATTTGGCAAAGAGGTAGTTCTTGGTTCAGAAAGAACCCTTTTTGTTAAATGGTGTAAATCCGTTCAGTAGTTGCTGAGAAAATCAAAAGAAAAAAAGATAGGTATATCTAGGGCCGCGGATCCTCCCGAGCACGAGCTTTATGTTAATTGGCTGTCAACACTCCAAATCAGGAAGTGTTGGCAGCCATTTTATCCCTCGGTAGAACCGAGGGACAGAAACAAGTGCGCAAAGCGCACAAAGGGAGCAGGGTAGAAACACCCTGACCCCCTAGGTCTGCTCAGGGGTCCCACAAGGACCCCTGGGCAAAAAAAATTTTTTTTTTTTTAAAAATCGGCAGGATGCGCTCACGGAGCGCGAACCCTGCCGAAAAAAAAAAAAATCGAAGCGCGGTCTCCCGCGCTTCGATGTTAGTGGCCCCCGGGTGGGCCAAGTCCCGGGGGCATGCTGGGGGGGGTAATTTTATGTGTGGGGGGCCTCTAAGGGCCCCCAAGCCCGGGGACCACCACCCCCGGGACTTTATGGATAATGGTGCGGGAGGGCTCTGAGCCCTCCCGCAGCCCCTGGGACCACCACCTCCCCGGGGCTTCTTTTTTATATTTAAAAACCTGTGTGGGGGCTCCAGCCCCCACACGCCCCGGGGACCACCACCTCCCCGGGGCACTAAGAAAAATGAAAATGGGGGTCCGTTTTGGACCCCCAAGCCCCGGGGACCACCACCTCCCCGGGGCATTCTCGATGTAGGGAGGGGGCCGCGCGGCCCCCTCCTGGAGCCCTTGATGGCCCTGGGGACCGCCACCCCCCAGGGCCGGCTCCTGCAGTGTCCCGGGGTGCCTACCCCGGGACACTGCTGTTTGCAATGACAGGACGGGAGCCTCGCGGCTCCTGTCCTGTCATTGCAAACTGCTTTGGATATTGGAAGAGAGAGCAGGAAACCTGCTCTCTCTTCCAATATCCAAAGCCGATTGCTTTCCACATGGGGAGCAGCATGTTAGCTGCTCCCCATGTGTAAGCAATGCCGGCTCCCGTAGGACACGGGGAGCCGGCGGGACTGTGGGGGTTTGGGGACCCCCACAGTCCCCAACGAGAGGCCAGGCCCCGGGGGATGGGGTCCCCGGGGCCTAAAAATAGGAAAAAGGAAGGGGGCCACACGGCTCCCCTTCAGGGAAAAAAAACAAAACAAAAAAAAACGATCGGGCCCGCAGGCCCCGCCCCTTCCTTCACCACTCTGCAAACGCGCCCCTGGCGCGTTTGCAGAGGGGACGAATTCCCCTTGAATACTGGGGGTCCCTGGGGGCCAACTAGCCCACCAGGAACCTCCAGTATGCGCCAGGGAGCTGCCTTGCAGAGAGGTGTACAGAGGCCACGCCCCTTTTTACACCTCTCTGCAACGCAGCTCTGTGGCGCTTTTGGAGGAACATGGTGGGCTAGTTGGACTCCAGGGACCCTCAGGATTCAAGGGAGTTAATCCCCCGACTTAAAACGCGCCACGGGGCGCGTTTGCACAGTGGTGAAGGGAGGGGGCGGGGCTTCAGGTGACATGTGTGCAAACAGGCCCCGTGGCGCGGTTTAAGATGGGGAATTAAATACTCTTCAATCCTGAGGGTCCCTGGGGGCCAACTAGCCCAACAGGTACGTCCAGAAAGCGCCACAGAGCTGCGTTGCAGAGAGGTGTAAAAAGGGGTGTGGCCTCTGTACATGTCTCTGCAACGCAGCCCCCTGGCGCATACTGGAGGTTCCTGGTGGGCTAGTTGGCCCGTAGGGACCCTCATGATTCAAGGGGACTTAATCCCCCAACTTAAAACGCGCCACGGGGCGCGTTTGCACAGATGTCACCTCAGGCCCCGCCCCCTCCCTTCACCATTGTGCAAATATTCCTCTAAAATCAGCCGAAATACGAATTCCGATTTACTCACCTGTTATCAGGAGAGACCTCAGTGCTGCATCTTTCAGCCCAGTACTGATCCTCAAAAGTAATTTTAACCGTACTTACCAGTAACTTGAATTTCCTTCCATAGGATATCATTGCCTGCTTTTTGCTGAAAAAGTTTCTAAGTGTTGATTTTTGAAACATACAAATATTCCTCTAAAATCAGCCGAAATCCGAATTCTGATTTACTCACCTGTTATCAGGAGAGACCTCAGTGCTGCATCTTTCAGCCCAGTACTGGTCCTGAAAAGTAATTTTAACCGTACTTACCGGTAACTTGAATTTCCTTCATAGGCTAACATTGACTGGTTTCACTTGGAAATTCTTCTAAGTGTGGAGTTTTGGAACTTTAAAATATTCCTCTAAAATCAGCCGAAATACGAATTCCGATTTACTCACCTGTTATCAGGAGAGAACCCAGTGCTGCATCTTTTAGCCCAGTACTGATCCTCAAAAGTAATTTTAACCATACTTACCAGTAACTTGAATTTCCTTCCATAGGATATCATTGCCTGCTTTTTGCTGAAAAAGTTTCTAAGTGTTGATTTTTGAAACATACAAATATTCCTCTAAAATCAGCCGAAATCCGAATTCTGATTTACTCACCTGTTATCAGGAGAGACCTCAGTGCTGCATCTTTCAGCCCAGTACTGGTCCTGAAAAGTAATTTTAACCGTACTTACCAGTAACTTGAATTTCCTTCCATAGGCTAACATTGACTGGTTTCACTTGGAAATTCTTCTAAGTGTGGAGTTTTGGAACTTTAAAATAGTCCTCTAAAATCAGCCGAAATACGAATTCCGATTTACTCACCTGTTATCAGGAGAGACCTCAGTGCTGCATCTTTCAGCCCAGTACTGATCCTCAAAAGTAATTTTAACCGTACTTACCAGTAACTTGAATTTCCTTCCATAGGAATCCATTGTCTGGTTTTCAGCAGAAAAGTTTCAAAGTGTCGATTTTCACAAACTACAAATATTCCTAAAAAATCGCCTGTATGACTTAAACGCATTCTTTCAACTGTTTACAGGAGATGCACCAGTGCTGGATCCAGGATCCAACACTGAGTAAGAAAAAGTAACGATAACAGTTTTTAACTTCTAAGTGAATTTCCTTCCATAGGATAACATTGGTGATTTTATGAGAAAAAGTTTCTAAGTGTGAACTTTTAAAGTACAATAATATTCCTTAAAAATCACGACTGTAACCAAAACGCTTTTACTCAACTGTTTACAGGAGATGTCCCAGGACTGAATCTAGGATCCAGTAATGTGGTTAGAAAAGTAATCCATAAAGTAACTAATTGCATTTAACTAGAAATTCACATTGAGCTGAATGTTGCATTGTGTTTGAAAATGTGTTGCCCATTGCAACAACTGTAACTACTGTACTTAAAAGTCTATTGCCTATGTGCAAAGTAATTAAACTAAAGTAATTCATTCTGAGAAAGTATTTTTGTAATGTAATGTATAATGTAATTACAATGTAATTTAAAAAATAAAATATGTAAAAAAAAATTGTTTCTAAAAAATTTGGAAATCAGTATGAAAAAAATTTATATAACAATTAATACATTTAAAAATTGTCATTTAAAAAACCTTTGAAATTCACTGAAAAAACTGTAGGTTTCAGACATGTTATAGTTACAAATTAGCATTTAAAAAACCTTTGAAATTCACTGAAAAAACCATAGGTTTCAGGGACGTTATAGTTACAAATTAGCATTTAAAAAACCTTTGAAATTCACTGAAAAAACCATAGGTTTTAGGGACAGTTATAGTTAGTTGGACATTGCACTCGTACAAAACCCGTGAAATTTCCCCGTTATAGTTAGTCCAGCTAACTATAACTCGCGCCCCCGCAATGCACTGCTGATGACGTCACATATTACATCACTCATGACATGGTCAGTGACATCACTGATGACATCACTGATGACATCTCAAATGACATCACTGATGACATCATCCACGTGATAATCTGATGCACCTCCTCACACCCTAATATAACCTTTGATACACCCACTCTAAATTACAGACTGCCATTCGCAAAACCATAGACACTCCAACACCAATAACTACATACCCACTCACTGATTCTTAGGTCTACGCACACATCCACTCCCTCACCCGTACAGTCACTCATACTTACGGTCACTCAGTACAGGACTATCATATGCACTCATACTCCTATATAGACACTCAAACACTGCCACTCATCCATAGAGGTATTCACACACCTAGTCAGTCATGCAAATAATTAAACACACTACCATTTACTCACCTATACAGTTATACACACACCAGCTCACTTACTCATACAAATAGTAGCACATTCTTACGCTCTTATACAATCACTGATACAAGCACACACTCATCCATACAGCCACTATCACAATCACTCACTCTCGCTTATAGCTATTTATATACTCCAACACACATATATACTGCCTTTCACATATGTAGTTACTCACACATGTACCACTGGGACATACATTCACTCACTAACACACTCTTACACACACTTACCCACCCATACAGTCTATCACAGTTGCACTCTTGAAACCATCCACCCAGTGAATCACCCACTCACACATCTATGCACAGAGTTGCACACACCCCTCCCACACAAACACTCAGGCACCCATACAGATACTCAGACAAGCATTCAATAACTCATATAGACACTCATGTAGCTATTCACAAACACATGCAGCCACTTACACAGCAACAGACAGACGGATACAGACATTCACCCAGTTTAGTCACTAACCCATGCATTCAGTAAGATACGTTAAATCACTCACTTATAGAGTCAGTCACGCACCTACTAAATCATCCATACAGACACTTACACACCCACTCATTCTTCAATACGTCTTTTCCTATATATATTAAAAATATTTAAACTTTACAGAAACACACAGTCACTGGATGATGTCATCAGTGATGTCATCAGTGATGTCATTTGAGATGTCATCAGTGATGTCATCAGTGATGTCACTGACCATGTCATGAGTGATTTAATATGTGACGTCATCAGCAGTGCATTGCGGGGGCGCGAGTTATAGTTAGCTGGACTAACTATAACGGGGAATTTCACGGGTTTTGTACGAGTGCAATGTCAACTAACTATAACTGTCCCTAAAACCTATGGTTTTTTCAGTGAATTTCAAAGGTTTTTTAAATGCTAATTTGTAACTATAACGTCCCTGAAACCTATGGTTTTTTCAGTGAATATATATATATATACACATACATTATACACGCGTAATGGCGTCAAATAAAGCAGTAACTTTCACTCACTTGTGGTCCGTGCCCGTGTATCTTGGAGTGGGATCGGGAAGACGAGATATATATATATATATATATATATATATATATATATATATATATATATATATATATATATATATATATATATATATATATATACATTACCTACTGGCGGTCGCCAGTAGGTAGTTATAGTTAGAACCTAGTTTCCATAAGAAAAGCGTTTTTTGATTTGCCAATATCTTTGGCGCCATTTGACGAATCTTCGTGAAATTTTCCACAAAACAGGGCCGGACCGCTCAGTTTGTGTGTTGAAAGTTTCGGGGTGATTTGTCAAGCAGGGGCCGAGAAAAAAGGGGGTCCCAAAACGCGTTTTCCCCATGTTAATTTCCATAGGAACTTTATTACAGGCTATAGGCTGACCTGCTGAACGGAATTACACCAAATTTGGCAAAGAGGTAGGTCTTGGATTAGACTATGCCCTTTTTGTTAAATGGTGTAAATCCGTTCAGTAGTTTCTGAGAAATTTTAAAAATAAAAATATCGATATCTGAGCACCGAGGAGGAGTTGCGGACCCTCCCGAGCATGAGCTCAATTCTGATTGGCTGCCAACACTCTAAACCAGAATGTGTTGGCAGCCATCTTGTGACTCGGTAAAACCGAGTCACAAGAAAAGGGATGAAACAAGGATTACAAACATGAAAAGGGGGCAGGGTACAAACACCCTGACCCCCTAGGCATGCTCAGGGGGTCCCACAAGGACCCCCAGTCCCTCCCCAATTTATTTATTTAAAAAAAAAATCAAAGTCACGCTGGGTGCGCGACTCCGGGCGAGAAAAAAAAAAAAAAGAAGTGCGGGGTCCCGCGGTTTGTTTTTTGAAATCCCCCGGGTGGGTCAAGTCCCGGGAGTAATTAAATAAGGGGGGGCCTCGCGGGCTCCCCCCAACTCCCGGGACCAACACCTCCCCGGGGCTATAAATATTAAATAGTGCGTGGGGGGCTCAAGCCCCCACACTGACCCAGGGACCACCACCTCCCGGGGCACTAAAAATGAAATTCGGGGTCCTTTACGGACCCCAAGCCCGGGGACCACTACCTCCCCGGGGCTTTAGAAATGTTGGGAGGGGGACTGGGACATTGCTGTTTGCTATGGCAGGGCGGGAGCCATGTGGGTCCCGCCCTGTCATAGCAAACCCTGCTTTGGTTCCTTGAAGCGAGAGCAGGAAAACCTGCTCTCGCTTCAAGGAAGTAAAGCAGGATTGCTTTTGCAGAAGGGGAGCTGCATGTCAGCAGCCCCCTTGTGCAAAAGCAATGCCGGCTCCCGCAGGAGGCGGGGAGCCGGCGGGACTGTGGGGGCATTGGGGCTCCCCACAGTCCCCAACGAGGCCATGCCCCGGGGGATGGGGTCCCCGGGGCCCAAAATGGCCCGGGAGGGGGGCCATGTGGCCCCCCTCCCTTAAAAAAATAATAATAACAAAATTGGGCATGTCCCGGGGTATGGGGTCCCCGGGGCGAATATAAATTAATGAAAGTGGGCATTTTTTTATTTGACAAAGTTTGGAGTCGCGACCCCAGCGCGGCCCCCCCAAGGGTAAACGCGATGGGTGTGCAGCTCTCAGCGCAGCCCCCTAGTGTGAACCCGATGGGTGCGTGGCTGTCAGCGCGGCCCCCTAGTGTGAACGGGATGGGTGTGCAGCTCTCAACGCGACCCCTACTGTGAACGCGGTGGGTGTGCGGCTCTCAGGATGGCCCTAGTGTGAACGTGATGGGTGCGCAGCTCTCAGCGCGACCCCTAGTGTGAACGCGGTGGGTGCGCGGCCCCCTAGTGTGAACGCGATGGGTGCGCGGTTCTCAGCGCGGCCCCCTAGTGTGAACGCGATGGGTGTGCGGTGTCTTGGTCGCGATAGGTGCGCGACTCCAACCAACAATAGTTAAGATTTTTTTTTCTAAAGCTAGGTTATATGTTGGGTTATTGGGTGGCTCTAAAAAGAGCCCTTGTTTTCATTGGGAGATTGTTGTAGCTACATGTAAGTGCGAATGCAGAGCAACAGGTTGTTGAGAAACACTCTGTTCCCTTGATCAGTGAAGTGTACTCCATCACTTCTGTAGATGCCATCAATATGGAAACGTAGATTGCTGTTATAGATGGAGCCCATCCTATGGTCTCTGAGGTAAGCAGAAACAGCTTTATTGACATTTTTCTAGCTTTCTCAATCTGTGGACAGAATTGATTGGACCACTTCCATTTCTGTCTTTGGCATATGTTAGAGTATACAAAGACAGTTTGGGGGAAAAGCAACATCAATTCTGCAAAGGTGTCCTTCATTAGCATTTCCAGACCTACCCCAGTCAATGTGCCTAGGTCATTGCCACCACAGTGCACAATCATGAGGTCAGGGGGTTGGAGATGTAAAAAGGTTTTAACCAACGGTATCAATTGGTGCGACTTTAATCCTCTTTGCCCAATCCATTTAATGTTCACATTTTGCAAAGCTAGGTCTTTTTCAATACCTCTGTAATCAGCATACCTTTTGCACCAGAAAACATAGCTGTGTCCCACAATCCACACTATAAGCATCTTGAAGGGAAGTCTGGATGTAATGAAAAGATGTCTGTAGCTGGAGTAGTCAGTTGGTAGAATGAGAGGTATCTAAAATGGTGGACAAGATGCAGTTTTAAAAAAAGAAAAATGATTGGCTGTTTAAGAACATTGTACAGTCAAAAATAGGGTGCATGTTTCTGTCTTTAAAAAGCATGTTTCTTATTGGTTAGTAAAAAATGTTTGAAAGGTACAGTAGATAGGATAAGCTCATATATTGGAAAGTCAACCACACCTACTGTTTGTCTTTGCAACATTGTGTGGTGAACTTGAAAATATGCTGAACTTCTGACCTGTAAGTTAAGTTGAAAGTTCCATGAACTGTTGCTATGGAAACTGGCATTAAGCAGAATGGGGGAAGGGTTGGGTCTTAGCTCTGGATTTAAAATGTGAAATTGTGATGTATATATAAGTGAAATTTCATTAAAAGTAAGATTTCCCAAGTTAAGAGTATTTTTAGAAGTGGTGTGTTCTTAAAAAATAGTTGAGTTTTTAATGGAAATATGTTTTTCAACTCCCGTGTGGGTGCGCGGCTCCGTCGCGGTGGGGTCGCGACTCTAGAACCTTCAAGGGTGAGTTTGGGCAGTTTTAGAAGTCTGTTTGTAAGGGTTAATATGTGTAACAAATAGAAATGTGTTTTGAAATTTAAAATAATGTAGGAAGGAATGTGATTGGTTAGTCATATGTGTTTGTGTGGAGAAAGAGAGGGAAACTTTGCCATTACTTGTTCTACCTTCTTGAGACTGGTGCATAAGATTGATTGTGTGCATAAGCAAATCTTTTATGAGTTTGCGATATTTGAAAATCTCCGAATCTATTTGAAAGGTGAGTTATATGTTTATGAGGTGTATTATGGATTAGGTTTATTTTAAACTTTAAAAATAATTCAAAATCTGTGGGGTTTGAGATATAGTAATAAATGAATATATGTGTATTGTAGTTTGTTTTATTGTACTTATATATTGTTTGAGTTAGTTTTTGAATAGTAATATGTGTATATTGGAAGATGGATTAGTGATTGTGGTAGTTTGTTTTTCTGTGTGGATATGTACATTTCTAGTATACCGCATAATTGTAGCTGTTGCTTTAAATTTGGAGCTGGAGTCTGTCGAGTTTTAAGGTGTGCATGGACTTCTGTCTGAACTATGTTTCTACTTCTATATGTATTTTGATATGTTTCATACATTTGAAGGTGCATGATGTATAATAAAGAGGTGTTGTTATTAATTAGGCTTCTTTTTTTAAGTGTCTAGTGAAGTACAGTTGAAAAATGCTGCATAATTTTTTACGTTTGTCTGAAAATTGGAGTTTGTTTTGTGAACTTTTAAGGTTTGGATAGTGGTATGGTAGAGACACATTCATGTATGGTTCTAGGAATATATTACAGTTTTACTAAAGATATGTGAAGGGTTCCTACTTTGAATCTGGGTAGGTGTTTTATTACAAGTAGTTATAGAATTGCTAAGCAGAAGCCTGACTATTTGCCAGAAATATTGTATGCATATTTCTTTTGGATATGATGATGATTTGAAAAGGTAGAAACGTATATATGCACGCTTTTAACAGTATGGAGAGACCTATGGTTGAGTTATGTAATAGTGTGCTGCTTTATATTTGTCTAGGCCCAACACTTTTGCAGTTATAAAAAGAGCCAAGTGTTGTGCATGCAGATTTGAATGATCCAGGCTGTACATATGCTCTGCTGTAATCACTCAGGTATTAGTGCTGCAGTCATGCAATCATCTAGGCACTACTCATGCAATCACCAAGCTATTACTCATGCACTTTTCCAATCATGTAGCCAGTGCTCATGCACTTATATAATCACCCAGGCACTACTGTTGCCCTCCTTGAATCTTGGAGGTGGTATCCATCTACTTATGTAATCACTCAGCCAGTAGTCATGCTGTTATGAAATCACCCAGGCACTTCATTTGAAACTCTTTTATTCACTCAGGCAATACCTTAGTAGTCCTGCAATCAGCCAAGAATGATCCATGCACTTATAAGATCACTCAGTCACTTCCTATGTAGTCATGTTAATCCCCAGATATTACCCCTGTTGTCATGCAATCATCCAGGTGTTACCTATGTACTGCTTTAATCCCCCAGACGTTACTCTTGTATTCATGCAATCAACAATGCATTAGTTATACAGTGGTTTAATTACCCAGGCAGTATGTTTGTAGTCTTTCAATCACGCAGGGACTACTCGTGTACTTATGTAATCACTCAGCCAGTATTCATGCACATATAAATTCACCCAGGCACTACCTTTGCAGTCCTATATTCACTCAGATAGTACCTTAGTAGTTTTGTAATCCCCCAGACAGTACTCATGGACTTATAATACCATCCACTCACTCTTAATGTATTCCAATAATCCTCCAGATATTACTGCTGCGGTCATGCAATGACATAGGCACTATATATGTACTACTCCTACAGTCATGCAATCATGCAGGCTGTACCTATGCACTCATGTAATAACCCACACACTACCCTTGCAGACATAGAATCATCCAGGCCCTACTGTTGCATTCATCTATTCAGCTAGACACTACTCAATAACTCATCTTTGCCTTCAGGACCTATTCATACACTTATCCATGCACTGAACCTCTATGTCTGCAATCATGCAATTAACCAGTCACTATCAAAACTCTCCTACAATTACCCAGCGACTACCCTTGCACTTATACAATCATCCAAGCACAAGTCACGGAGTTATGCAGTCACTCAGGTAGATCTATTACATGTCTCAATTTGTTGGTTTCACTATTTTCCAGAAATATTGTATGCATATTTCTTTTGGATATGATGATGATTTGAAAAGGTAGAAACATATATATATGCATGCTTTTAACAGTATGGAGAAACCTATGGTTGACTTATGCAATAGTGTGCTGCTTTATATTTGTCTAGGCCTAACACTTTTGCAGTTATAAAATGAGCCAAGTGTTGTGCATGCAGACTTTGAATGATCCAGGCTGTACATATGCTCTGCTGTAATCACTCAGGTATTAGTGCTGCAGTCATGCAATCATCTAGGCACTACTCATGCAATCACCAAGCTATTACTCATGCACTTCCAATCATGTAGCCAGTGCTCATGCACTTATATAATCACCCAGGCACTACCGTTGCCCTCCTTGAATCTTGGAGGTGGTATCCATCTACTTATGTAATCACTCAGCCAGTAGTCATGCTGTTATGAAATCACCCAGGCACTTCATTTGAAACTCTTTTATTCACTCAGGCAATACCTTAGTAGTCCTGCAATCAGCCAAGAATGATCCATGCACTTATAAGATCACTCAGTCACTTCCTATGTAGTCATGTTAATCCCCAGATATTACCCCTGTTGTCATGCAATCATCCAGGTGTTACCTATGTACTGCTTTAATCCCCCAGACGTTACTCTTGTATTCATGCAATCAACAATGCATTAGTTATACAGTGGTTTAATTACCCAGGCAGTATGTTTGTAGTCTTTCAATCACGCAGGGACTACTCGTGTACTTATGTAATCACTCAGCCAGTATTCATGCACTTATAAATTCACCCAGGCACTACCTTTGCAGTCCTATATTCACTCAGATAGTACCTTAGTAGTTTTGTAATCACCCAGACAGTACTCATGGACTTATAATACCATCCACTCACTCTTAATGTATTCCAATAATCCTCCAGATATTACTGCTGCGGTCATGCAATGACATAGGCACTGTATATGTACTACTCCTACAGTCATGCAATCATGCAGGCTGTACCTATGCACTCATGTAATAACCCACACACTACCCTTGCAGACATAGAATCATCCAGGCCCTACTGTTGCATTCATCTATTCAGCTAGACACTACTCAATAACTCATCTTTGCCTTCAGGACCTATTCATACACTTATCCATGCACTGAACCTCTATGTCTGCAATCATGCAATTAACCAGTCACTATCAAAACTCTCCTACAATTACCCAGCGACTACCCTTGCACTTATACAATCATCCAAGCACAAGTCACGGAGTTATGCAGTCACTCAGGTAGATCTATTACATGTCTCAATTTGTTGGTTTCACTATTTTCCAGAAATATTGTATGCATATTTCTTTTGGATATGATGATGATTTGAAAAGGTAGAAACGTATATATGCATGCTTTCAACAGTATGGAGAGACCTATGGTTGAGTTATGCAATAGTGTGCTGCTTTATATTTGTCTAGGCCTAACACTTTTGCAGTTATAAAAAGAGCCAAGTGTTGTGCATGCACACTTTGAATGATCCAGACTCTACATATGCTCTGCTGTAATCACTCAGGTATTAGTGCTACAGTCATGCAATCATCTAGGCACTACTCATGCAATAACCAAGCTATTACTCATGCACTTTTCCAATCATGTAGCCAGTGCTCATGCACTTATATAATCACCAAGGCACTACCGTTACCCTCCTTCAATCTTGGAGGTGGTATCCATCTTCTTATGTAATCACTCAGCCAGTAGTCATGCTGTTATTAAATCACCCAGGCACTTTCTTTGCACTCTTTTATTCACTCAGGCACTACCTCA